>BTPG01000003.1:72856178-72960365 GCA_036245525.1 Semisulcospira habei
TAGGCATACAAGAGATCGACTCAAATCACGTGTCATTAGTGAGGCAATGTGGTTCTCATATTTTGAATGAAGCTTGATTAGTTCGTCAGCCGTAAGAGATTCTATGTCGTCTGTCATGTATTGTCTTCCTAGATAAGTCTTTGATTTGCCTGAGACAATTACAGACAAAAGACGCTGTTTCTTAGAGTCTAAGTCTTTGTTCTCTACAGCATTGATATCATTCAATAGAAGGATTTCATCAGGGTTCATTTATATTGTTATTTTAAAAAACAAAAATTAATTTACTAACCCATACCCTGTGGGCTGATCTGTCTTTAAAATGAGCTTTAGATGCTTAGTTGATTTCAGTTTATTTTTTACATCATCACGTTCATGCTTATTTGGGATAACGTCGTTTTCTCTGAGACAGTCTTCAAAGCTGTCACGATCCTTGCAGTAAAACAAACAGATAAACTTTAACTGCTCTCGAAAATCTTTCAGAACAGCATTATATTTCTGAGTGAGAATCCATACACTAACATTTGCGTGTCTGCCACTGAAGGCAAGTTCTGCCAAAGTGTTTCTCTTCTTGACAATGTCTTTCTCTGCTGAGCAGTCATCAACAATAAACAACGTTGACTGTCCTTCAAATTGCTTGTAAAAATATTGTAGGTAGTCATTCAGTTTTTTCTCAGGGTCGACTAAGTATATGTTGCTGTCAGTCCAAATGAATAAACGATTGTGATAAGCTTTGTTGTGTTTGATCGTAGGACAAAATATGACAATGTTTTCAAAGTGGTGTATGTATCTTGTTTGTAAGAGGTTAAGAACAAATTCAGTTTTCCCACACCCTGTGGCACCACAAAACAATCCACAGTGGGGGTCGAGTGTCATTAAGCCCCGGTTCATTTTAATACACAATATAATTTTAATATATGTGACCCGCCACCACGAAATGAGTCGTAATGTCCCTGACCCGATTTCCCGCTATTCGTGAAAATTGTCGGGTGGCATAGTCGGGTACATGTGTGGGGTCCCCAGTTTTTAAAAACCATAACTCGGTGACCAATCGTCCGATTCACATGTTATTTGCACCATTAAAAAGGGTTTTCTTTCTAGTTTCTGCTGATATCAATATCTCAATATGTCCAAAAAGTGACTTTAGACTCATTTTGAAAATTGTCGGGTGGCGTGGTCGGGTACATGTGTGGGGTCCCCAGTTTCTATAAACCATAACTCGGTGACCAATCGTCTGATTCACATGTTATTGGCACCATTGAAAAGGGTTTTCTTTCTAGTTTCTGCTGATATCAATATCTCAAAATGTCCAAAAAGTGACTTAAGACTCATTTTGTGGTGGCGGGTCACATATGTGTCCACTTAGTCTACTGTCTTGTATATTGAGTTGTGCGTCATATATCAGGTACAAATATATGTTAATGGCTGCAGCAGTTTCAACCTTCTTTTGTATCTGAATTGTTATTCCGTCACTACCATTCTCGACAGTTCGTCCTGACCCATGAAGATAATCGTCATCTGTACTACGCAGGTCTAGCCACAGTGCATACTTGTTTGTCAGGTATTGTCCGATCCTAACATCATACAGATGTAGATCTTTGCACGCAATGTTTGCAGGTTTATCTCTAATCCTTCCACCCGCAAAATACTTTGTGGTTTCGTCATAGTGTTGATAAGGTAACATTCCTGAAGCGTACACTTGATTAGGGCGGCCTTCAATTGTACAGGACAAGTGTGTAATCTTAGGATTGTAGAATTTTTCTGAATCTCTTTTGTATGGACTCACCGGTTCAACAAACAACATAAGAATACCTTTCAGTGACCTGGCAGGCGTGTTCAAGTTTATGTTCCACATTGGGTCGCTTTTGTCTTTGGGTATTAAACTATGCCTAATCACACGGTCATAATAAATTGGAAGTCTTGACTGGTACTGATTTTGTATGAGTCTGGCTAGTTCAATATGTGTGACAATTTCATATTCCAAGGAAATGTTAGAGATCTTATATGTTGCATCTGTGGCAGATGATTTTATAACTTTGGAGTAGTCATTGAAAGTTAGTTCAAAGCTCAGACGGTCATTCAGTGCCCCTTGATAATAAGGCAAATGAGCTGTTAGGATTTCAAACTCAAGTGGAATGTAGAATCTGGTTCCATATGTTTCTGCTATAATAACATCCTTTGGTACCCCAGTAGTTGTTTTGTCTCCGGCATTGATTCGAAGTTTACAAACATTATCTGGCTGTATGCCTTGGTAAATACGGTCTTCTCGTTCTTCTCTTGTGAGCCAAAGATCTTTGTAACAGTAAAATACATCTGAGTCATCAAGACTAAACACTTCCTGTCCTTCAAGTTTTACTTTAATGGTTCTAACAATTGCTCTGCCAAGATTGTCAACCAGTGTTCTGTTCACATCTGCGTCTGATGATAGTTCAATATTAAAAGCAAGGCGTGCAGTGCCAGGAACAATAACGTCACTGGGACCTAGGTTTGGAAACTTGACTGTAAGTGTTTGGTTCTGGTCTATGGTACTTGGATTGTTTGTGATGACGATTGATTGTCTTATGCCCTTAACACCCAGAGGCTCACGTAGTTTTCTGTATGGGTCTAACTTTGATCCGTAAGACTGTGTCATTTTTATTATGCACAATAAAAAATAATAAATTAATAAAACAATGGCAGCAGGAGGATTTAATCATGAAGATTTTGAAATGGATAACACATATGATTTTGGTAATACAACAGATATGACAGATATGGCAGATATGACTGGTACAAGAAATATTTACAGTTTACGTCACGAACTTTTAGAAACCAAAGTGAACTCGTTTTATGATCATGTTGGTGGCCGCCCAGACAACGTAGACCCTAACCAGTTTGAACTTGATGGCAAGGGTCATTTATATTTAAATACTGTTGACAAAGGAAAAGTACTATTGACTAACAAAAAAGACCCTAGTAGGTTTAGGGCTTTAAGTACAATAAAAAATGAAGGTGGTGTTGGTGCCTTGCGTCAACTGGGTATTGGTGGGTCTCCTGTCACGCCAAGACTGGCTAGTGTTCTTCACGACACGCAAACAAAGTTGCCAACAGGGCAACAAATTGAAATGGCACCAGTAACAAGCCTACCAGAAATAGCAAACACAGTGATACAAGAAACCTCATTTACTGAAGGGCAATTAAATGACGCTATGAAAACAATAGACGACCCACCTTTGTCAATGAGGGAGATTATGGGATTGGATAAATCACTGCAGACAATAAGAGGTGAGATGGTTAATAATCTTGCCAAACTAGGTGAGCTTGATAAACACATAGAACGTGAAAAAGAGAAACTGGCTACCGCAGACAATGGAAATCTTGACACAGAAATGAAAGAAAGAATCCAACACAGATTAAATGATTTGCAGATAGAAAGATCAGGACGGTTAGAAACAATTAGTATTGGAAGACAAAAACTTAAAACCCAAGTTAACAGAATTAGAGAAACTATTCAGAAAATACTTCACGAAGACACTACTCTGGCTGAGAGACTAAAAACACTTTTCAGAGAACAGGGTATCACAATTGCTAGTTTAATTACTGCTCTGGGATTTATTATCAGTACTTTTGTGTTGGCTGTCTCCGGTGCTGGTGGTGGAGCACCCCCGGCACCGGCACCACCAACCCCGGGCCCCCCGACTCCAACAGACCCAAAAGATTTACAGTCATGGGTAAAGAAACAACTGTCTCACATTTCAGACTTGCTTAAAAAATTGGCTGTGAAAGCAGTGGACGCTTTGCCTGGCATTATAGGCACTGTTGTCAGTTGGCTGATTAGTACAGCGGCAAAGGCAGTAGGGTTTATGGCAGAACATGTGTGGGTCTTTTTGGTTACAGTAGGAGGGTTGATGGTGGGTTATTTAATGAAACAGATAAAGAAGTAAAACCCCTAATCCTGTTAGACCTATTACCAATGCAGTTCTCTCTGACTCATGTGTGTCAGGGGTTGGTGTTGACTGTACTGGTTGTATGAGTGCCGGTGTTGGGGCCGGGGCCGGGGCCGGGGCCGGGGGTGTTACCGTCTGTAATGATTTTAATGACTGAACATGTGTGGTTGTTCCTCCTAAGTTTACAGATTGATTGAGACCGAGTTTTTGACCAACACCTGCAACAATGATTTCATTGTTATAATTTGTGATTGTCCCCATTTGGAGTTGAAGATCAGATGGTAACATGTATAACCCAGTGCCAACTACAAAGTCAACTTTTGATCTGGCATATCTTAAAACGTCTTGGTAGCGCTGTATGCTTGATGGGAGATCAACCACTGAATTAATTGAATCTTCAAGATTTGCAAGAAACTGTTTTTGTGCTTCAAATTTTCCACTTCCATTCAAAATGTTTGATTTTGTTAGTGATTGTGCACCTAGTAAACACCAGACATATGTTCTGATAGATTCATTGACGCGCTCGACTCCCGCTTGAGTAAACCCGTCAGATTTATCTAAGACAAATGTGGTCCAGGCGTTAGACTGCTTCTGCTCTATTGATCCTATCCAGACTTGTGATTTTGATGAGAATGAAGTGTACCCAGGGTAGTAATCTTGAGGGTATTGTCTGTGGCTCATAGCATAATACAATGTACCCATGCCGTTGTGATCATCAAGTTTTTGTGTAAAGTCATACTTGGGGCTGATGTTAAATTCATTACAGATGCGTTCAAACGCTTTCATATCCATGGGGTTGTTATACCTGTTGAAACTGGATTCAGTGGGCAGTGGTGTATGAAGTTCTGACAGTATACGTCTAAGCTGGTAATAAACATGGAAACGATACACAGATCTAATCAGTTTGTTTGAGTGATTCAAATGGTCTGTAAAAGAAACACCACAGCCAGTAGTAGAACATAGAATAGCAAAGTTGAGTTGGTTTTGAAACATCTGTAGTGGACTTGAAGACCACTTTCTTGCAGTTGAGTCATCTGTTATTGGAGGGTTTAGGTAATGGTCAAACGGATTCGGTACTTTGACTTGAAATAGGTCTTGTACGCTTGCGTCAGACACAGCTATGTCAAGCTGATTTAGTTGAATTATTTTCTGTTCATAAGTAGGTGCGACATTGTATTTGGCATCCACATTAAATTGAAATGCGTTTGTAGTGGTAATGGTTGGTGATTTAAATTCCATCCTTTTTTATATGAGATAATAAAAATGTTTATTACCTTAACAAATCTTGACACAAGCAAACCAGTGTGGTTAACTAATGGGATTGATAATCGTGATGGTAGCAAGGCTGCAGCTATCCATGAAATGTTCTACACAGTAAAATGGTTTAATGTAGAAGATGACATATATAATAAAGTAATTTTTGATGGTAAGACTGAAGCTATACCTCCTGGGTATTATGACTTTTGTACTATAGCTGAATGGTTTCAAAGTAAATTTAAAATCAAAGCAACTTTAAATCCAGCTAACCTACTTGTTACATTAGAATCTCCGACACAAGATTGGTTAAGGATCTCAGATAGATTTGCATATTTACTTGGGTTTTATATTGACGAAGATTGGTGGAGAACAGATGATTTAGGTGAATTTAAGTTTGGTATTATAACAATGAAGACAAAAAAACTTAAAATAACTGGAAAATGTCCTGTCAATTTGTCAGTACACACAGTGCTAAATGTTTATTTGAAAGAACTAAACACATCTGAGAATGTTCACAATGGAAAGCCTTCAACTTTGTTGAGATGCTTACCTACTGGAACTGCTCCGTATTGTGAAAGTGTGGTTGTTAGATTTCCTAATTTGCAGTTTAAGAAATTAGGTTCCAGTTTCTTTGAGTCACTGAGTATATCTGTAACTAATCAGGATAACAAACCAGTTCTTATGCATGATTTTAGTGTTGTGTTGGAAATTAAATAATTTTATTTTTGTTTATAAAAAATGAGTGGTGGTCCAAAGTTGAGAATCATACCAGTTGCATGTCCAGTAACAGAATTGAAAGATTTGGCAGACGTACAGGATTTTGAGAAGGAGGGGGATGTTGGAGAAATATATGGTTTTGAACTTGATTCAAATGGCATGTACAAGAGGAAAGTAATTGTTGACATGAAAGACGGTGAAAAACAGATTCCTAAACTTGGTCAGCTACGTGATGTTACTGTACCTACTCCACCTGTAAATAATTCACCCTACAACTTAATACATGTGGGAAATAAGTGGGTGGTTTCACCTGTACCTGTTCCACCACCCACAATTGACTGGGACATAAAGTTGGAATTTATTAGTCCTTATGTATACACTGATGACGAAGGTGCCTTAGTGTTTAGGAAGGTTGTTAACTCGGGGCCGCTTATTGTAAGTCTTGTTCCAAGTTTTGCCCCAGACAACAATAGCAGAGAAAAACTGAAAGTTGAAAATTATGAGAGACGGCGGTATCTTCTTACAACTAGAAAGGGTAGATCAGATACTTCTGTTGTGTTTATGCCAGCAAGCTTAGTCATGGCTAGAGAAGCGGCAATAGTATTTGAAATTATCATGAAATCTGTTGCTACTGCGAAAGAGGCTCAAATTGCACAAGGAATTAAACTTACATGGGATGAAACAGTAACAGAATCATCAAAGGTCTTTATTGCTATTACAAAAAATAATGATGTTATTAATGTTTCGAGCAGTGTTCCAGCTGTCAAGGTGGTGGTCGACAAAACAACTTTTGTTCGTCTAACTTACATAAACCTTGAACACATTGATCTTGTTGCATTTTATTATGCCAGCAAATTGTATACTTTTGAAGAGTTGCAAAATGTAATTGCTGATTAAATAAAAAAAAATATTTGTGAATAAAAAAAATGGTAAACTTCTATCCGCAACTACCAACGCTTGATCCGACTGAAACAAATGTGACGACTAAAACAACACTTGCGCCTGATCCACATATGCCAATTGCTTCAGATAAAACATTACAGGCAGATGCATTCAGATTAAATAATATTACAGAAGCTTTGAAATATTTGGAGAGTGAGGAGGCGAAATACTCACGGTGCAAAAGGAGGTATAAGTCAGTATTTAATTCTGTTCAAAACACTTCTATGGCTATTGGTGCAGTTTCAGCTTCATGTTCTGTAGGGGGTATTGTTCTGTTCGCCACAGGAATTGGAAGTTTGGCTGGAATAGCAGTTGAGGGTGTTAGCGTTGCTACATGCCTGGCTTGCTTTGGTTTGGAAGCCTTGAACAAGAGGTTTCACACAAAATTACAGAAACATGAAGCATTGAGTACGCTGGCTGGTGCAAAGCTGAGCAGTATGAAACTTATTATCAGTATGGCATTGAACGATAATTTTATTGATGATGAAGAATTTAAGCGAGTCCAGGATGATTTAAATAACTACAAGAAACAAAAATCTGAAATACAGAATAAAATGCGTAGTCAGTCTCCCGTGAATGTTGAAGAACTGAAGGCTAGTTTTTTAGCAGAGGGAAAAAAGATAGGGGTACAGGAAACCACAGAAAAACTACACAATCTTTTAAACAAATAAAAATCAGATTTGGTAATCGTTTATTAATGTCATACACTTCACAGAGAGATGACACGTCATTTACACCACTTGTGCCTGATTATTTAGTCCCATCTGCACCACCACCAGAGTACTACTGAGAAAAAAAAATTTTTTATTGTCCATGTATCTTGATAAAACTGTCTCAGTGTCTTGGGACTTGAGTCAAGTTGTTGTAAGAACTTGGGGTAAGTACTTGTAAGAACTTAGGGTAAGTACTTGTAAGAACTTAGGGTAAGTAATTAATAAGTTCTTATGACAACACACTTAAAGGTTACCTCTGCAGGTTCCTAAAAGTTAGTTGCAACTTGTTAATAAGTATTAAGTTTCACTTGGCATCACTTGATCAGGTTCATGATTAGGTGTTGTCAGAGACAATAGTTATAGAGAAAGATAATAGGAGACCCGTAAGATAATCAGATCAATAAGGCCGCATCAGTCATACTCATCACTTTTTAAAAATCAAAGGGTTGATTCAGAATTAACGGGGGTAAAATTGGGGTCAAAATTTTGATATTAAAAATGGCGTAAATTAATGACTGATGCTGCTCTATTGAATTCATTGTCTTACGGGTCTCCTATTATCTTTCTCTAGAGACGCTGCTGGTACAGTGAGTCCAGGCTAGGAAGATCTCTGCCTATGATTTTTGAAGCGGTCTTGACCACCCTACTCAGTCTGATTTTCTCTTTGGCCGCGATGGAACCATACAAACCGTGATCGAAAAGGTGAGCACGCTCTCAATCAAAGCTCGGTAGAATTGCATCAACATGTGGGCACCGAGACGGAAACTTTTCAGACGTCGCAGGAAGAACAAGAGCTGTTGAGCTTTTTGGTCGATGAGGCGCTTGTTTTCCTCCCACTTAAGGTCGCATGACAGGTTAGTGCCAAGAAACTTAAAAATCTGGACTGTTTAAATGATTTCAATATTGATCACAAGAGGGGAGGGGACTGTTTCTTTCTAAAGTCCACAATCATTTCTTTTGTTTTGCCAGAGTGCAGTTCAAGGTTGTTGTTATTACACCAACTAATTAGAGTTTTCACCTGACTACGGTAGGCGGATACGTCTGAGTTTGTAATGCACTCTTCCACTGTGGAGTCATCTGCAAATTTCAGAACTTTAGTACTGGCATGGCATGAAGCACAGTCATACGAAAACAAGGAGTAAATCACATGGGAGAGCACACACCCCTGAGGCGTGCCCTGGAATAAAATGAGGGTGAATGACACATTTTCACCAATAGTTGTTATGAATAAAGGAAATTAATATAAATTAGGACCAAGGTTGGCGATTATCTTTTCTTCTTGGAATTGTCTTGAAATCATCTGCTTTCAAACGTTATTTGTAAAAAAAGATGAGTCAAACTTTTCTCAAACGGACTATAAATGTTATTTCCCTGTTAACGTAACGTGTGAGCTGGGGCGTGACAGCTATTCTTCGATACGACACGATTTTTTCCTTCAACATCCTGGTGCACAGAAAGACCTAGTGAGGTAAAGCATGTTAAAATTACAGTCACGTGTGTCATGTGTCAAAACAAGGGTATTTTCATCTCGTGTGTCAGTGTGTGTGTGTGCGTGTGTGTGTGTGTGTGTGTGTGTGTGTGTGTGTGTGTGTGTGTGTGTGTGTGTGTGTCACAGTGTGTGATTGTGTGTGCGTGTGTCTGTTTTGTGTGTACGTTTGTTTGTGTGTGTGTGTGTGTATGTGTGTGTGTGTGTGTGTGTGTCTCTCTCTCTCTCTCTCTCTCTCTCTCTCTCTCTCTCTCTCTCTCTCTGCTTTGTGCGTGTGTGTGTGTGTGTGTGTGTGTGTGTGTGTGTGTGCGCGCGCGCGTGCGTTTTGTGGGTGTGTCTGTCTGTCTGAGTGTGTGTGTGTGTAAAGTATGCGCACCCGTTTCGTTGAGGACGTTGTTTGATGCTTGAAAATCTAGATGTTGGTCTGTGCTTCAAGACTTATCACTGTATGCTGCAACTCACAAAGTAAAAAACCAGTACACACTCTTGTATATTCAAAAACGAAAATGAACTTTTGGCAGGCCTTATTTTTCCAAAAACATTTCCATTAGTTGATATCCTCCCTCGTTCTGTCCCTTACATCACAATCTCTGCTCACGGACGCAAGCACACAGCCACATGCACACTCAAATAATCTGGGAAAAAAGTTCACTGACTGGGTTACTTCAGACTGTGTACATTCAATTTGCCCTTCCCTGCCAATGTACGCATATTTTTGTTTTGTTTCTAGAATCTTTGTTCATTGAACAGCCAAAAGCCAAAACCGTCCGAGAAACAGGGATACAAATTGGTCTCAACTAGAGGCACAGATCCTCATGAGCCCCGCATTCGCGGAGGCTCATGAGGATCTATGCCACTTAAATATGGATCGCGTTCACTTTTTCTCTGCAATAAAGGGGTTAAGTTCATTACGTGTACAGTGTATGGGGGGGGGGGGATTCATTAAAAACAAGCATATGAGACTGAATCCCAATAGATATAATATCCTATCAATAGTTAGGACAGGGGTGTGATCTAAAATCATGATTCGTGACTGGTGTATTTTGGGCTCTGGTAATTCGTGTCTGCGAATGTTTCATCCTCGTGATCCGTGACAGATGAAGTCGTCGAACAGGTGAAAGCCAAAATTTGAATTTCGTGATCTGGTTATTTCGTGAAGTGTGATAGTCAGTTGATAGACTGTAAGTACTAGATAGGAACACCCTCCCACCTCACTCCCCCCCCCCCTCACCGCCCCCTCTCCCTCCCCCCTTCCCGATCCCCTTCCCCACCCACCCCAAACAACCCCCTCCCCCACCCCCTGCGCCTCCCCTCTTTCCTCCGACCCCTTTGTTAGAGTTCGGCCATTGCAAGAGATTATGAAAGCGCTTCCTCGTCACTTCATTGTTTCTTGCATTGTGAAACGTGAATACTTTTTTTTTTTGGTGGGGGGGGGGGGGGGGGGGGGTAGGGGAGGAGGGGGAATTCGTGATTTGACAATTGCAAAATAAATCGTTGTGAATCCGTGTTGGTATACTGCCCCCCCCCCCCCACTCCGCCTCCCCAACCATCCCCCCTCCCCACCCCAAACCCACCTCTAGAGTCAACACATTTTCAGAAATTTTCAAAGTCTCTCTTATGCTATTCACACATTGCTGTATCCTTCATCATTCGGGGAAGGCATTGTGGTAATCATTTAGTTGGGACTTCGATCACCGCTTTGGCCAGGCCTTCAATGTGTACAACTTAAACCATCTGGCTGTCGGAAGCGGTTCATGTAGAGGAGATTTCTGCAAGAGTTAAGCAAACCTTCCTGTTTCGAATGTAGGAAGCAACCAGAAGTCACAGTCAGGGACAGTGCGGTGGATTAGACATGTGGCAAGACATGTATAGTCTTTGATTGTCAATATTATTTTCTTGGGGCCGGTGTTGATAGCCCTCGTCTCACATAACCACACCCAGGTAAAACATTTAGCAAAACATTTCTTACACTGCACCCCTAGCAACTCATCAGCGGTGTGATGTGTGCCCTGCGCTCACTGTGTCGGTTAAAACAAACCATCCAGACTTAAAAGGTGACTGCCAAGCATCGAAATACAGAGAAGAACACAAACGGTAAAAGAAACAGGGGGTGGAAAGACAGTTATAACGCAGTTTATCAACTCATTCAGCCCCGCCGCACGTATTTCCCAAATTTTGGAGGCGTCGTCTAACGACTATGCATCTGTTGCAGGAAATGGGTCGACCATTATTATTCAAGGGTAGCGCCAGATTAGCTTGAATTATCATGGTCGACCCATCTCCTGCTGAAGTGCGTCAGGGCTGAATGGGTTAATATTTCGGGTAAAATCCCGAAATATTAATGAAGTGTTGTAACTTTTTCACATAGACAAACAAACAAGTATACAATTCAGTCGCTACTTATATCTTGCCAGCTAAGAAGCAAAGTGATGAAATGCCACTTTGCTTTTTCCCTAACAAGATAAGTAGCGACTGAATTGTATACTTGGTTGTCTCCTTGAAAAACCCAAAATATCAATAAATTGTTTCGTGACTGTCTTTTTCTAGCGTGTCCCTTTCTCCTTTGCGTTATTCAGGGACCTCGGTATTAGAGCGTTCGACTCTCGACTGAAAAGTCTCGGGTTCGATCCAGCTGGTGTCAAAATTTGTTCAGACACTATTTCGGTGCCCTGTCTTTGAAATCACCTTCGCGGTGGACAAAAGACGTTAAGCCCTAAACGTTTAACGTTGTTGTTGTTTTTTTCCCTTCGGGTTATTCTCAGTTATAAAACAGCATCTAGTAATCTCCTACGCGGACTTAACCGAGTCTGCTAAACTTAAGCTTCACTTGACTGGGTGCATCATACCTCGCATTCAAGGATTTGCCTAATTTGCTACAGGGTTTCCACGTGCTGTTTCAAATGTACCCAGGCCGCGCGGGAGGTCACCAGGCCAAAGGTTTGCGGGAAAAAGAATGCCACCGGCAGAGAATGTTTTGCTGCGTTAATGATTCTTTCAATATAAAAAGTCCATGAACGCAAGTAATCTATTCACGTGTAATTTTTCAACCAAAATATAAAACAAGTACTTCCGGGTCACCATTCCTGCAAGGCCAGGTTCCCCATCTACGCCATTCTTAGTACACTAGGCGTAGGGAAGGGAAGGGCTAAAAAACTGGACGCCTAAAGCCAGGGGAACAACATACATGTCACAGTTCAGTTTCTCATGCCCTTGATGGTAGGCTACATGATATGAGACCCCCCCCCCCCAACCCTCTCTCTCTCACTCTCGCTCTCCCCCCCCCCCTCTCTCTCTCTCTCTCTCTCTCTCTCTCTCTCTCTCTCTCTCCCCCTCCCCTACCCAACCCCCGACATCCCCGACACCCCGGCAAAGAGTTTAGTAGAACTACACCAAGAGTATACTTTATGTTAACCCCTTGACTGCCGAGAAAAAATAACACTACCAAATGCAAGAGGTATAGATCCTCATGAGTCCCCGCAGTTGCGTGGGCTCTAGAGGATCGAGACCTCTGGCCGAGTCCAATGTGTATCAATGCTCCTTTAATGGCTTGGGATCTTTGAAGTTGAAGCGAAAATGGTTTCAAAATACCATGCACGTGCACTGAAAATGAAAGGGGTTAATAAACATTAACCCCCTCGCTCTTGCAGGCGTCTGTCCTGTTTAACTAAGCGGCGCCTACATGCACAAAAGGGGTTGAGACATGCATACATTTACGAACACAACAGTATGCCAAATACCGAAGGGAAGAGAGGGGACTTTAAAGAGCATATCACTAACTCTTCTTCCTTTTCTTGGCTTGACTTCGCGAACGAAGATTCTATAGGGCTTGCCCACGTCGTCTGCAGGCATTTTCGTGACTGCGGAGGCCAATCCGGGACAGGCAGGTTCGACCGCAGTGGCTGCAGGGGAAGGTCTGGTCAGGGTTCTGAGTTACGACAACTCTGTTTTTTCTCCTGAGCCGCTTGTCCTTGAGGTTAGCTCTGCGAGAGTCCTCAAAGGAGACGGCTGCCTTGTGAATGTTGGAGCGCCAGGTGTCACGGTCCGCAGCCAGCGAATTCCACTGGCGGTGGTCGATTTGGCAGGCACTAAGTGACTTCTTGAGACCGTCTTTGTATCTCTTCTTTGGTGCCCCTCTGTCTCGGTGTCCAGGGGCGAGCTCGCCGAACAGAGTGATCTTGGGTAGGCGATGATCCTCCATCCTGGAGACGTGCCCCGCCCAGCGAAGCTGTGTCCGCAGCTGCAAAGCCTCGATGCTCAAAGTTTCCGCCTGTTCAAGGACCTCGACGTTGGTGACATAGTCACTCCAGTGAATGCTGAGGATGGTACGCAGGCAGCGCTGGTGAAAGCGTTCGAGGAGTCGTAGTTGGCTGCGGTAGAGGGCCCAGGACTCGGAACCGTACAGCAGGGTGGTGAGGACGACAGCTCTGTACACGCTGATCTTGGTGCTTTTTTCAGCTGTTGATTGTGCCACACCCGCTTGAATAGTTGCCCGAAAGCACTGTTCGCTTTTGCCAGCCTGTTGTCCAGCTCCTTGTCCAGCTTGGCGTCTGACGTGATGATGCAGCCGAGGTAGGTAAACTGGTGTACAGACTTCAGTTCAGACTCGCTGATGGTGATGTGGGGAGGGCGATGCTCTTCCTTGGGTGCTGGTTGATGAAGGACCTCTGTCTTTTTCAGATTGACCTCAAGTCCAAAGAGCTGGGCGGCATCTGCGAAGCAAGACGTAATGCGCTGCAAGGCTCTCTCTGTGTGTACAACGAGGGCAGCGTCATCAGCAAAAAGCAGCTCACGAATCAGTTGGTCTAGGGTTTTCGTGTGGGCCTGCAGTCGTCTGAGGTTGAACAGGCTGCCATCGAGACGATACCTGGTGTACACTGCGTCGTCATCGTCGAGGTCCACTGAGGCCTGCTTCAACATCATGCTGAAGAAGATGGTGAAGAGGGTCGGCGCCAGCACGCAGCCTTGCTTCACGCCGTTGCGAATGGGGAATGGTTCTGAGAGGTCACTGTTTAGTCTGACCTGGCCTTGCTGGTCCTCCTGGAGCTGGACGATCATGTTGAGGAACTTTGGGGGACAGCCTAGTCGCTCCAGGATCTGCCACATACCTTGCCTGCTCACAGTGTCAAACGCTTTTGTTAGGTCGACAAACGTTACGTACAACCCTTTGTTCTGCTCGCGGCACTTCTCCTGAAGCTGTCTCAGCACAAAGACCATGTCGGTGGTACTCCTGTTGGCTCTGAAGCCACACTGGCCCTCTGGGAGGTGGTCTTCAGCGATGGCAGGTACCAGCCGATTCAGGAGCAACCTTGCGAGAATTTTCCCGGCAATGGACAGCAAGGTAATTCCACGATAATTAGAGCAGGCAGACTTATCTCCTTTGTTCTTGTACAGGGTGATGATGACTGCATCACGGAGATCCTTTGGTAGTGTTCCTTTTTCCCAGCAGCAGAGAAAGAGGTCGTGGAGCTTGTTGTGCAGTGCTGGGCCTCCTTGTTTCCAGATCTCTGGCGGGATTCCGTCAATGCCTGCTGCTTTGCTTTGATGAAGTCGCCAAGGATGATGACTTTGTCTTCTGCAGGGGTGCTCTGCAGGAGGCTGCGCAGGTCAGAGTAGAACTTGTCTTTTTCTGCAGGCTCTGCCAGGAGGGTTGGGGAGTACACACTGAGAAGGGTGACGTATTGCTGGTGTCTAATTGGGAGGCGCATGGACATGATGCGGTCGGAGTGACCCGTTGGTAGGTTTTCCAACTTAGTCGCAATGGGGGTCTTCACCATGAAGCCCACGCCCGAAAGCCGTCTTTCAGATGCAGGCCTGCCTGACCAGTAGAGGGTGTAGCCAGCGCCAAGTTATTGGAGGCTGCCTTACTCCAGGAGACATACTTCGCTGAGCGCGGCGATGTCGATGTTTAACCTCCGCAATTCATGGGCAATGAGGGCGGAGCGACGCTCAGGGCGTCCGCTGTCTTCTGTGTCGAGCATGGTTCGGATGTTCCAGCATGCTACGTTGAGTCCGGTCGTGGTCGTCATGAGAGTGGATCCGTTGTTTTTTATTCTTGTTTTCTGACCGCATGAGAAGATGCCCGTTGACCGCGGCTAGCCAACTGGGGTTACGAGGGGATGAGCTTTGGTTAGGCCACCTTTTCTAGGCCCCTCTCCGTGTGGAGCAAGCAGTGCTGTCCCTAGAGAAGGCTGCTTGGTCGTTCAGGGTGTGCCGAGTGACGTTGTCATCCCCAGGTCAACATCAGGCGACCAATATCCTGAACCGCCTGCATGCAGGTTTGAGACTGCGGCTTCCAGTGACATCTTTCACCTGCCGTTTTGCCCCTTGCCCATCGCTACAGGACTTGAAAAGTTCAGTGTCATAGTCCGTGGGCGTTTCCTAAAGCCTGCGCGGTGGAGCTTTTTGGTGGAGTGCAATGTGCGCAGTACTTTAAACCCTTAGTTCGTTTGCCATGGCCTAGCAAGCTGGGACGGTGGCATCGAGGTCCTCAGGTCGTAGCTTTTATATCAGACTGTCCTTGTCTTAGTCTCTGGCTCAAAAGCCTTCCCCGGAGACACGGGGGCTTTGATGTCAGGGGTTTCCTCCCTTAGCCTTTCCGCAGCCAAGCGGCCAGGCCTGCAAGGCAGCAGGGGACTCGTGGGGGTCGGGGTCGTCTATGTCCCGTGCAGATGTGAACATCTGCCCACTGCCCAACTAATGTTCAAACTAACTGTTATGTGAAACCAACGGAAAAATTATATATATTGAAATAAAACTTACAAAAGAGCCCGCGAGTGTTTAAAGTGTATCGTTTATAACTGCTATAGAAACAACAAATATTTTGATTGTGAAAAAAAAAAACACCAAAAACATGCAAGTTTCTGTGGCTGGAGTTAAATTTCAGACATCAGTTTCCGGAGCATGACGTCTTTACAACCATGCCACGATTATTTTGGTGTTTGTTGACCCCTTTGGCATGCGGTCAATGGTAATGATAATAGGACCGGTGGATGGAAACGCAAGAGGGTTAACATTTCATCTGTGAAATAGTATATACCTGTATTGAGCACAGTCGCACATCATGCTGGCCAAGACTTTCGAAGACGTCCTCATTCCCTACATTCTTCACCCTTGACGTTGCAGGGGAAGTTTACCCAGAAGAAAGCCTCAAAATCAAAATAGCGCCGATAAACATAGGCCTCAATCAGTCCAATCAACTCATTCAGCCCAGCGCACGTATTTCCCAAATTTTGGAGGCGTTGTCTAACGACTATGCAACTGTGGCAGGACATGGACCGACCATGATAATTCAGGGGTAGTGTCAGATTAGCAATTTGTGAGCCAGCAAATCCTAGAAATTATTTTAGTTTTCTCCTTAATCTTAATCTTAACATTCGAGACGTGTCGCCTCCGGATACGCGGCTTATGCCGCGTATCCGGATGCGACACGTCTCGAATGAGTTAATGTCGTGTAGTTAGCGCGTGAGTGAGTTTCAGGACGTAAGTCAATGTGGTTACAACTCGCAATGGATGTTGACGGTGAAATGTCTGTGAAGAAATTCAGAGAATAGAGTCTTACGGATGTGCGGTGTGTGTGTGTGTGCGTGTGTGTGTGTGTGTGTCTGTGTGTGTGTGTGTGTGTGTGTGTGTGTATGTGTGTGTGTGTGTGTGTGTTTGTGTGTGTGTAAGTGTGTGCGCGCGTGCGTGCGTTTTTGAGTGCGTGCATTTGTGTGGGTGTGTGCGTGTTTCAGTGTGTGTTTTGAACAGTGTCATTGTAAAACGTGGATAAGGAACATCCGTGTTTTTTTTTGTGTTTTTTTTTCCTTTCACATAAAACATTCAAAGAAGTGTATCCGGCTCACCGACTACGCCTCGGCAGCATTGTAATCTGAAACCCGGTCTGTGTACAGGGCTCTTCACATCGCTGGTGGGATCCTGAAGCATAAAAAATATTCTCGCCCTATTCAATTGTAAGGTGATTTTTCCGTGCAACACCGTTCCGTTAACTCCTTGGCGGCTACTGGCGATTCCGCTCAAAGGAAACGACGTGTATTTACACTGGTTTTTTTTTCTCCGCAAAGCGGCATAGTCAGTGGCACTCAAAGGGTTACAGCATTCCTTTCTCCTGTACTTAGCACCGCCACTCTTTCTGGTCACCCACGCACTCAGGTGTATGCAAAACTGTATTCTGTGAATTCAGCTTGGATGTAATTTACCTATTTAGCCCGATGTTCGTATTTCCCAAATTTTGGGAGGCGTCATCTGATGACTATGCCCCAGTTGCAGGAGATGGATCGACCGTGATAATTCAAGGGTAGTGCCAGATTAGCTTGTCGCCGACAGCTAATCTGGCATTACCCTTAAATTATCATGGTCGACCCATTACCTGCTGTAGTGCGTCAGGGCTGAATGGGTTAAATTAGTATATGTCATATACAAAACTACACTCTCCAAAGTTAATCTACTGTGTTTTTTATGTAATAATAATGTATGTTGCAAATTTTATCAACATCTTACAAATTAATATAATACCAGATCTCGAGTTTGCTCATATATTGCCAAAGTCAACCATTTAAGTTGTACTCTTCATTGATTGATTGGGTTGGGTTGGGTTGGGTTGGGTTGATGGATTGGATTCGGTTGATGGATTTGATTTGATTTGATTTGATTTGATTTGATTTGGTTGGTTGGTTGGTTGGTTGGTTGATTGAGTGAGTGAGTGAGTGAGTGAGTGAGTGAGTGAGTGAGTGAGTGAGTGAGTGAGTGAGTGAGTGAGTGAGTGAGTGAGTGAGTGAGTGAGTGAGTGAATGAGTGAGTGACAAGCAGTTACCACCTTATATATGCCGGCGTCACGTGCTGTTTACAGTAACGATGCCTGCATGCGCAAGTGGGTTTAGAAATGCATAATTTCACAAATACTGAAGAGCAAAATAAATGGGCCATTTTCGGAACCATCGCAAACACTAACGTGTTTCCGATGGTTCCGAAAATATCGCATTTCCATTGCTCGTCAGTAAACAATTTAACCCATTCAGCTCTAACGCACTACGGCAAGAGATGGGTCGACCATGATAATTTAAGGGCAGTGCCAGATTAGCTTGGCGAGAAGCTAATTTGGCACCACCCTTAAATTATCACGGTCGATCCATCTTCTGCAAACTCGTGCATAGTTACTAGATGACGCCTACAAAATTATGGAAATACGGCCGTCGGGGCTGAATGAGTTAACAGT
Organism: Semisulcospira habei; assembly: GCA_036245525.1. Lineage (NCBI taxonomy): Eukaryota > Metazoa > Mollusca > Gastropoda > Semisulcospiridae > Semisulcospira > Semisulcospira habei. Next base: position 72,874,428 of record BTPG01000003.1, read on the forward strand.
GTTGCACAAACTGCTGACACGATTATAATATTTCCAGAGAACATAATAAGTTTCAAACTAAATGTCACATGATATCGAAAATATTTTTATTTCCGAAAATTAAAATAAATAACGAAGGTGAGTCATTACAGTTCATCGTTAATAACTAACACTTAACCTCTTGCTGAAGACAAAGCCACAATACATAAAACAATACACATCGGATATAACAAATCGCTTGGAGACCCAAACATTTTTGTTGTTACATCTGAAGTTTGTTTAAAAGCGAAGTAAACTGCATAGAAATAGTTTGGTCGGCACAACAGCAAAAAGTGATGTTCTAACCGACTTGTTATATCCCACCTTGTTAACTCTCTCAGCCCGACGGCCATATTTCCCAAATTGTGGAGGCATCATCTAATGACTATGCACCAGTTGCAGGAGAAGGATCGACCATGATAATTGAAGGGAAGTGCCAGATTAGCTTGGCGCCGACAGGCGCCAAGCTAATCTGGCACTGCCCTTGAATTATCATGGTCGACCCATCACCTGTTGTAGTGCGTCAGAGCTGGATGGGTGAAAAGCGATGTCAAATCACTGAATATCGTTTCTGTATCTGGCCAACCCCGTATATGTGCGTATGTCAGACACGAGTTTGAGCAGTTACACTGACTGTATACATGATGCTTAAAACTGTAACGTGAGATTTTTTTAATTTAACTGTCTAAAAACGTGCGTTTTTACAATAACGTTACGACTGTTGGTGTGTTCTTTTATATCTACCTCATATTCTGAATACAACATACAGCCAGTGCTTTTCACCAGCAAGATGAAGCTTTCTCATTGCCTCCTGCAACGCCAACTTCAGAATTTACTTCGCTGATGCTAGTCAGCAAGAGACATAGATTTACATGAGCCCCCGCAGAGGCTCACGTGAATCTATGCATCTTGCACGAAAAAACAAAAACAAAAACCGGAGCAACTTACAGGCAACTCGCAGTGTTCACACATATTTAGTAAACGTCGTTAGAAACTGTTTGTGGCTGGAACTGCTTATCCTGACCTCCAGTGTAGTACTGTAAATTAAATGTGTCGCACACTGAACGTCACGCTCTCTTCACTGCGGAATCGCGGCGGAATCGCTGTTTTGTCTCCGTTGTCGCGTCGCTTATATACAAAGGCTCATCATATATTCTTATTGTTAAATTCTTGATTTTTGTCGCTGTCGTCGCCGCTGTCGCACCGAGGTCACGTCGTTGTATGGATGCTCAACAAAGCAAATACGTCGAAGTAATTATATATGTCACTAAAGTAAATGAAATATACAAAAAGTCAAACGGTTTGGGCTAATCGTCTTTTTTTCTTTTGTACACCACGAAAGTGATCTGGGGCACCGAAATAGGGTCTGAAAAAAGTTTGACCCCAGCTGGATTTCAACCTGGGGTTTCGGGCGAGAGTCGAATGCCCTGCCACCGAACCACCCGGCTCAGTTAAAGTACACACGTTATCGTATTACGCCAGCATTTTACTAGTGTTCTAACTCGCAGTGTGCTGTTTGGTTTGGCATCCTGTCTCGGAAGAGAATGGAGTATATGCGCTTGCTGGGTCAGTGACTGGAGTGACCTCTCCAGGGCGCAAACCTGGGCGAAGTGTACGGAGATCCTGGGATGACCATTCGTCAAGATCCCCCTCTCGGCCTCGCTGATGTAGTCCAAAGGAATGCAGAGCAGTACGTTTGGCACCAGTTTGGCTGCAGAAGCTGCCAGAACAGTGCGAGAATACAGGCAGCTGTCTGCCTTCGGGGCTCCACTCCTGATTTGAAGGGTTTACTCCCCCATATTTGGCCGTTGAATCCAACCAGATCTCCTCCGTCCTCTGTCAGAAACAGCTCATCCGTCTAGTGGTGCAATGTGAACACCACCCCCTCACGTGGTTTAGCCCACCAGCTGAGGTGGTTTGCCAGGTGTGGCGCTTGGAGCCAGCACGTGAGAGATTAAGGAGAGGGATGAGGACCAGTGATGCCCGTCCGTCCTATGTAGGACGCGGCTGCCGAACAGCAAAGGTACTACCTCTATCTAGAGCCTCCTACACCCCTGTGCTACTTGTCTTAGTAATAATACATCGAAACGTTTCGCATCCGGATACGTGGCGTATTAGCCCAATGTCCAAATTCAGCAATTCTCGACTGTGTTAACACTCTTACGAGGTAACGTCTTTATTTCCCCTGATCATGAATCACGTCTATCAAACTATCGCTGACTTATAGCCTAAACCCACGTGTGCTTCACTGACACAGATACACAAATTAACAACAACTGTAATTACGGATAGCAAGTAATGTACATTTTCACGAGCCCAAGCACACAGCGCTAAAAAAATGAAAATATGGGAATAGACCAAAGAGCACGATGCACAATAGCTGAAGAGGATCTATACTCCTTGCAGTCGGGTGGTGTTTGCCGAGCACCCCTCTCTTTCACAAGTTTGTCAGGCTTATTGTGCCGGGAAATTTACATGCCACGAAGGCGAAGTTACCAGTCAGTAGACCTACAGCTCCGCAGTATGCACACACAAGAAGACATTGGCATGATAGTCCCGGCAACTGCGGGGCTCATGAAGATCTATACCCCTTGTTGGTGCGTGGCGTTCAGTTATCTCGGCAGGTAAGGTAGTAAAAGGTTGGTCGGTTGTACACTGCTTAACTTCCCGACAACAACAGGACTATCTCAGGACGTGCCTGCGCTGCTTGTGAAAAACAACAACTAAACTGAATATTGAATGTATGGCGCGGCCGGGATAATATGCTAAACAGATCATGAGACTTGCTAGTGACGCTGCACCTTCGTGCTAATTTACCCTACAAAATGTGTACAGGGAAATCTGATATATAAACTGCATTAACCGCAAACACATAGCTTATCATCTTGTAGGTGCAGCAGACCATTAGAAACACACATTCATTATCAAGGACTACAGGCAGGGCAGACAATATGGAGAATCTAAAAAAGGAAAAAGAATGTGAATGGACCAGGGGCCAGAAACATAAGCCCCAGAGAAAAACTCACCATGTGAGGCTGACCAGGGTGACCCTGGGAACTAAAACATGCTTAACCCCTACCCAAGTCCCCCAGGGCAGACCCGGGTGGGGGACAGGGATTGTAAGGTGCAGGGCATTTAGTATAGTGCCTTGGAGAACGGACAAGAGAAGCCAAAGGTATATTAGCTGCCACTTCGTTGAAATGTATGTTAAAGTCACACTCATGCCACACGCTTTGTACATGAACCCCTATTCCTGCAGCTGGACGCAGAGTGTGTTTTGCAAATCATAGGAAATTCAACCGTCAAAGGAACATGGACATAAACGCGTTTTCAGCAAGAGGCATAGATCCTCATGAGCCCCCGCAACTGCGGGGGCTCATGAGGATCTATACCTCTTGCAAGTGGGTGGCGTTTGATGTTCTACGTCAGTGAACGGGTTCTAAGCGCATAGAGCATTATTTGCTGTGTTCAAACGAGTTTGTCACAGAGAGACTAGGTGGCTGTAGTCAGGGTTTGGCTCCCTCCTGCGCTGTACTTGGGGGCTCCCCCAAATCCCCAAAATCAGCGTGTTGTACACATCATCAGTTGTCGCCTCCGCGCTGTCCCGCTTAAGTGAAATCAAGATAAATTCTGTTTACAAAAATGAAAATAAAGAACGCAAATAACAAAGTTTATCATTTTTTATAACAGACACGTTAACCCTTTGGCTGTCGGTAGCGCGTTTCTTCGAGGTGATTCTTCTAGGAATCACCTCAACAAAATGCGCCAGCGAGAACCATAGGGTTAACAATAAGCATTTTCTTCTTCAAAACAAACCTAGATGCATGCATGTATAATATATACATGTATATGATATTTGTGATAACCCATTAAGCCCTGACGCACTACATCAGGAGATGGGTCGACCATAATAATTCAAGGGTAGTGCCAGATTAGCTTGGCGCCTATCGGCGCCAGGCTAATCTAGCACTGCCCTTGAATTATCATAGTCGATCCATCTCCTGCAACTGGTGCATAGTGATTAGATGACGCCTCCAAAATTTTGGGAATACGGCCGTCGGGTTGAATGAGTTAAATGTTTTTGTCCATGCGGATTTCACTGACCGCAGTCTAGCGTCCTTACAGCCATGTGACGAATTTTTGTGGACCGATTTTAAACCCATATATATATAATTCCCCTTGCGCACGCGGGCACATTTATTGTGAACAACACAGGTTGCTGTATGCACCGGAAGTTTACATTCTCTTAGTGCTACAGACGCGCACTGCAACATTCGCTCTACATAGAAATCTAGCGTTCGAAAATATTCCATAAAGTTCGCGACCATGTTGAGTAGAATGCAATAAACACTTCTGCCAGATACCTTGAAAGAATCTGGCGTATCTTGTTGTAACGCACGCGGACTTGCCCCCAGTCGCACGTACAGACTCTCGCACAAAAGACGCATACACCGCCACTGAATCAGAAAGGCGCATTAACGCGGTAAAATTCAACACACTATCTTTCTTTCTTCTACGGAAATGTATAACAGATAAACAATAAAAGAACGTCCACAAAATTATCAAAACTATGTACAGCACCCAGTCTTACTACAAACACATCAACACCACAGACACACACACAATGTAAATGCCAGGTTAGGTAGTTGACTCACAATCCAACCTGTTTGGTGTTCCCTCCTGGTTACGTTCTGTGTCCTGATAAAGTCTTGTTGCTGTCGGGACGTTAAGCAATGTGCAATCAATCAATCAATCAATGGTTACGTTCTGTCCTTTCACGTCTAGGCGTGCAAGTCCTTTGTCGTACTCCCCCGAGTCGTCCCGTTTCTCGTACCGTGGACGTCCTCGTAACTCGCTCTGTAGCGCAGTCTTTGCTGACCCGGGTGTCTCGGCACCGGTCGCTCACTCCCTGAGTGAAGAGATGGAGATGACCTCACAATAGGTCCCTCGGCGCTAGCCTCTGGTGACTGACGTCTCGGCGTCCTTCGCTCCGCCCCGACAAGCACTCTGAATTCTAGATTTCAGAGTCTTGGAATACGGCTAGTGTATCTGACATACTTCCGTCCGTACTGACATTCTAGCCCGCACTGAATTTCCTACAGCTCTGTTCGCCTGAACTCACTAAAACCCCCGTGCAAAACGTTTCCATACGATCTCACGTTGGCCTCGTGCCCCCACGGACTATCTGTCACAAAAAAAAAACCGCTGACAGAACCGTACCTTACTAAACACTCTGTGTGAACCCGATGCGTGAGCATAGCGTTTCATCACAATTCCCCCTTTCTCGGGAAAGAAAGAAACGACTGAGTTTCTTTTTAAGACTACTGGACGCAATACACTACCCTTTCACAACCAAAAGAACTAAACACAGCCTTAAACCTCAACGCACACCCTCGGACCGCACAGCGAACGCAACAGAACTACTAACGCGTCAATATCTCTAGAAATGAAAAAGACCCAACGACTACCACATAATAGCGAGAACCAGGAGTGACCGCTTTTCCTAAAGCCGACTGGGTGGTGAGCGGCATTGCTGTCCGCAACAGAACTATTCTATTTCTGGCGAACCCGACGGTGGAGCCAACCCTGCAGACCGCTACTTCTACCCATCCCGGCATAGCCCTGGCTATACGGAGGACTATCCTGACAAACGTCGCACGAGCGACAATACAGTGCGACGTCCGCCGCCACACCCGGTCATGAACCCCTGAGACGGACTCGCCCCAGCGTTCGTCTGACGCCGTAATGCCCAGCTACCAAACCATCATGGACCGACAACATAACCTTGGCACGCAACCAAGACGGAACAGCCATTTGTACGGCTGTCGGAACAGCTACCGGTGCGCCCTCCTTCCAAAAATGACGTCGTAGTAAGCCGTCTTCAATTACAAACTGGTATGCGTTCCACCCACTGTCCCTGATCTCGCCTACTGCGGCTTGTTCAAATCAATCCTGTAACGATCCATCTGCCTGCTGCAACTCAATGAGCTCGGCAGCGCGATGTCAAGAGGCCAACTATCTACAGATGGCAACGTAGCCTTTTCCTCGCCAGCGTTTCCAACTTGAGCTAACGTCGCGACTGATGCGACCGCCTCGTGACGGATATGAGCCCCCTTAATTGCTCCGAACATCCCCACGACTGGTTCATGTTTCCGACGATCAAGTCAACGACCGGCTCATCGATGGCACAACAAAGCAACTCCCCTACAAAGAACTGAGTGCTAACGTCTATCTTGGCTAAAGGAAAAGACTCTACCTTCCCTCCAAACGAAATCACTTTCTGCGTCGCCCCCGTCAACTGATCATCCCTAACGAGGCTACGTCGGACCCCAGCGGTCGTGGCACCTGGGTCGCACAGAACAGAAACACGGAAACCATTTACTATCCCGTTCGCTACCGGTAAGTAACCTCCGCCGTCAGCTCAGCACCAAAACACCCTGCCGAGGTTCCTCCCCGACTGGCACTGCAACACTGACCGTGTGAGCGAGCTGCTCCACCACATCTACCCGACCAGTTTGACAAGTGAAACACTGAGCGCCCGAACTACTGTGAGGACAGTTACGACTGAAATGACCGTACTCATGACACGCAAAACACGAGTGTCCGAATTAGCCATACGACCACGTCCGTACCCACACCCAGATTTCTCGCTTCGTGCGTAAGGATCGCGACCCCAACTGTCATTACCTCTATCTCCACGTCGAAAACGAAACTGAGTACCTCTACCGTTAACCAGTTGGGCCCCACGCAAGGTATTGACGCCTCGATATCCCCCAGTCGTGTTAGCGGCGAGCAACCCGACTGGCGGCGACTCACTCCTACGCGTTAGGATTTTCGTCGGATGCGCGAGCCAAAAAGCCTCCACGTTCTGAACTAGCTTCTGGTACCCTTGAGGTTACGTTCCCTCAAGAACACAACAAGATTCTTGGCAACGCTACCAAAGAACTGTTCCACCAACACGAGATGAAATAATGCTTCGTACGTGTGGTCGACATGGACAGTTCGACCCAACGTACGAGCAAGTGGGACAACCGTTTGCCAAACCACACAAACAATTTCCCTGTCTCTGGCCGACAAGCTCTCAAGCGTTCCCTGAATGCCTCCGCACTACACTGGGACTTCTGCAATAGACACTCCTTCAAAGTATCGTAATCTACGTTTCTCGAAACGTTTAAGCAATGAAAAAGACTCAAGGCCTCACCTTCCAGAACCGACGAAAGCAAAACGGGTAAATTGGCAGGTGGCCAACTCAATGCCTGCTCATGAGGTTCAAAGCGACACAAAAAAGCGTCAACTGAGTCCACAGACTCCTTAAACATCGGTAATTTAGGGACGTTACGTAATCCCCGACCTACTTAATCACCCTCTCAAGCTGTTCTAGATCCCGCATCTCGCGCTAACTGCAGCTGCACCTCACTATCTCTTCTTTCTCTCTGATATTCTCTCTCTCTCTCTCTCTCTCTCTCTCTCTCTCTCTCTCTCTCTCTCTCTCTCTCTCTCTCTCTCTCTCTCTCTCTCTCTCTCTCTCTCTCTCTCTCTCTCTCTCTCTCTCTCTCTCTCTCTCTCTCTCTCTTAAAGCCCGTTCCTTTTCGTCTTTCTCTCTCTGAAACGCTAGTTCTTCCTTCTTAAGTACTCTTTCTCTCTCCCTGTCCTCTCTATCCTTACTTTTCTTCACATAGTCAAAACGTTTTTCCTCTTTAAGACCTAGTCTCTTCCCTTGATTAATATACACCGTTAATTTGTCCGACTCCATATTTAAAGCAACACTTCCCAAAATTAACAAGGACGTAAAAATACAAAAACACAAAACAAATCAACGGCAAAACCTAAAAGAAGACCCTTAGAAATAGCTAAAATGCTACTCAACTACCACCCTCAGCCACTCTAAAATAAAGCTAAAACAGGGTCACCACTGTAACGGACGCGGACTTGCCCCCAGTCTCACGTACAGACTCTCGCACAAAAGACGCATACACCGCCACTGACTCAGTCGGGCGCATTAATGCGGTAAAACGCATCACACTAGCTTTCTTTCTTCTACGGAAATTTATAACAGATAAACAATAAAAGAACGCTCACAAAATTATCAAAACTATGTACAGCACCCTTTCTCACTACAAGCACATCATACCCACATACACACATACAATGTAAATGCCAGGCTAGGTAATTGTCTCTCACAATCCAACCTGTTTGGTGTTCTCGCCTGGTTACGTTCTGTCCTTTCACGTCTAGGCGTGCAAGTCCTTTGTCGTACGCTCCCGAATCGTCCCGTTTCTCGTACCGTGGACGTCTTCGTAATTCGCTCTGTAGCGCAGTCTTTGCTGACCCGGGTGTCTCGGCACCGGTCGCTCACTCCCTGAGTGAAGAGATGGAGATGACCTCACAATAGGTCCCTCGGCGGTAGCGTCTGGTGACTGACGTCTCGGCGTCCGTCGCTCCGCTCCGACAAGCACTCTGAATTCTAGATTTCAGAGTCTTGGAAAACGGCTAGTGTATCTGACATACATCCGTCCCTACTGACAGTCTAGCCCGCAATGACGTTCTTACAGCTCTGTTCGCCTGAACTCACAAATACCCTTGTGCAAAACGTTTCTCTATACTAAACACTCTGTGTGAACCCTATGCGTGAGCATAGAGTTTCAGCACACTTGTATAAATCAATCTGAAATGAAGATGATGCTTACTTCCGACGCATAGTGAGGCATTTTAGCAAATTAACGTGTGCAAGAATGATGCTTAAATGCGCAAAACAAAAAAAAAACTAAAAACTTGCTACTAAACTGTTGGTTTTGAACGGCGTACAAGGTTGGCATACATTTGTAACAAAATGTCCACTGAGTTTGTCACTGGCCGGGTTTCATGCGGATAATTGTTTTAACTCATTCAGCCCGACGGCCGTATTTCCCAAATTTTGGATGCGTGATCTTATGACTATGCACCAGTTGCAGGAGATGGTTCGATCATGGTAATTCAAGGGCAGTGCCAGATTACCTTGTCGGTCCCAAACTAATCTGGTACTACCCTTGAATTATCATGGTCGACCCATCTAATGCTGTACTGCATCAGGGCTGAATGGGTTAAAGATTGAAAACATACGTCGAAGCACATTGCGGCATGTCTGCATCTTTTCAGCCGTGACGTGTCTTGGTATGTGTATGGATAAAGTGTCGCTGAGAACGGAGGCTACCTCGTCGCTTGCCAGGCCGCTATGGACAATTCATCCGCCAAATTGTATGTACCTATGTACCAACTCCATACATATTCCCTTTTTTGACACATGTATTGATATATTGTATAACAGGCAAATTAATATTCATGAATTTGCTTGATATACTTTCATTCCCAAAACTATTGCGCACCAAGACCTCTCGATCTTAAAGATACTTGCGATTTCAAAACGTAAATGCGAAATATGCTCACACTGCAACATTAACTTGCTCCTTGAGTATGAAATTAATATATCCTATACACACACACACTTGAACGGGAAAAAAGACGCGAAGAAACGTGCGAGTCGCTGGACTGACAAGTAAAATGGACGAGATGTCACCTGGAGATCGACAACCTGAGAAAAGAACTAAATAAACACACCTGCTGGCATTTTCCGCAATTATGTGTGATCTGGTTACAAGTAGAAATTACTCAGTAACACGCACGGTTATACAGTTGCACTGATGTCTTCATAGTCAGACAAAATCTACACGCTGAGTCGACAAGGATATGCAGTCATCTGCCATTCATGTGTTTTGTCCGAACACCAGTCAGCTGCAAAACGAATAACTCGAGACATAGTATTGTTTTGGACTGGGTACATAAATTATAGTGAGCAACAGTTTTATTTGATATAGTGCCCATAAACAGACATATGTGATTACTTGACTCGAATCAAAATGTCCTCTTCCTACGACTGGGACATTTTGGTTCGGGTCTCGTAATCACATCTGCCTGTTACCTGCACTACATCAAGCAAAATGTTGCTCAGTATAATATCATCACACACACACACACACACACACACACACACACACACACACACACACACACACACACACACACACACACACTACTGTAGGCAGTACTGCTAGTGCCACACGCGCAAGAGGTTAAGCAGAAGTAACTGCGGTCTATTGTTGCTAATTTTACTCCTTGACTGTCAAGATAACGTGAACACAGGTCCATCTAATCGCAAGAGGCATATGTCCTCAAGGGCCCCACGCTCATGAGGATCTATGCCTCTTGCAGAGGGTACTTTGTGTCCATGTTCTTTGGACAGCTGCGGCTTTTGGTCGTTCTGTGAACACATATTTCAGAAACAAAATGTACGTCCGCTGGCAGGGAAGGGTTTGAAATTGTCACAGCCCTATAGAAAGTACACGTTTAAAAGGAGTCTTGCACAAACGCTTTTCTTCTCCAACCGTGTGTGACGCAGCCACATGACAAAGAACAACGAAAGCCACAATGTAAACAAATTAATATCATACACAAGCCACGTTAGCAACATTTTTGTATCGCTTCTTCTCTGACTTTTCCCGTTCACTGTTTTAATTAGTTATTAATCCCTTCATTTCCGATTTAAAAAAAATACTACCCAAGTGCAAGAGTATAGATCCTAGATAGTCGCGGGGGCTCATGAGGATCTATACCTCTTGTTGTAACGTACACTCTCTAATCACTAGGCTAAGAAACTGGATGCCTAAAGGCAGGAGAATAACATACATACGTCTGAGAGTTTATCCCATGTCCTGAATAGTCTCCCTTGATGATAGTCTACATGGCTTGAGATGTATAAAAAAAAAAAATGATTTAGTATAGTAAAACTACACCGTGAGTATACATGCGCATGATTTTAACCCCTTGACCGCTTACAAAAACATAACACTACCAAATGCAAGAGTCGCGGGGGTTCATGAGGATCTAGACCTCTTGCTGAGACCAATGTGTATCAATGCTCCTTTCAACGGCTGGGGATCTTTAACGTTCAACTGATTAAAAAAATACAATGTATGTCCTCTCACAGTGAAGGGGTTATTAAACATTAACCCCTTGCGCTTGCAGGAGTCCATAATGTTTAAAAATACCGGCGCCTACTTGCACAAGTGGGTTGAGACGGGCGTACATTTGCAAATATAACAGTACGGCAAATACCGCAGGGGAGAGAGATGACTTTTAAAGAGCATGTCACTAACTAATGTTCAAACTAATTGTAAATGTAAAACCAAGAATACAATTATATTATTGAAATTGAATCTTACAGAAGAACCCGCGAGTGTTTTGACTTTATCGTGTATTACTGCTATAGAAACAAACAGGCTGGCCTCGGTAACAGGAGTTAAATTTCAAACATCAGCGTCCGGAGCATGACGTCGTTACAACCATATCACGATTTTTTTGTTTATTAACCCCTTGTGCATGCAGTTTATGGTAATGATAATAGTACCGGTGGATGCAAGCGCAAGAGAGTTAACTCTATTCGAGATGTGCAGCCTCCGGATACGCGGCTTATGCCGCGTATCCGGAGGCGGCACGTATCGTATGAGTTAACATTTCATCTGTGCAATAGTTTATACCTGTATTGCGCACAGCCGCACTCAACAGTTTAACTATCGCATATTGCACACCAGTCACATCTGAAATAACCGGACCCATCTGCCATACACCATCACGGAAACCAGTGCTCTGACCAGCGAGAAGAGATGGCGCTGGGTTCCAAAACATATAGGTTGCATATAAACTTAGAGCATAATCCTGACATTGGCCATTAACCAGTGCACGCGAACTTTTCCATGCTCGACGAGGATGTCAAGAAGACAGTGGCTCATGAACAAGGGGCAATAATGATCGATTCCAAAACCTGATGACATGATGGACACAACAGGCGCTCTGAAGGAGGAGCCTCATACACTGACACAGTAGCGAAGACAGGCCTAAGAAGACACAACGGTGAAGCCTATCAAGAACTACCGCAGGCACATCTGCAGTTGATACCCAACAAGTTTGTGTGAAGACATTGGAGTGTGCAGCTCTTGTTTACGCTGGCTTAACCTTTCAAAGACGTCCTCATTCCCTACATTCTCCACCCTTGACGTTGTAGTGGACGTTTATCTCGAAGAAAGCCTCACTGCAACTTCCACCAAACGTGAATAAACATAGGCCTCAACATAAATCTATTACCATAAGTATGCAACTCATGTACTGCCCATGTAGTAACATATTGTAACTTTGTTGTAACTTTGTAACTATAGTCGACGCGTAATGTTCGACAGCCCTACCTTGAAGGTTCCGTAGTAACGTTAAAAATAAAATCCCAAGTACGCAGACTTCAAAGAACAAAAATTCGGTCGGCATTATGGGAAGATTGCGTTGAAATTTCCGACAGCACGTCATTATCTTAGGCACGATGATCTAATCAGACAGTATTCAACATTGCGACATATGCAGTCACTGAATGCTACATGATATTTTTTTTTTAATGATAGAAGACAAAGATAAACGACGTGTCAAATGTAACCAGACGGTAACTATACTTTTGTCTGATAATTACGAGACAGGCCTTGAGCAGTATTTTTGTTTGCTTTGTTACGTCTGTTCCGGTCCAGAAGAAAAGAGAACATCGTGACCTTCCCTTTTGTCATTTTATGCAGCCAATTGCTTCACCCACCCACTTCCTCCACCCTTCCCTTACGCCAAGCAAAATCATACACTGTACAACAAAAGTGTTCTTCAAAATGTCATTCTAGAACGTATATGACGTAAAACTGACAATACGTCATATGACCAACATTTTATTACACAAAAGATTCCTGTGTATCTAGCTCATATATATGAGCTCTCGATACCCAGTCTTAAAATAGACACTTGGAAAATACCTGTTCAAACGCGTGTCGCTCACGACACTAGGCGTCGACTTTTACGATACGCGTTGCTTTCTTATAGCAATAGACTTATACCCTGAATCAATTCAATTAAAATGTTTGGGTGTTTGGGTGTAACTCCCACAGCACAAATCTACACTAGATACATTCACGCCTGAGTTGCAAGGTTGGACAGATTTTCCATGGATAGATTCGTGTAGATGGGTAGGTTTACGAACAAAATTGCTGCGAAATTGACCCTGTCAGTGTTAGTCTACCTGTGCACAGAAATGTCACTACTTACAGTTTTTATAGTAAATTCCTACAGAAAGCTAAAAATGTATTGTAATAAAAAGCTTAACTGATATGATCTTATTATTTACTCGTGGATTCAGATTTTGTCGTAGCCGGCTCGCATACGGCAACAATTTAATTCACTCGTGTTTTATTTTCTGGTTGACAACTCGATCATATCAGTTAAGCTCTATTTACGTAATGGCTGCCGGACATGCCAACAAGGAAATGAAATATTTTCAACCAAACTAATTCGTACCGATATGTGATGGTCACTCAGTTTGTCTTTGCATTGAAGGGGGTCATGTGTTTGTTTCTGGTGTGTTACTCTGTGTGTGTGTGTGTGTGTGTGTGTGTGTGTGTGTGTGTGTGTGTGTGTGTGCGTGCGTGCGTGCATAATGCGTGCGTGCGTGTGTGTGTTTGTGTGTGTGTGTGCGTTTGTGTTTGTGTGTCAGTGTGCTTTTGGAATAGTGCCTTTTCACAACTTGTTGTGTGGAACATGCGTGTTGGTTTTTTTCTTTCACAGAAAACATTGAAAGAACGCGCATCCGGTTCGCAGACCACGTATTGAATGGTTTGAAATCTGAAACCATGGTCTGTGTACAGGACGCTCCACGTCGATAGTGGGATCCTGAAGTAAAAACAACCTTCCCGCCCTATTCGATCGCCAAATGATTTGTCCATGCAACACTGTTTCATTAACACCTTAACGCCTACTGACGAGTCTTTACCACCGAGCGGCATCGTCAATAGGAGTCAAGGGTTATAACATTTCTTTCTTCTGTACTGAACACCGCTACGTTTTCTGGTCACCCAGGCACTCATGTGTATGCAACATTTCATACTGTGAATTCAGCTTGGATATATTTACTATATGTCATATACATAACTGAAGCCATGCCATAAAGTTAATCTACTCTATTTTCTTTGATGTGATAAGATTATTGAAAATTTCATGAATAGAATACAAATTGTAAAAAGACCATATCTGGTGTTTGCCAAGATTTTGCAAAAGTCAACCATTTCAGTTGATAGATCGATTGATTGATTGATTGATTGATTGATTGATTGATTGGTTTTGGTATAAAATTGCCTTATATTCGGGGCGTTACATGGCAGGTTGATGGATCAGGGCCGGGAAGAACCAATTTCACAGCCTTTCTCAAGGCCTTAATAGTCTCCTTTGCAGGCTACAGATACGAGAAGTCAACCTTCAGTTTCAGTCGAACTAAACCAGGGGCACACGTAGGCGACAAGTAGTGAACATCTTGTATATGCCGACGTCACGTGTTGTTGACTATAAACGATGTCTGCATGCCAAGTGGGTTAAAAAATGTATAGTTTTACAAATATGCTGACGATGGGGAAAAAGGACTTTTTCGGAACCGAAAATATCGCATTGCTTTAGCTCGTCAGTATACAATTTAACAATGTTGCACACACTGCTGACAAGTTTAGAAGATTCCTGGAAACTAATTAATTTCAAACTAAATGTTACATAATACCAACAATGTTTTTATTTCTCAAATTAAAAAGAGAAAACACGTAGGCAGGTCCTTGCAGTTTATTGTTTAAACTGACACTTAACCTCTTGCTGAAGACAAAGCCACAATACATAAATACAATAAACATCGGACAAAACAAATGGCGTGGAGATCCAAACATTTTTGTTGTTACATCTTAAGTTTGTTATAAAAGAAGTAAACGGCACAGAGATATTGTGGTCGGGACGTCAGCAGCAAGTTTACGTCCGTATGTCAGACACGAGGATAAGCAGTTAAACCGATTATATACATGATGCTCAAAATTATAACCTGAGTTATATTTTTTTAGTAAAACCGATTTCACTGACTAGAAACGTGTGTTGTATTACGGCTGTTGGTGCGTTCTTTTGCAGCTATCACATATTCAGAATACAAGTTACAGCCAGTGTTTACAGCAAGGTTTGCGTAGCTAGACGTGACGTCATTTTTATTTTGTTACTTCTTTGCCAGAATTTCTGCCCCGCACGCCAAAAACGTCATGTGCATGCTCTGGAATGTGCTCCGACCAGCCACATTTCAAAGTGTACCGTATTTTCAATACGGTAGACAAAAAAGTGCGTTTTTATATCAACGTTACGACTGTTGGTGTGTTCTTTTATAGCTACCATATATTCCAATACAACTTACAGCCAGTGTTGGTAACCAGCAAGATGCAACATTCTCATTAGCTCAGGACTGCAACACCAACTTCAGAATTTACCTCACTGATGTTGGTCACCAAGAGTCATAGATTAACATGAGCCCCAACAGATGATATGCTAATCTATGTCTCTTGCAAAAAGATAGAGCAGGATACACGGACTTCGCAGTGTTCACACATTATTTTAGTGGATGCTTATCCTGACTGTGAATTAAATTTGTCGCATGCTGAACGTCACGCCCCCTTCATCATTGACTACTTTGCTCGCTGCGAAATAACCGTGTCATTTCTCAGCTTAATCATCCACAGATGACGTTAGTGGAAGCTGAACTTTTTACCCCGAAAATCAGTGTGCACCATTTGTTTAAAAGTAACGTGTTTATGCAGTATTTTATAGTGTTACGTGTAAAATATATCACGAATGAACACTATCACATGAAAGTATGAACAGTTTGTATACTTAGGTAAACTTCGACCTAATCATTGATTCATCCCGAGCAGTTTCCTCAGCCATAAGGGACAAATTTTTAACCGTTTTTTCTTTTGCTGCTTGAGAGTTTTGTACAACAAAAAAAAACGTCTATCACTTTTAATATCATAAATAACCTGTTAATATTCATTTCATTGTTCTGGCACACCTCTAGGGAAAGTGACGTATTTTATTTTGCTTATTGGTAAAAAAAAAAAAAAAAATCAGCACGTCAAGTTACGTAAATCAACGTTTCACAGACCTAGTCCCTAGACAGATCTGCAAGTAGACTCTTCCCTTCACTGCTAAATCGCGGTGGAATCGCCGTTCTGCCGCCGCTGTCGCGTGGCACATATGCTAAGACTGATTCTCCATTTTTGTTTTTAACTTCTTGAGTTGTGTCTCTGTCGTCACTGCTGTCGCGTCGTTATATGGATGCGCTGCTCAACAAAGCAAATACATTGACGCAAGAGTAATATATCAGCCACTACAGTAAATGAAATATGTACAAGTTGACCCCTTCCCTGTCACCTTACGTACAGTTTTGGTTTTCGACATCTGTGTTCATTCAAAGACCAAATGCCAAAACGGTCCTATGAACATAGATACAAATTGATCCAAGCAAGAGATATCGATCCCCATGAGCCTCCGCATTCGCCGGGGTTCCATGTCTCTTGCATTTAGATTGTGTTTACTTTCTCTCGGCAGTGAAAGGGTTATAGTACAACCGTTACACTATTTCGCCAGCATTGTACTAGTGCTCCAAATCGCGGTCTTATAGTCAACTTAGTGTTAACACATTAAAACTTGCCGCCACCCTGATACGCGGTTTACAGCCGAATATCCCAATTCAACGCGTCTCGAATGTGTTAACACTCTTGGAGCTATCCTCTTCGTGTCCTGTGACCATTAATCACGTCCGTCAAACCGTCGTTGATTGAACGCGTAAAGCCACTTCTACCTCACTGACACGGATTTAATAAAATAATCACAAATTTAATTACCGATAGCAAGAAGTATAGATTTTCATGAGCCCAAGCAGACAGAGTTTAAGAATAAAAATATGGGAATAGACCAAAGAGCACGATGTACAGTGGCTGATGAGGATCTATACTTATTGCAGTTGGTTTGTGTTTTCCGCGCACCCCTCTCTTTCGCAAGTTTGTCAAGCCAGGTGTAAATTGACATGCCACAAAGGCGAAGGTATCAGCCAGTACATCTACGCAGTACGCACACACATGAAAACATTGGCATGATAGTCCCCGCAACTGCGGGGGTCATGAAGATCTCTACATCTTGCAGGTGCGTGGTGTTCAATTGCTCTCAGCAGTAAAGGGATTATAAGGTTGATTAATAGCACACTGCTTAACGTGCCGACAGCAACAAGCCTTTCTTAGGTCGTGCCTGCGCTACACAGAATATTAACCTGTTTAGTCCCGGATCCCTGCAGCCGGAGATGGTTTGACCATGATAATTCAAGGGTAGTGCCAGATTTGCTTGGCGCCTTCAGGCGCGGCGCAAGCAAATCTGGCACTACCCTTAAATTATCATGGTCAAGCCATCTCCTGCAACTGGTACATAGTCGCTAGGCAACACCTCCAAATTTGGATAAATGGGACATTGTGGCTAAAAGGGTTAAATGTATGTCGCCAGTTGGTCTAACATGTTAAATAAACCTAACGACGCCGAACCTTTATGCTAGCTTACCTTTACCTAGTTTACAAAACAAGAGCAGAAAATCATTGCAATTACAAAATATATACAGAGAAGTCATATATACAAACTGCATTAACCACAAACACATAACTTATCATCTCTTAGGTGCAACAAACCATATCATTAGAAACACACATCCAATATCAAGAACTACAGGCAGCTCTTGCAGTATGGAGAATTTAAAAAATGAAAAATAAAGGCAAATGGATCAAGTTTAGACAGAAACATAAGCCCCAGATCAGAAAAAAAGAGAACAAGAAAGGCAAAACCCTTAAGCTCGCATGTATGACCAATCCACATAATAAGTGTGACTTTGTGACTTTGACCATTTCACCAGTTAAGTAAAGGGTTGGCTTTTGTACCAGAGATATCTGTTTTCTCAAAATGTATGCATTTCACAAATTTGTCGACCCTCCATGGCCCTTGACCTCTTTCAGGGATCGACAAAACTATTATGCATAGACAAGTGTTATCATCAGCTACCTGTATGCCAAGTTTTATTGAAAAGTTTGCAAAAACTTTGATAAAACTACAATTATGTCTAAAACTGGCATTTTTACATATGTTGCCCTGCCTATTGTGACCCTTGACCTTTCCAAAGGGTCATCCAAATTAGTATGCATAGAAAGGCCTTATCATCATATCATACCAGACCACAATTGAGTAACAGTTCCAATGATTGATTAATTGTACATTGTTTAACGTCCCAGCAGCAACAAGGCTTTCTCAGGACGTGCCTGCACTGCTTGTGAAAAAAAAAATAAACAGAATATTGAATGTATGTCGCCAGCCGGTCCAGTACGTTAAATAAACCTACGACATGGGGCCTAAATAAAGCTAAGACTATTTAGCTAAACACATCCAATATCAAGAGCTACAGGCAGCGCAGACAGTAGGGAGAGTTTAAAAAGGCAAATACAGGTGAATGGACCAAGGGTAGACAGAAACACATGCCCCAGAATACAGAAGAAAACCCACCCTGTGGGGCTGACCAGGGTGACCCTGGGAACTAAAAAGTAGTTACCCCACCCAAGTCCCCCAGGGCAGACCCGGGTGGGGACAGTGACAGTTCCAACAATATTTTATTGCAGCGATGTGATCTCCACACAATGCATTCACAAGTGCACCAACACTGATACACTGTCTTCTCTACAATGCATCAACACTTTTGACACACTGCGTCTCCCATACAATGTACACACATACTTCCTAACACTGTCTTTTCTACTTTTACAGATTTCCAGAATAATCCAGCAAATTCGCACAACATAACCAATCAGAAAGGAAAACGTAGCCAAAACTCATTAATATTGATGAAAAAACAACAACATTAAAATGAACTACAAAATAAAGTCAACTACTATCTAAGCGTCTTTGATACAATGTTACGAAATGTAGCCGACACTTTAACGTTAAACTTGAGGTCACTAGAAAGATCGCGACCCTGCTCGAACCTACCAGTCTAATGTAGGCGAAACTACGCATTACAACAAAAATTGATCGCAATTCTACGTGCAAAAGAAAATGAATCCTACTACAAATTTTTGTAATTCTTATCCAAAATAACTCAAATGAATATCGGATCTTTCCTATGATCAACACATGCATACTCTCAAAGAATAACACGAACACAAACGTAACAGTCACTTAACTTAATACGCTTTAAATGCCTTTACCACAAAGTACCGCTTGGCCAAGTTTGAAGTCTCAGGCTTGAATAGTCTTCGAGAAAATGCTAATGTTAAAGTTTTCCACTGACGACGGACACCACAAACCGGACGACGGATGGCCCATTACATACATTCACCTTTGCTATCGCACGTGAGCCAAAAACCTACCTTGTGCGGCTGACCAGGGTGACACTGGGAACTAAAACGTTGTTAGCCCCACCCAAGTCCCCGTGGGGCGGACCAGGGTTGGGGAAATAGATTATAAGCGTACTTGGCTTTCGGCACAGTGGGTTGCAGAACGGGCAAGTGAAGCTAAAGGCATATTAGCCACCCTTCGCTGAAACGCATGTTAAAGTCACACTCATGTCAAACCATTTGTACATGTACCCATATCCCTGCCCCTGGACGCAGTGTGTCTTTTGGAAATCATAGTAAATTCAACGTCAAAGAAACATGGAGATAAAAGCGGTTTCATCAAGAGGCATAGATCCTCCTCATGCGAATCTATACCTCTTGCACTTGGGTGGAGATTAATTTTCCTCGGCATTCAACGGGTTGAAATCGTAGAGAGCCTTATATGGCATAAGCTGCCTAGTCCAGACAAGTTCAAACGAGTTCGTCACAGAGAACCTAGGTCACACTCATGCCAAACGCTTTGCAACTGTACCCATATTCCTGCCACTGGAGTTCCGTTTTGGAAATCATAGGAAATTCAAAGTCAAAGGAATATGCACATAAAAGTGGTTTCAACAAGAGGCATAATCCTCATGGGCCCACGGAAATACGGAGTCTCATGAAGACCAATACATCTTGCAGTTGTTTGGAGTTTCATATTTTTTTCGGCAGTGAACAGGTTCTGATCGTACAGAGCATTTGGCATGACCTGCTTAGTCCAGCGGACATGTTCAGACGAGTTCGCCACAGAGGTTGCTGTAGTAAGGGTTGGCATCCACCTGGCGCTGTCCTTGTGGCTTCAGCAAATTCTGCATGTTGTACTCGTCACCAGTTGTCGCCTCCGTTCTGTCCCACTGAAAGGCAGATTGCATAATCTGACTAATTGTGTGTGTGTGTGTGTGTGTGTGTGTGTGTGTGTGTGTGTGTGTGTGTGTGTACAAAACAAACAAACCACTAAGCAGTTACTTTCCTATCAGAAATAAATAACAGAAAACGTTTAGCGAATAACGTCTTTTGTCCACCATGAAGGTGATATCAATGATGGGCACCGAACAAGTGGTGAGTTTGTTTAACCGAAATGAGTTAACAAATGCGATGCGACCTTTTGGAGGAGTGACGACCGATTTACCGCCTGAGATATGCAGCTCCATTTTTGGAGGGGTGGGAGAAAAGAATCCGGATAGGATTTGATAGAGTATCGTTGATACATAATGCATTTATAATGACAACATTTATGATAAATCAGGGGGATTGATTAGACAGACTCAAAATATACACAAAATGCTGCCGGAGGTAGAAATGCCAGGAACGTAGTAAAGATTACATGAATATTGGTTACCTGCCTATTGTTCCGTGTTGTCCGCAGTGTATTTTTTAATTCATTAATTTTCTAAAGTAAAACTTCACCGTAATATAGTCGTTTATGCTTTAACGCCGCTAAACCAATAAACGAAGCAATCAATCAACAAAAATGAAAACCAACCCAGGTTTGTAACGGTGTATGGGCCAAAGAGGATCCGACATTTTCGTAGTTGTGTTTAGTAGATCGGGTGCTCGGATTATGGCTTCTCTTCCCTGCACCGGCGGGCGCTGCATGTGACAATAGATTATGTGTTTTATTGACAGAGAAAATAGTGAGTTATTTGGGTTTAACTATAGCCATCTGACAGCGGGGTTTTATTTTTAAATTATTTTTTATATTTTGTTTATTTATAGCGAGGCATGGTTCAACAATCGACCTGTACATACAGTCAAATTAATTTGATGGCTTAAGTTTTCAATAGGAAGTGTTTTTTCTGTAGTGTAATTGGTCTATGAACTAGATTATATATAATCCCAATGAGGTAAAGACCATTGGGCCGACGTCGGCCGCCGTTGGCCCGCGCACAGCCGTGCGCGGACCAACGGCGGACGACGTCGGCCCGATGACCTTTGCGTATTGGGTGTATATGTCTCTATGCAAGACATAACCTATAGAATATTGCATCCCGTCTCAAAATCAGAGCAATCAGGCGTGCGATCAATTCGAGGACAAACCTTGCGATGTGCATGCCTACATTGCATTATTTACACTATTTGCACTCATCTCTAACATAACACTAATGATCTCCTCAATCAGACAAAAAAATAAATAAGCCAATCACTTCTAGCAAGAGGCTGCAGGAGCTCATGTGACTCTATGTCTCTTGTAGATCGGTCAGAATAGATGAGCGGCCCACGTATCGTAACGTTTTTCTTTAAAATGATTTTTGACTTACTCTTCTTTAGAATGGAATTAATTTCTTACAGTACCTTCTGACTGCGCCGAAGTAATATTCTGCTGAACTAGTGGGGGCTGGATGTTCGGCTTCGCTTTGGCAGCTGTTTTTGCATTGGCGGTCGGCTTGTCTGTCGTTGCGTCTTCTGTTCGCTCTTTACACATAACAATGTTATTGTAACTGAACAATGAGTGTATGGCCCAAAAGCTACGGCTTTAAAAATACTCATTCATATGAATGCGGGTCTGTGAATTTGGATTTACAGTCTGTGGCCAAAATTTGCACACAACACAGACCAGCACATACATTTACTTCAACTGACCTCATTAATCAAGACTACAAAATGTCTCTATGCAACACATTAACCATATCACACTAATATAATATTGTCTCGATTCACACGTGACATCACATGCGCGTAAAGAAGGAAGGCAGAGTGGTGACAAAACACCACGTCAAGTTATATCGTACTGACATAACGGCCTTCAACTTTCAAAAGCGTACTGATATTATAGGGCCTACGTTTTTCTATTAATAGCTCTCAAGCGTGCTAATGTTGTCGTCTGCTTCCCGTTCCGCCAACACCATAAAGCAATTTGCTTATCATTCGTCATATTTTAAGCTTATACTGACTCCGTGTCTCCGGGGAAGGCTTTTGAGCCAGAGACTAAGACAAGGACAGTCTGATATAAAACCTACGACCCGAGGACCTCGATGCCACCGTCCCAGCTTGCTAGGCCATGGCAAACGAACCAAGGGTTTAAAGGCACTCCTCACAGATAATACCTCCATCTTGAACCGCTGGTCGAAATACTTTCAGGACCTCTTCGGCGCTGAAGTGGCGCAGTGGTTAAGGCGTCTGCCTCCAATGCCAAAGGTGCGAGGTTCGATACCGGGTTCCGGCGTTGGATTTTTCTCCTCTGGTAAGTGTCACCGTCTGGGCAGTGGGCAGATGTTCACATCTGCACGGGACATAGACGACCCCGGCCCCCACGAGTCCCCTGCTGCCTTGCAGTCCTGGCCGCTTGGCTGCGGAAAGGCTAAGGGAGGAAACCCCTGACATCAAAGCCCCCGTGTCTCCGGGGAAGGCTTTTGAGCCAGAGACTAAGACAAGGACAGTCTGATATAAAACCTACGACCCGAGGACCTCGATTTAGTCCCCGATCACTTTTAGTGCCAGAGGGACATTAAAATGAAGAAGATGATGATGATGGACCTCGATGCCACCGTCCCAGCTTGCTAGGCCATGGCAAACGAACCAAGGGTTTAAAGGGTGGGGCCAGTACTGCGCACACTGCACTCCACCAAAAAGCTCCACCGCGCAGGCTTTAGGAAACGCCCACGGACTATGACACTGAACTTTCCAAGTCCTGTAGCGATGGGCAAGGGGCAAAACGGCAGGTGAAAGATGTCACTGGAAGCCGCACTCTCAAACCTGCATGCAGGCGGTTCAGGATATTGGTCGCCTGATGTTGACCTGGGGATGACAACGTCACTCGGCACACCCTGAACGACCAAGCAGCCTTCTCTAGGGACAGCACTGCTTGCTCCACACGGAGAGGGGCCTAGAAAAGGTGGACTAACCAAAGCTCATCCCCTCGTAACCCCAGTTGGCTAGCCGCGGTCAACGGGCATCTTATCATGCGGTCAAAAAAAAAAAAAAAAAAAAAAAACAATGGATCCACTCTCATGACGACCACGACCGGACTCAACGTAGCATGCTGGAACATCCGAACCATGCTCGACACAGCAGACAGCGGACGCCCTGAACGTCGCTCCACCCTCATTGCCCATGAATTGCGTAGGTTAAACATCGACATCGCCGCGCTCAGCGAAGTACGCCTTCCGGAGGAAGGCAGCCTCCAAGAACTTGGCGCTGGCTACACCCTCTACTGGTCAGGCAGGCCTGCATCAGAAAGAGGCTCTCAGGCGTGGGCTTCATGATGAAGACCCCCATTGCGACTAAGTTGGAAAACCTACCAACGGGTCACTCCGACCGCATCATGTCCATGCGCCTCCCACTGAGACACCAGCAATACCTCACCCTTCTCAGTGTGTACTCCCCAACCCTCCTGGAAGAGCCTGCAGAAAAAGACAAGTTCTACTCTGACCTGCGCAGCCTCCTGCAGAGCACCCCTGCAGACGACAAAGTCATCATCCTTGGCGACTTCAACGCCAGAGTGGGCCAAGACTCTGAAGCCTGGAGAGGAGTCCTCGGCAAGCATGGCGTTGGGAACTGCAATGACAATGGTCGCCTACTGTTGGAGCTCTGTGCAGAGCAGCAACTTGTCATCACCAACACTACTTTCCAGCAAAAGGACAGTCGAAAGACCACCTGGATGCATCCTCGCTCCAAGCACTGGCACCTTATCGACTATGTCCTAGTGCGTCAGAGGGACCGCAGTGACGTCCTCCTCACCAGAGTGATGCCCAGCGCAGAGTGCCACACTGACCACCGCCTTGTTCGCTGCAAACTCAGGCTCCGCCTCAAGCTGAAACCCAAGAAAGGCCCCCCCCCCCCCCCCCCCCAAGAAAAAGCTTGATGTTGCCAGCCTTCAGCGTGACGACAAGAAAGCTGCCCTTCAGGCCGATTTACAGCGCATGCTCAAAGACACAGTTGATCCAGCAGACTCCTCCCCTGAAACACTCTGGGAACAACTGAAAACTGCTATTGTAAAATCCTCTGTGGAAGTCTTGGGCTTTGCTAGAAAGAGGAACAAAGACTGGTTTGACGAAAACGACGTAGAGATCCAGGAAATTCTAGCAAAAAAAAGAGCCGCCCACCAGGCCCACCTAGCCCAGCCTTCCTGCCCTGTGAAGAAGTCTGCCTTCCGCCTCATCTGCAGCAGTCTCCAGCTCAAGCTTAGAGAGCTCCAGAACGAGTGGTGGTCCAGACTCGCACAGAGGACCCAGCTCTGCGCTGACAACGGTGACTACAGGGGCTTCTACGAAGCACTGAAAGCAGTGTATGGCCCTAGGCACCTGGTACAAAGTCCCCTGCGAAGCGCTGATGGACAGGCACTCCTCACAGATAATACCTCCATCTTGAACCGCTGGTCGGAATACTTTCAGGACCTCTTCGGCGCTGAGCGCACTGTTCAAGAAACAGTCATCCTCCAAATCCCACACCTTCCACTAAAGGTTGAATTGGACGAATCGCCCACCGCCGAAGAGACCCTCACAGCCATCCACCAGCTCAAGAGTGGCAAAGCAGCAGGAATTGACGGAATCCAAACAGAGATCTGGAAACATGGAGGCCCAGCACTGCACAACAAGCTCCACAACCTCTTTCTCTGCTGCTGGGAAAAAAGGAACACTACCAAAGGATCTCCGTGATGCAGTCATCATCACCCTGTACAAGAACAAAGGAGAGAAGTCTGCCTGCTCTAATTATCGTGGAATTACCCTGCTGTCCATTGCCGGGAAAATTCTCGCAAGGTTGCTCCTGAATCGGCTGATACCTGCCATTGCTGAAGACCACCTCCCAGAGGGCCAGTGTGGCTTCAGAGCCAACAGGAGTACCACCGACATGGTCTTTGTGCTGAGACAGCTTCAGGAGAAGTGCCGCGAGCAGAACAAAGGGCTGTACGTAACGTTTGTCGACCTAACAAAAGCGTTTGACACTGTGAGGAGGCAAGGTATGTGGCAGATCCTGGAGCGACTAGGTTGTCCCCCAAAGTTCCTCAACATGATCGTCCAGCTCCACGAGGACCAGCAAGGCCAGGTCAGACTAAACAGTGACCTCTCAGAACCATTCCCCATTCGCAACGGCGTGAAGCAAGGCTGCGTGCTGGCACCGACCCTCTTCACCATCTTCTTCAGCATGATGTTGAAGCAGGCCACAGTGGACCTCGACGATGACGACGCAGTGTACATCAGGTATCGTCTCGATAGCAGCCTGTTCAACCTCAGACGACTACAGGCCCACACGAAAACCCGAGACCAACTGATTCGTGAGCTGCTCTTTGCTGATGACGCTGCCCTCGTTGCACACACAGACAGAGCCTTGCAGCGCATTACGTCCTGCTTTGCAAATGCCGCCCAGTTCTTTGGACGTGAGGTCAGTCTGAAAAAGACAGAGGTCCTTCATCAGCCGGCACCCAAGGAAGAGCATCGCCCTCCCCACATCACCATTGGCGAGTCCGAACTGAAGTCTGTACACCAGTTTACCTACCTTGGCTGCATCATCACGTCAGACGCCAAGCTGGACAAGGAGCTGGACAACAGGCTGGCAAAAGCGAACAGTGCTTTCGGGCGACTATTCAAGCGGGTGTGGCACAATCAACAGCTGAAAAAAGGCACCAAGATCAGCGTGTACAGAGCTGTCGTCCTCACCACCCTGCTGTACGGTTCCGAGTCCTGGGCCCTCTACTGCAGCCAACTACGACTCCTCGAACGCTTTCACCAGCGCTGCCTGCGTACCATCCTCAGCATTCACTGGAGTGACTATGTCACCAACGTCGAGGTCCTTGAACAGGCGGAAACTGTGAGCATCGAGGCTTTGCTGCTGCGGACACAGCTTCGCTGGGCGGGGCACGTCTCCAGGATGGAGGATCATCGCCTACCCAAGATCACTCTGTTCGGCGAGCTCGCCACTGGCCACCGAGACAGAGGGGCACCAAAGAAGAGATACAAAGACTGTCTCAAGAAGTCACTTGGTGCCTGCCAAATCGACCACCACCAGTGGTCTTCGCTTGCTGCGGACCGTGACACCTGGCGCTCCACCATTCACAAGGCAGCCGTCTCCTTTGAGGACTCTCGCAGAGCTAACCTTAAGGACAAGCGGCTCAGAAGAAAAAACAGAGTTGTCGTAACTCAGAACCCTGACCAGACCTTCCCATGCAGCCACTGCGGTCGAACCTGCCTGTCCCGGATTGGCCTCCGCAGCCACGAAAATGCCTGCAGACGACGTGGGCAAGCCCTATAGAATCTTCGTTCGCGAAGTCAAGCCAAGAGACTGACTCCAGACGTAACAAACAGAGTGACGCAGGCAGTCGCTCGGTTATTTCGATCTCACTTTGAGGAATTAGCACACTTGTAACTCATAAGTCATTTAATGCAGACACACACTCCTCATGGTCTAAATCAGCCTTCCTGTCACTGTGCATGGAACATTCAAACATATGAAGCACAGTCAGGCTGTTTCAACGCAAAAGCCAGCAGATGGTTCTGAGGCATCCCAAAAAGACGAAAAAAACAAAACCCAAAAACCCACCAAACAAATAAAAACTGATGCGTCCTTCAAATTTAGAAGTGGTTAAATGGCATATCAACCTTCCATTTAATGAATACACTCAATGAAAGCCCTGATAAGCAGTTCCGTAGTCGTTCTCCAAAACCATTCAACTCGAAAAGCATTTGGAACATAGAACCGGCTTTTCGGCTTTTTGGGGTATGATGTACAAAATAAAATCCAACATGTGTCACAAATCTTCGCCAAATCGCCTGTTTCTGCAAACACGACTCCTGCTGAAACGTATTGCTAAATGTCTTCGCGGTGATAACATAGCTAATACTGTCTGAGCAAAAGGATCATTTTGACAATGAAATCTACCAATTAGTATTTCTGCTCAAGCTGGTGGGTCTTCTCGCGCTGTCTCTTCACCTGTTTTATTTTTCGTTCACACATCCAGCACCTCGCAAATTTTATCAGCGGAGGTCTCAATTCAGTTTAATAATGTACGCATGGGCACATTATCACCAGCAGCAAAACGTCTTCGGGCTCATCGCGGCCGATGTGGGCCTGAGGACCTTTGCTTACTGGGTATCGCTTACTGTTTGCTTCATAATAGTGGTGAAGTAGTGTGAATGCCATGTACCGGGCGTCCTAATGTAGGCTCCGTGTACGAAACTGTTTTCATGAATCACGATAAGCCGCGTCACCGGTCAGCGTCCGCGGTTCCGATACGTACGAGCAAAACAAGAGGAAGGAGGGATTGGTCATTCTAATGCAGTTTCCCTGTTGTCTTGTTCATTTGAAATGTACAGTTGATACAAGCTGCTTAATCCCTTTGAGAATGCCCCTCACCCGGGTCTGCCCTGTGAGACTTGGGTGGGGTTGCGGGCTACCTTTTAGTTCCCAGGGTCACTCTGTTAGTCCCACAGCGTGGGTTTTTCTCTTTTTCTCTGGGGCTTATGTTTCTGTCTACCCTAAGTCCATTCACCTGCATTTTAATTTTTTTTTTCAATTCTCCCTGACTGCGCTGCATGCAGCGCTTGATACTGGATGTGTGTTGCTAAATGGTCTGCTTCATCTAAGAGATGATAAGTTATGTGTTCCCGTTTAATGTTGTTTTCATATATCATTTCCTTCTACATACTTTGCAGTTAAAATGATTTTCTACTCTTTTTTTTCGAGGGGGGGGGGGGGGGGGATAAACTAGGGTACGATACATTAGCATTAAGGTGCAGCGTTTCTAGCACGTTTTAGGTTTATTCAGCATATTACTAGACCGGCTGGCGACATAATCAATATTCTGTTTGATTTCTTTTTCACAAGCAGCGCAAGCACGTCCTTACAAAGTCGTGTTGCTGTCGACACGTTCAGCAATATACAACCAACGAACCGGTACTGTTTACAGTAAATCCTACGCGCTGTTTACGTCACAATAAAACACACTGTTTATAGTACCATTTGTTGCGCGCACAAGGTAGTTAACACATTCACTGTCACTGTACGTACATTGTGCGTCTGATGTTTGTGTCAATTCAAGCCGCCCCATGATTAATGGATACAAATGTGTTGCAGCAAGAGGTATAGATCCTCCTGAGTCCCTGCAATTGCGGGGGCTCATCAAGATCTATACCTCTCGCAGTAGTGCGATGTTCATTGTTTTCTCGGCAGTGAAGAGGTCAGTTTGTTGCGGACACTCACCAGCTTGTGAAGAATATCCGGCCTCAGTTTCCGAGTCCATTATTCCTTCGCCTGCTGCTGCGTTATCGTGGGTCTTCTGGGTTGAGGATTTGACTGATGAATTTTATTTATAAAAAAAACGTCGTATTTCCTGTCTAAAAGTTATCTTGAAAGGTTCTCTGGTCGTTGTCGGTAACACTGATTAATGTATATAACAAGTCAGCGAAAAGCTAAGAAAGTTCATTTGCCTTACCTTTAGCGTTATTCGTGTTAACTCATTCTACCCCAGACACACCACAGCAAGACATGGATCGACCATGGTAGTTCAAGGGTGATGCCAGAATAGCTTGGCGCCTGTGCGCCAAGCTATTCTGGCATCACCCTTGAACTACCATGGTCGATCTGTGTCCTGCACTGCACTGCAGTCTTCAGAGGACAACGGCAAAATTTGGGGATTTCGGTGATGGAGTAGAATGAGTTAACTCGTTCAGTGCCGAAAAAATATGACACCACTCAAATGCAAAAGGTATAGATCCTCAATAGCCCCAGCAGTTGTTGGCGGTCATGACGATCTAAGCCTATTTGAATCATGTTCCAGGGACAGTGTGGTGGTGTGCAGTTAGCAAATAATGCAGAACCACAATTTGCGTTAACTGGCACTAAGCGGATTAATCTTTTTCTTGTCTTGGGGCCGCTTACAATGAGCGAGTGAACACAAAATAGTCATTCATGTTTTCAACGGTGTTCTGGTTTGTAATTTTGAATCTTACGACTATAGGTCGTAAGGTCCAAAAACACGTACAAGCAGACACAATAATATTACACATCTCTTTTAATCTTCTATCTCTACTTTTTGACTCTTCCAATCGTTTCCAGTCGGATACAAGGAGGATTGGAACTGACATGCATACATGTACACGCAGTGCAACTTTCAAAATTATCCGTTAATTCAAACACATATATAAATACGCTTAACATTTCTTATTAGTTAAAAAAGATTAGTGAATTGAATTTATTCAGGCGTTTTTGTTTTTCCCTGTTTAGTGAGTTAGATAAACCACATAATTTACGTAAAACATTTCTACGCGTATCTTCCAATTCTTACGGATGAATGAAAAGTAAATGTCAGCATTTTCAGGTTTTGTTTAAAGTATCGCTGTTCTCCTGCAGAAAGTTTTTAAATAAGAAAATCATATGAAACCACTTCTGCAAGCAACAACGGATTGTTTGCTTAATCTGGCTTATTTCCCTGCATTCTAAATGGAGTTAATGTAAAACTCACGTCCTCTGCGCCTGACGACAAGAACAATGACAGCGACGATAATGACAGCAATCACCGCCCCGACTCCTCCCCCAATCGCCGCTGCGTTTCCTACTTGGGGAGCTTCTAACACTGGTGGAAAGAAAACAAATTACTCTACAAAAGGCAATGCGCGTACTGCATGAAGCAGTGACCCACAGTCATTACACGAAATGATTAAAACAGCCAGGCATTACTCCCTTCCCGTTCAGGTTTGTTTCTAAAACCTTTGTTCATTGAACGACAGAAAGCCAAAACCGACCAAGGAAAATAGATACAAATTGGTCTCAGCAAAAGACATAGATCTTCATGAGCTCTCGCTATCGCGGGGGCTCATGGGGATCTATGCCACTGCAGATGAATCTCCTTCACTTTTTTCTCGGTCGTGTAGGGGTTACACACGAGGTTTCCGCAATGCGTGAACGGCTATGTTTACGTGAACTCTTAACAGTATCAGTTGCTGCAGTAACATTTCACTGGAAAATGTAATCGGATAGTAACGCTAACTTATCCAGGACGGGCTTCGACTGTCAACATTTGCCCATACAACAGGCTTTCAGTGTTATCTTGCCTGAAGTAAGACACTTTACCCTTTTCGTTACATTTCATGTGATTAAGCGCACTTTACGGGGGGTTTATATTGCTACTTGTGCGGAGCGGGGAAAATCTCCTACGTAATACAGAGAAGAATTACCTGCAAGATCAGAAAGGTCTTTCACTTGACGACATTCAAACTTACTAAGTTCAGTTAGCCCCACTCATTCTACCCAACTACGGATATATCCGTAAATGCGCGCCCATCAGTTCCCGACCAACAACGAATTTATCTGTAATTGGCAGGGCTGAAACTGCATCCCTTCTTATTCGGCTTGTAGTGGTTCCTAATTGGAACTTTTAACCTCATGCACTTCTTTAATCTTATTCACGTGCACGTGCCAAGTTTTAACGGTTTTCGGAGCCTTTTTTGCGGAATTTTTGTACTTTTCTCCGACAATGGCGAGGTGTTTACGAAAGTTGAACGCTGGTCAGGCTGCTGAGTTCATAATTACGACAGCAAAGAAAACGATGATCTGATCGACCGTGATGTGGACTTATATGACTCCAGTGACTCGGAAAATGAATTGAATGGTGATCTGTCTCAACCGTCAACTTCACAAGTCAGAAACCGGTGAAATAGACGATTTCGGAAAATCGGAATTAGGTCAAAATTGTACGTGTTTGAACGAATACAAGTGGATGAAAAACATGGACAAACAAGCGAATCGCAATTTTGTTCCGGGTCCTGGCATTTAGTTGACTCAGACTCGAGATCTTAGGGTATATCTTAAACTTCCGAAATGTTTACTCTTGAAAATGCCTTTGTTTACAAACAAAATTTCAGAAATAAACATCTCTTAGCTTTATTATAGTGTCAATAAACATAAAACACAGGACATGTACATTTTCTTTTCTGTACTGTCCCAAAATTCAGTTGTGATAAAGCCAGTGCATTTAACGTTATAGCATTTTTGGTGAGGCAGCCATATTTTTAGCATTCAGCTCTAAACGTGGCTGGTCTTAGAGGGCAAAGTTGCTGGTTGCGTAGCGGGGGTAGAAAGAGTTAATAGACGATTTTCGGAAATCAGAATTGCACGTGTTTCGGCGAAAAAAAGAGGACGAAAAAAGTGGACTAAATGCCAGAACCCGAAAGAAACTTGCGATTCGCTTGTTTGTCCGGGTTTTTCATCCACTTGTATTCGTTCAAACACGTACCATTTTGACTTAATTCCGATTTCCCGAAATCGTCTATTTGTGTCGCATTTTTTAAGCCGACACACTAAAAAAACATTTATAAAGGAGATTTTGTGAACTATCAACAGCGTTTACGTGGGAAAGGTCGTTGATACAAATTGTCTAGGTCCGGACCACATGGTCAATCCATGAAATAATACATTTTATTCATTTCGTAAAACGTTTAGAAAATACATGAAATATCAGTGATCAGTCGTCTGCTGAGCGATTTCTCAGAATCCGTTCAAGCCACAAACTTAAAACTTGCAAGTGGAATATTTGATAACGAAATCGTTTCTATGCATACCACTTTCAGTTAAGCATCTCGAAGGCCAAGTCACACAGAGTCATTAAATAAGAAAATACAAAATTGCTGTATTTTGAAGACAAAAAGAATGTATTCTACAGCATTTGTGTTGAATGATGTCTAGTTCCGGACAACACGGTCAATCCATGAAGTAAGAAATTTCATTCATTTCATTCATTTGAGTCATTGTCAAAAGCGTGCGCATGTCTGCGCGAGTTGTGAGTGCGCGCTTAGAGTTATTATTATTATAAGATAAGCGCATTATAAATACCGTAATTATTATTATTATTATTATTATTATTATTAACGATCTTGCTAAATCAAAGTGGCACGGTCGCAGTAAGCCTGAATTGTACAACGGAGCTTCAGTGATTTCAGAGATTTGTCCCGTTATCATTTCCCTCAGTTCTAAGAAGCTTTAGGCCTTTTTTGTTCTTGAGAGTTTTGGTTACAGAATACGCCCTGTTTCTCAATACCAAAATCTCGATTCTGTGGTATAGTCTGTAGCCGATTCATAGTTATTACAATTAGTACCGCATGCTTGTTAAATTACACGGCGATAAGAACCGGATAAATAGAAGCGGATATATTTTTCTGTTTTATCATTGTCGCTTGATGTCTGTACTGAATGTGCAAAAGGCAACCGGGCCGACATCGGATGACGCTGACCCGCGCACAGCAATGCGCGGGTCAACGGCTGCCGATGCCGGCCCGATGGCCTTTGCGAACTGGGTAGGAGTATAGTACTGCAATAGAACCAGTGCGACATCTTATTAACATTCCTGGAGCTTTAGTGTACTAGTTTGGTTTAGCGTGCGAGTGAAAGCGCCGAGCTTTTATCAAAATATAATTATGTTGACTGAAGGCATCCCGACACGAAATTTCACCCCATAGTTTTACAGACACAGGACAAGCGGGCGACGCCACACGTCTACTTGAAAAGGAAGAAGATAATGAACACTAAATACATTAAATCAATACGCAGACAACATGCCTATGGTGGTTAAGTTGATTTGATGTGAATATCCAAAGAGCAGATAGCAGAATTATTGTTATTAACACCTTCCCTGCAACTGTACGTACACTGTTTGTTTTTGAATGCGTGGTTCAATCAATGACCAAATTCTGACATCGTCCAAGAAACACGGATACAAACTGGTCGATACAAGAGGCATAGAAACTCATGATCCCCGCAGTCGCGGGGCTCATGAGGATCGCTAGCAGTGGGAACATGTAAAGTTTTTCTCGGCAGTGAAAGGGTTAATAGCAATTAAAGCGGATTATTCTATTTTCAACTTGACATCCACTCTGTCCGAAGAACAAAACGTCTACACATTTATTTCACTGGACGTTTGTCAGCAAATTTGTCAGTTGTACCTGATCAGACAATTCGGTGTGTCATTTTGGTCATAACAAGTCAGCAGTTAATACAAAACCGTAACATAATTTACTAAACATAACTGTATAAACTCACAGACTGTGAGTAAATAATACTATCGAATGTAAAGGGAAATGTAGTTTTAATTAAACCGCTGGTAATATATGTAGGGCACCACATGTATTCTGTCTTTATAGGAGAAAATTCAGTATGTCCATATCTTTTTTTAAAGCAAGATTTTAATCGTACAACAATACAATATCTCGCTTTTCTCGAGGACGGACATGCTGGTGTTTGCCACATAACGGCAACATTCATCAGATGACGCAAAGAGCAGGCGAAGAAAGTATTCGAAAATACCGTTTATAATAAGTGTTGACAATTTATACATAGCACCATTTCAAGAACATCATTCAGCCCTGACGCACTAAAGGGCTCGAACATGATAATTCAAGGGTAGTGCCAGATTAGCTTGGCGCCTGTCGGCGCCAAGCTAATCTGGCACTACCCTTGAATGATCATGGTTGATTCATCTTCTACAACACGTGCGTAGTCGTTAGATGACGCCTCCAAAATTTGGGAAATACGCGCGTCGGGCTCAATGAGATAATGTTGATCATCATCATCGTTAGCAGCAGCAGCATTCAATGAACATTAGATACAGTAAACAAGATGAACTCACAAGTAATGTTGAGCACACATGATATTTGAGTAGTGTTGTCTTTCTTGGAACATGTTAAGTTTTGCCCGGCCTTTGACCGGAAGTTTCCTAGAATCCTCAGCTCGCTTTTCGAACTACTCGGTCTCGTCAGATTGTAGTCGGTATTGTCAGGGTCGGTGAGCCAACAAGGATCGCCGGAAGTCGAAAAAGTGCAGTCGCCGATTCTTATGCCTGATATCGCCCAGTAAATGCTGTCGGCCCACCCTGACATGCCTTCGCACGTGATAGTGGTGCCTGTGTCTTCTCGAACGTTGATGTAGCCGTCATTTGAACACCCAGTAATGGTGTAGCCTGCGTTAGAGAGTAACACACACACACACACACACACACACACACACACACACACACACACACACACACACACACACACACACACACACACACACGTACCACAAATGAAACTTTTTTGAGTGTTTTTACGTCAGATGAAGAGTTCACCATAGGAACACACAGACTAGCTACATACCCATGTTTAAGAGCAGTGAAATGAATCTATGGTCCTCAAAGCATAAGTTTTATTATAGTGCTCTTTAATATATCTAGGATTGAAGGGTCGTTGCGTGTATTGTACTTCGCTATAAACTGAGCAAATCGCGAGTTATATTATAAATATAAGAAATGCGCCATATAAATACTATGTATTATTATTAACCCTTTGCGTGTCGGTAGCGGTTTTAGTCCTGTAGGAATAATCGCGTCTAAAACCGCAAACGACATGCAAATGATTAACTCATTCAGCCCGGCACACGTATTTCCCAAATTTTTATGGCGTCATCTTACGACTATGCACTTGTTGCAGGGGATGGATCGACCATGATAATTCAAGGGTAGTGCCAGATTAGCTTGGCGCCTACAGGCGCCAAGCTAATCTGGCACTGCCATTGAAGTATCATGTCGATCCATCTCCTGCTGTAGTGCACCAGGGCTGAATGGGTTAACAAAAATGACTACCACTATTCAGAGGTATCGGTGTGCTGATCTGTGGTTTTGGACATAGCAGCCTGGAACAGCACATTAATGCTTACCTGCATGACTGTGTGTGATGACCAACATGTAAAAGAAAACCTCCACATATACTACACTGGTTTCTCGCATTTGTGACACAGACCTCCTCCCGCAACCGTTGTGTGGAAAAGCCCGGGCGTGATGGGTCTACAACATGTCTGGATGATCTACTCGGTATTTTGAGTGATTCATTTTAACCTTCCTTATTTTCATGCTACAAGTATAACACATTATTCATTACGAAACCGGTGGCTGAGCAGTTGACATGACTTCCAGTCAATTAGTTGCATTCAATAACAAGCACGCTTAAGAAGTTTCCTGATTCGTTATACACTGATGCACCTTGCAAGAGTATATATTATTAACAGTGGTATTCACTGGCCTACAAGACATGACGAGCTAACACAACTGTGCATGCAAATAGTCCTGTAAATAGCACAATCGCACACACTATTGTATGCAGTGCTGCTAGTGGTTACTTGGGCAAGAGAGTAAGGTCGACGTACCTGCGGTTTATCGTGTGGTTTATCGTGTGGTTGAATAGTTGCTAATTTAACCCATTGACTGAGAAAAATGAACACGAGACGATCTAATCGCACGAGGTATAGATCCTCAATGCCCCCATCTCCCCCGCGACTGCTTGCGCTCATAAGGATCTATGCCTTTTGCTGAGTCCACTTTGTGTCCTGGTTCTTTGGACAGTTGCGGCTTTTGGTCGTTCAGTGAACACAGATTTCAAAAATCAAATGTATGTCCGATGGCAGGGAAATTGTTAAATTTGAAATTGTCACATCCCTATAGAAACTACACGTTGAAAAGGAGTCTTGCGCAAACGCGTTTTGATTTCTCCAACCGAGTGTGACTCAGCAAAATGTCAAGAAACAACAAGTCACAATGTAAACAAATTAATAGCATACACAAGCCACGTTAGTAACACTTCTTTTTTCGCTTCTTCTGTGACGTATCGCGTGCACTGTTTTAATTATTGATTAATCCCTTCACTTCCGAGAAAAACCGTATACTACCCAAGTGCAAGAGGTATAGATCCTCATGAGCCCCCGCAGTTGCGGGGGCTCATGAGGAACTATACCTCTTGTTGTAACGTACACTCTCTACGCACTAGGTTAAGAAACTGGATGCCTAAAGGCCTAAATAACATACATAGGTCTGAGAGTTTTTTCTATGTCCTGAACAGCCTCCCTTGATGGTAGTCTACATGACTTTTGAAGTATACAAAACAAGTTTTAGTATAGCAGAACTACACCGTGAGTATACTTGATTTTAATTCCTTGACCGCTGAGAAAAACATAACACTACCAACTGGAAGAGTCGCGAGGGCTCATGAGGATCTAGACCTCTTGCTGGGACCGATGTGTATCAATGCTCCTTTGAACACTTTCGAGACGTGTGGCATCAGGATTAGCGGCTTTAAGCCGCGAATACGGTTGCGGCACGTCTCGAAAGAGTTAACGGCTTTGACATTGAGCTGATTTAAAAAAAGATCAATGTACGTCCACTGACGGTGGAGGGGTTAATAAACATTAACCCCCTTGCGCTTGCAGAAGTCCGTAATGTTTAAATCACCGGCGTCTATATGCACAAGAGAGTTGAGACAGGCATACATTTACAAGTATAACAAGTACGGCAAATGCCGCAGGGGAGAGAGGTGACTTTTAAAGAACATATCACTAACTAATGTTCAAACTAATTGCAAATGGGAAACTAAAAATACAATTATATTATTGAAATGAATCTTACAGAAGAATCCGCGAGTGTTGTCACTTTATCGTTTATTACTGCTATAGAAACAAACATATTTTGATTGCGAAAAACAAAATGCATGTTTATGTGGCCTCGGTAACAGGAGTTAAATTTCAGACATCAGCGTCCGGAGCATGACGTCTTTACAAACATGTCACGAATGTTTTGTTTGTTAACCCCTTGTGTATGCAGTCCATGGTAATGATAATAGTACCGGTGGATGAAAGCGCAAGAGGGTTAACTCATTCTAGAAGTGCAGCCTCCGGATACGCGGCTTAAGCCGCGTATCCGGAGGCGGCACGTCTCGAATGAGTTAACAATTCATCTTTGAAATAGTATTGCGCACAGCCGCACATCAATCACATCTGAAATAACCGGTATCATCTGCCATACACCACCAAGGGAACCACTGATTTGACCAGCAAAAAGAGATGGCGCTGGGTATCAAAACATGCACGTTGCACAGAACCTAGAGCGCATTTCTGACACTGGCCATTAAACCGTGCACGCGAAATTGTCAATGTTCAATGAGGATGTCAATTAGACAATGGCTCACGAACAAGGGGATGATGATGGTTTCCAATACCTGATGACTTGGTTGATGGCTCTGAAGGAGGAGCCTCAGACACTGACACAGTTGCAAAGACAGGCTGAAGCAGACACTATGGTGAAAGCCTATCAGAACTAGCGCAAGCACTTCTGCAGAGGATACCTAACACGTTTGTGTGAAGACCTTTGAGTGTGCAGCTCTTGTTCAGACTGACTGAAACTTCTGAAGACGTCTGCATTTCCTATATTCTCCACCCTGGATGATGTAGGGGAAGTTAACCTCGAAGACAGCCTCAACTTCCACAAAGCATGAATAAACATATCCCTGAATCAATCCGATTTAAAAAAAAAAATGGTTGGGATAGCCGCATGACAAAATTACATTGGGCAAATTCACGCATTAGTGGTTAAAGTTGGTCAGATTTTCGCTGGGTCGATTCGTGTTGATGGGTAGATTTGCGAATACATTTTAGCGAAATTGACCCCGTCAGCGTTAGTGTGCCTGCCTGCAAGAATGTCACTGCTTATATTTGTTATTAAATTTCCTGTGGAAATCTAAAATGATCGTGTAATAAATAACACATATGATACGATCTTGTATTTACTAGAAAATAAAACACTCGTGTATTTATTTTTTTTGCCGTAGCCAATTCGCCATAGGTTCGTTGGTTACTGCAATATTAAATCCACTGTTATTTAATATTCGATTATATCAGGTAACAGGTAAGCTCTGTGTACGTAATGCCTGCCGTGCATGCTGAAAAGATATGCAATATTTTCAACGAAACGAACTTGAACCGATGTGTGATGGTCACTCAGTTTGTCTTTGCATTGAATTATAAGGAGTTCTCTCTCTCTCCATCCCTCTCTCTCTCCCTCTCTCTCTATCCCCCTCCCTCCCTCCCTCCCTCTCTCTCTCTCTCTCTCTCTCTCTCTCTCTCTCTCTCTCTCTCCCTCTCTCTCTCTCTCTCTCTACTCTCGCTCTCTCACTCTCTCTCTTACTGTGTGTGTGTGTGTGTGTGTGTGTGTGTGTGTTGGGGGGTGGGGGGTGGGGGTGGGGGTGCCGTGAGGAGACTGTCCTTGCTCGTTTCGCATTGGTCATACTTATATCACACATTCCTTCTTATTGAATGGGAAGGAACGCCCCTGGCGCTTCGCCTACGACGAGTCGTTTTCGGTGAACCACTTTTTGACATCATTTGCTGACCTAATCGATATCAGGCGTAAACACTATACATCACACTCGTCGTTCTTTGAAGGGTTTGTCTCGGGACGTTCCCCCGGTCTTCAGCTTTCTAAAGGAAGCCAATTTGTTTGACAAAATGTAAGTCTCTGTCGTCTATATCAATCTGACTGTTATTATGACATTCCGTTGAAGAGTCCCAAATAGCTCAGGCGGTGAGCGTCGGAGCAAGAGAGCGAAGGGAATCGCTGGGTCGTGGGTTCGAGTCCCCGTTCCGGCTACGGTAGCTGGATTCGCAATCCAGGGGAAAAAAGACGGGCTTGTTCCATGGTATGTCCGTTAAAAGGTCCTGGTAAATCAAAGTGGCACAGTTGCAGTGCGCCTGAATTGATCAGTGTTCAGGTCGTACTCCATAGGCAATATATTTCCCTGTCCCCTATAACTCGCCCGTCAGGGCCGTCCATTATCACTTCGGTGATGTGGACGTTTAACCCCGAACTTCCGAAGTTTGTAGAGATGTCCGATTGATCTTTGTGACTTTTTCAGCTAAGCTTACTTTTAAACTGTATTTACATCATGTTTTGAGACCTTTCTCTTAGTCTGGCTGACCAGACTTTTACCCTTCCCGCCGTGAGATGGCTTTAGTCGCCTGCTCGGCGTTAAACCCCATTAACTAATACTCACTATACGTCTTATGTAAGACACGAGGCTCAGCAGTTAAACTGACTAAATACATGATGCTCAAAATTGTAAAGCGAGTAATATTTATTTACTAATACCTATGCCACTGTCTAACAAGATGGGATGAACCATAACCCACAAAGTCCCTTCTATGTGAGAGCTGTCTTTGCTGTCAATGGTCTCTACCTTTTGTCTCTGACCTGATTCTAATGTTGAATTATCTCCTATTGAAAAAGTATCTCAGATCTGCCAGTGCGTCAGTGATTTCTATAAGGGGCGTTGAACATACGTGTTGTTTATTTGTCATACGTCATTTGTCATGACGTAAGTTTTAGTTTTTACGTAATTTTATATTTTACGTGATATGAGTTTCACTTTCGCTTCATAGGCTTGAGAAAATGGTGACACAACTATAACTTCCCGGTACAATTTCAATCTTGCTATAATTTGTGTGAATGCAGGTTGAATTTACGTAGCTACATGATATACTAAGTACACGGGTCACCTGCATGCTCTTCTAACAGCACGTCAATGTGTGAGTACGTATTAGTGCGTGCGTGCGTGAACGCTACATGCCTCTTTTACGTCACCGCCACTGTTTAACTTTCTCTGGAAGTAATGGTGTTTTTTTGTGTGTGTTTTACGAGGCTTTAATGAAAAGAATTTTTCTTACAAAAATTGAAGGATACAAAGCTGGCTAACAAACTCATCCAATGTCTTTATCCAAACTAGCGATATGCAAAAGTTAAAGTAAATATGACAGAAATTACGGACTCTCATCTGGCTCAACCGACTTCCTATAACCGGTTGTTTTTGCCTTCAATGAGACATTTCAATTACAATATGCTTGGAGGCGCTCTTACCCACCCACATAAGGAAGTATTTCGCCAGGTTTCAAGTTTGTGTGTACATAAATATCGAAGATTCTCTGGTTTACATACATACGCACGCACATACATACATACATACATACGCACATACATACATACGCACATACATACATACGCACATACATACATACGCACATACGGCGCGAAGCCAAATGTGCGTTCAGCAGCGATGCTAGCGTAACTAGACATGACGTAATTTTTATCTTGTTACTTCAATTGCTAGAGGTTTAGCCTGCCCGCATTTGACATCATGAACATGCTATTAAATTCGCCCTACCGCGACCCGTCCTAAAAAGTCCCTTCTATAAATAGCAGGGACTTAAAAACGTGCGTTTTTACGATAACGTTACGACCGTTGGTATTATCTCTTGTAGCTACCGAATATTTCGAATACAACATACAGCCAATGTGGTCACCAGCAAGATGCAACTTTCTCATTGGCTCCTGCAACACCAACTTCACAATTTACTTCGCTGATGCTGAGCAGCGAGAGGCATAGATTCACATGAGCAGGGGCCCATGTGAGTCTATGCCTCTTGCAGAAGGACGGTGCAGCTTAGGGGAGGGGATTCTCAGTGTTCACACGATATTTTCGTAAGCGTCTTGAGAAACTTTTTTTGTCGGTTGTGGCTGGAGCTGCTTATCCTGACCTCCTGTGTAGTACTGTGAATTAAATGTGTCGCACACTGAACGTCACGCTCTCTTCAGTGCGAAATCGCGTGGGAATCGCTGTTTTGTCTCCTCTGTCGCTTTGCTTATATAAAAAGACTCTTTCTATATTCTTATTGTTATTTTTTTAAATATTTTTGTCGCTGTCGCGCCGCGGTCACGTCGTTATAATTATGGATGCTCAACAATGCAAATACGTCGAAGCAAAGTAAAATATATATACTGCTGAAGTGAATGAAATATACAAACAGTTAAACGCTTAGGGCTAATCGTCTTTTTTTTTTTTTTTTTTTTTGTACACCACCAAAGTGATCTGGGGCACCGAAGGGGTCTCCCAAAAGTTTGACCCCATCTGGATTTGAACCTGGGATTTTGGACGAGAATAGATGCTCTCCCACCGAACCACCCGGCTCAAGTTAAAGTACTAACGTTACCGTATTACGCCAGCATTTTACTAGTGTTCTTACTCGCAGTGCGCTAGTCGTCATAGTATTATACATTCGAGACGTTTCGCATCCAGATACGCGGCTTATTAGCCAATTATCCAAATTCAGCATGTCTCGAATGTGTGAACACTCTTAGGAGGTAACGTCTTTATTTCCCGTAACTAAGAACCACGTCTATCAAACTATCGCTGACTGATCGCCTCTGCTCCACTGACACGGATACAAAAAGAAAATAATAAATTTAATGACGAATCGCAAAGAATGTAGATTTTCATGAGCCACAGTAGACTGAGTGTAAGAATGACACTATGGAAATAGACAAAAGAGCACGATGTACAATAGCTGATGAGGATCTATGCTCCTTGAAGTCGGTTGGTGTTTGCCGTGCACCCCTCTCTTTCTTAAGTTTGTCAAGCTTATTGTGCCGGGAAATTTACATGCCAGAAAGGCGAAGTTACCAGTCAGTAGACCTACAGCTCCGCAGTACGCACACAAAAGAAGACATTGGCATGATAGTCCCGGCAACTGCGGGGCCCATGAAGATCTATACCTCCTGTAGGTGCTTGGCGTTCAGTTATCTCGGCAGTAAAGGAATTATCAGGTTGATCGGTTGTACACTGCTTAACTTCCCAACAGCAACAGGACATTATCAGGACGTGCCTGCGCTGCTTGTAAAAAACAACTAAACTGAATATTGAATGTATGTGGCCGGCCTAGTATGCTTAAAAAAAAGAGACATGCAAGGGACGCTGCATGTTTGTGTTAATTTACCCAAAAACACAACATTACAGTTACAATATGTGTACAGGGAAATCATACATAAAAACTGCATTAACATCAAACACATAACTTATCATCTTTCAGATGCAGCAGACCATTTAAAACACACATTTATTATCAAGGACTACAGGCAGCGCAGACAGTACAGATAATTAAAAAATTTGAAACTAAAGGTGAATAGACCGTTGACAGAAACAGATGCCCTAGAAGAAAGAAAAAAAAACAAAAAACACGTGAAACACAACATATGGGGCCGACGGGGTGACCCTGGGAACAAAAACATAGTTAACCATAACCAAGTCCCCACGAGCAGAGCCGGGTGGGGGAAAGGGATTATAAGCTTACACGGCATTTGGCATTGTGTGTTGCAGAACAGGCAAGTGAAGCCAAAGGCATATTAGCTACTACTTCGTTGAAATGCATGTTAAAGTCACACTCATGCCAAACCATGTGTACATATACCCTTTTCCCTGCAACTGGACGCTGCGTGTGTTCTGGACATCACAATAAATTCAACGTCAAAGGAACATGGACATAAAAGCGGTTTTAGCAAGAGGCATAGATCTTCATGAGCCCCAGCAAATGCGGGGGCTCATAAGGATCTATACCTCTTGCACTGGGGTGGCGATTAATTTTCCTCGGCAGTGAACGGGTCGTAAGCGTACAGAGCGTAATATGGCAAGAACTGTGCAGTCCAGACAAGTTCAAACGAGTTCGTCACAGAGAACCTAGGTCACACTCATGCCAACACGCTTTGAAAATGTACCCCTTATTCCTGCCACTGGAATTCTGTTTTGGGAATCATAGTAAATTCATCGTCAAAGGAACATGGGCATAAAAATGGTTTCAACAAGAGGTATAGTTCATCATGAACCTCCCGCATCTACGGGGTCTCATGAACATCTATACATCTTGCAGTTGTTCGGAGTTCCATTTTTCTCGGCAGTGAACAGGTTCTGATCGTACAGGAAATTTGGCATGAGCTGCTTAGTGCAGCGGACATGTTCAGACGAGTTCGTCACAACATTTGCTGTAGTCAGGATTGGCCTCCATCCGGCGCTGTCCTTGTGGCTTCAGCAAATTCTGCATTTTGTCCTCGTCACCAGTTGTCGCCTCCGTCTTGTCCCGCTGAAACTCAGATTGCAAAAACCGATTAATGGTTTTTGTGTAAAAAACAAACAAACAAAAAAAAAACACATTAAACAGTTATGTTCCAAGCACAAATAAACAACAGTAAACGTTTAGGGGTTTACGTCACTTATCCACCATGAAGGTAATATCAAAGACGGGGCACCGAATAAGTCGTGAATTTGTTTAACCTAAATTAGTTAACAAATTCGACTAGCGACATTTCAAGTAGTGACGAACACTTTACTGCCTGAGCTATCTAGCACCATTATTTATTTTATTTTATTTTATTTTATTTTAATTTTTTGTGGGTGGTGGGGGGAAGAAAAGAGTCCGTATAGGCTTTGATATTTTCGTTGATTATTTATAGTCATATAAAAACATTTATAATGACAACATTGAGATAAATCAGGCAGAATAATTAGACAGACTCTAAATACTATACATACACAAAATGCCGGCAGATGTAGGAATGCCGGGAACGTAGTGTTGATCACATGAATTTAATTTGGTTACCTGCATGCCTATTGTTTCCGTGTTGTCCGCAGTGCATTTTCTAATTCTCTAAGTGTCTAAAGTAAAACTTAACCGTAATTATAGTCTTTTGTAT
The DNA here is from genome assembly GCA_036245525.1 of Semisulcospira habei. Lineage (NCBI taxonomy): Eukaryota > Metazoa > Mollusca > Gastropoda > Semisulcospiridae > Semisulcospira > Semisulcospira habei. Next base: position 72,918,096 of record BTPG01000003.1, read on the forward strand.
GCTTCAACGCAGTTAGACTAATAAACGAAGTAATCAATCATTAATAATGAAACCAACCTGGGTCTGTAACGGTGTATCGGCCAAGGAGGCTCCGACATTTTCGTAATTGTGTTTGGTAGATCGCATCTTCCGATTGTGGATTTTCTTCCCTGAACCGGTGGGCGCTGCGTCTGAAAATAGATTATGTGTTTTATTAAAAGACAGAAAAATGTTAGTGAGTTATTTGGGTTTAACTAATGCCATCTGACAGCGGGGATTTATTATTTTAATTATTTTTTAATTTATTTTGTATATGTTGTTTACCTATATCGAGACATGGTTCAACAGTCGACATGTACATAAAATCAAATTAAATTGATGGTGTAAGTTTTTAACAGGAAATGTTTGTCTCCAGTGTAATTGTTCTACGAAATAGATTAATATAATCCCAATGCAAAACAAAAGTCATTGGGCCGACGTCGGCCGCCGTTGGCCCGCGCACGGCTATGCAAGATATAACTTATAGAATATTGCATGCTATCCCAAAATCAGCGCAACCAGGTGTGCGATCAGTTAGCAATTCGAGAACAAACTTCGCGATCTGCATGCATACATTCCACTATTTGCACTCATCTCTAGCGTAACACTAATGACCCGACGAAAATTAATTAAGCCAATCATTTCTAGCAAGAGGCATATATTATCATGAGTCCCTGCACTGCAGTGGCTCATGCGAGTCTAAATCTCTCGTAGATGGGTCAGAATAGATCAGCATATCACACTAATATAATAATAATCACAATACTAATGTATTATTTATATTATATTATATTATATTATATTATATTATATTATATTATATTATATTATATTATATTATATTATATTATATTATATTATATTATATTATGTTATATTATATATTATTATTATTATTATTATTATTATTATTATTATTATTATTATTATTATTATTATTATTATTATTATCATCATCACCATCCTCCCTTTCAATGCCACTGGAAGCACATTTCGTTTTTGAATCTTTATTCATTCAACGACTAAACCTGAACCAAAACCGTTTACGACAACTGATGTAAGTTGAGCTCAGAAAGAGACATAAACCTTGCACTTTTCTCGGCAGTATTATTCTTATTCTATTCTTTTTTCTTCTTTTGTTCTTATTCCTATTCTTATTATATTATTGTTGAAGTACCTTCTGACGCTGCAGTCTGCTGCTGCTGCCCAAGTCGGACTTCGGCATTGGGCGCTGCTTCGGCAGTCAGCGAGTCTGTTCTCGCGTCTTGGTGTATTTCTGTGCCGTGTCCCTCCAGTGTCGATGCAACATTAATATTGCGTGTTTCAGAAGAGCTGAGCACATGCGCGTGGAATGTACCTCTGGGACTTGAGTCGTTCGTCTGATCTGTAGAGTTTGGCGAAGTAACATCATTGTTTTGTTTTGGTGTCTTCTTGGACTTATCCACAACTGCATATACGTCTTCCTGCAAAGTTCCAGCTTTGCCAGCTTCAGCCTCTATGCTGCCAACATTTTCGTACAGGGCGCTTTCCGTGCACTGAATGTGCTCACTGCGTTTACTTGCTGGCGGGCTTGGAATCTGATTATTAGCATGCTGGTTGTCTTGTCTATTCTTTGTCTGTTCGCTGCCTTCAGATACCCGAGGGCTTGAAAGATCATCTGCAAAAACAGCAGTAGTATTCGTCGTAGGTCCGTGTGTAGTCTCCACATCTGGCTAACTTAAAAGAAAAGACGTCCTAGGGAAGATTTTAGCCATATGTCTGAAATGTTCGTAAACCATACAAAAAGTTTGGTGTGGTTACAACGAAAACGGGTTTCCTAAGTCTGTTTTCGTTGTAACCACACTAGATGTTGAGTATGGTTTACAACAAAAACAAAATCCAAAAAAGGTCGGAAATCGTCGCCAAATCGCCCGTTTTTGCAAACACGACTTCAATGGCAATTTATGACTAAATGCCTTTGCGGTGGGAACATATCCAATAAGGTCTGAGCAAAATTATCATGTTGACAATAACACTAATCTACTACTAAAAACAGTCTTTTTGCTCGATCGCGAATTTCCAAGATGGCGGCGGTTCTTCATAGGCCCGCGCTATCTCCTCGCCTGTTTTATTTTTTATTTACACGTCCATCACCTCAAAAAGGTTATCAGCGAAGATCTCAATTCACTGTTATAACATGTGCATGGACACATATCCCCAGTAGCAAAACGTCTTCGGGCGGGCCCACGACAGCGGGCCCAGTGCGACCGTCGTGGGCCCTAGGACCTTTGCTTACTGGGTATCGCTTATTGTTTGCTTCATAATAGAGGTAAAGTAGTGCGAATGCCGAAGAAAAACAGAAGATAGTGGTAGATAGTGCGAATGCCATGTACCGGGCGTCCTGACGTCGGCTCTACGTACAAAACTGTTTTCACGAGGCATGATAAGGCGCGTCACCGTTCAGTATCCGCGGTTCCGATTCGTACGCTCAAAACAAGACGAAGCAGGGACTGGTCGTTCTAATAAAGTTTTCGTGTTGTTCATTCAGACTGTTCATTTGAAACAAGTTACTTAACTCCTTGTACCCCAACGCCGAAATCCCCAAATGTTGCCGTTGTTCTCTGAAGACTGCATTGCAGTGCAGGACACAGATCGACCAAGATAGTTCAAGGGTGATGCCAGAATAGCTTGGCGCCCATAGGCGCCAAGCTATTCTGGCATCACCCTTGAACTATCGTGGTCGATCCTTATCTTGCTGTGGTGCGTCTGCGTCAGCGGTACTGTTTGCAGCAAGGGACATAGATTCTCATGAGGCAATTGCGGGGGCTCATAAACATCTATACGTCTTGCAGTAGTGCCACGTTTATTGTTTTCTCTGCAGTGAAGGGGTTAATTGTTGAGGACACTCACCAGCTATTGAAGAATATCCGGCCTCAGTTTCCGGGACCATTATTCCTTCGCCTGCTGTTACGTTATCGTGGATCTTCCTGGTTGTGGAGTTTCCTGAGAGAGTACATAGAAACCTCGTATATCCTATGTAAAGCTGAAAGGTTACCTGTTCCTAGTTGGTAGTGTATAACAAGTCATCGGAGGAATTTGTATTGACCTACAAACATGCACGTGCATTTATGCGCAATGCAATTTTTCAAAATTACTCATTAATTCAAGCAGATTTATAGATATGCCCAACATTAATTTTGTAGTTAAAAATTATCAAAGAGTAAAATTTATTTGTGCACGGATTATTGTGCACTCTTTCATAACGTCTTTGCTAAATGATATAACAAACAAATTACAGTTTATACTACAATTACTACTACTACTACTACTACTACTACTACTACTACTACTACTACTACTACTACTACTACTATTTTCTAGATAAAAAAGTACATTCAATACCATATTCTCCGTCATGAATGTGAAGAAGAAGGCAATTTCAGCGCCGGCTTATTAAGACAAAAGAGGCCGAATGGTTCACTTTTAATATAAAATCATTCGAGTGGACTGTACCTCTGGGACTTAGGTCGTTCGTCTCATCTGTAGAGTTCGTCGAAGTAAAATCATTGCGTTGTTTTGGTGTCTTCTTGGACTTATCCACAACTGCATATACGTCTTCTTGCGAAGTTTCAATTTTGCCAACTTCAGGCTCTTTGCTGCCAACATTGGCGCCTTGCTTATTGTGAACGTGCTCACCGCTTGTGCTTGCTGGCGCGCTTGGAATCTGGTTATTGGCATGCTGGTTATCATGCCTATTCCTATTCTGTGCCCTTCCTTTAGACACCAGAGGGTTTGCAAGGTCATCTGCAAAAATAGCAGTATTCTTCGTTAGGTCCGTGTGTAGTCTCCACATCTGGCAAACTTACATGAATTGGGCGATCTAGTAAAGATTTCCTACATATGTTGGTTCTGTTCGTAAACCATGCACAAAATCGGATGTGATTACAACGAAAACGGCCTTCGTTCGTAAACCATACAAAACATTGGGTGCAGTTACAACCAAAACGAGCTACTTAATCCCGTTTTCTTTGTAACCACAACCGATTTTGTGAATGGTTTACGAACAATTCCAACTTATGTCAGAAATCCAGATCGTCCCTTTCTGCAATCATCACTTCTGTTACACTTTATAACTAAACTCCTTAGCGGTCAGAGGACAATTGCTTACTGGGTATAGCTTATTGTTTGCGTCATAATAGTGTTAAAGTAGTACGAATGCGACGTACCGGTCGTTCTGACGTAAGCTGTACGTACTAAAGCTTTCGTGAGGCATAATAACAAGGGTGTGAACCCCTTAACTGTCACTGTACACACATTGAGCATATGAAATCAACGCGGAAGAGCACCAGCCGTCCCGTGACTAATGGATACGAAGTGGTTTCTGCAAGACGCATAGATCCTCATGAGTCCCAGCAATTGCGGGGGTTTATGAGGATCTATACCTATTGCAGTAGTGTGGTGACCATTTTTCCCGTCAGTGAAGGGGTTAATTGGATATCTGATTTTCAAGAGGAACAACTGTTTGCAATATAATTGCAGACATTGTCACAATGCAACTCATGACGTGTAATAATAGATGATACCCCACAATCAGGCGAAGCGCTCTTGAGCCTTTATATTGCTATTGCATGTGGTCAGATGTCTTCTCTAGTTATCGATACAACGGCAAACTTGGCGATCTGCTTACAGCGCAGTCATCGCTCGCTTAACTCATTCGAGACGTGCCGCGTACGGATACACGGCGAACCGCCGCGTATCCGTAGATTGCACGTCTCGAATGAGTTATCAGAGATGACCATGTTTTGTCTGAGGAAACAAAGAGACCCACGCATTCTCTTCCAGCAAGAGGCGTACATTTCATGACAATCTACGCCTCTTAATTATTAGCAGTTGTGCAGTTTTTATTGTTTTCCCAGAAGTGAAGTGGTTAATTTGTTGAGTACACTCACCAGCTATTAAAGAAAATCCGGCGACAGATTCCGGGCCCATTATTCCTTCGCCTGCTGCTGCGTTAACGTGGGTCCTCTGGGTTGTGCAGTTTCCTGAAAAAGTGTATAGAAATCGCATATTTCCTATGTAAAAGTTACCTTGAAAGATTCTCTGGTCGTAGTCGGTAGTGCAGATTAGCGGCGTATATAACAACAGTCAGCGGATAGCTAAGACAGTTCATAGTCCCTTATCGTTATTCAAGTTAACCCGTTCAGTGCCGAGAAAATCTGAACACCTCCCAAATGCAAAAGGAATAGATTCTCATGTGCCCCGCAGATTATTAAGATCTAGGCCTCTTGCTGACACCAGTTTGAATCCATGTTCCTGGGAAAGCTAGGTCATTTTGGCGTGGACTTAACAAATAATGCAGAACCACGATCTGCCTTAGCTGACACTGAACGGATTAATCTTTGTCTTGTTTTGGGTACGCTTTCATTCTGCAAGTAAACACAAAATAGTAATTCATGTATTCGACGGTAATCTGGTCCGTAATTTTGGATCTTACGTCTATCGGTCCTAAGGTCCGGCCGAAATCACTGACTAGCACACATATTATGTTAAAAAAGATGAGAGTAGAATTTGTGCACGCGCTATTGTAGTTGGTGAGTTAGATAAACCTTGAAAAATACTCCACATCTTCCATATGGAATGAAGAGTGAACGTCCGCATTTTTCACGTACTGTTCAAAGTATCGGTTGTTGTATGCATAAAGGAGTTATTAAAAAATAAATTAAAACCCTTAAGCATGCAACAACGGGGGAAATTATATATATATATATATATATATATATATATATATATATATATATATATATATATATATATATATATATATATATATATATATATATATATATATATATTTGTTTTCCTCTCTACGTCACACTACCAGTCGCTTTAGTGCAAAACGTACCATGTGACCGTGATACAAAACCCTTGTAGCGAAAAATGGCGGACTTCTTATAGCCCTTTTTGTGACGAACCTTGAATGTGAGTTTTGTACTATAAAAGATCTCCAAACCGTTCTAAAGTAAAAAAGTTACTTAGTGTTGTTCGAAACAACAAGCAAACTTAATACTTGAGACGGCAACGTCATCAAAAAAATTTAATTACGTCGGAAGTCTATTATGTATAAATGTTTGTTTTTCTCCCTGCGTCACACGACCAGTCGCTCAGCGCAAACTGTGCCATGTGACCGTGATACAAAATCCTTGTAGCGAAAAATGGCGGTCTTCTTGTAGCCTTCTATGTGACGCATCTTGAATGTGAGTTTTGTTGTATAAAAGATCTCCAAAACGTTTTAAAGTAAAAAGTTACTTAGTGTTGTTCGAAACAACAAGCACACTCAGTACTTGATACGGCAATGTCATGAAATATTTAAAAGTACGTCATAAGTCTATTATGTATAAATGTATATTCCTTTGACGTCAGTCATGTCTGGCGTGATCCAGGTCGGAAGATGTCTTCTTGATTTTTTTTATGAAAAAATTCGTGGAATGAAAACAAATACGTTATTGGTCGCAGGGGCTTGCTGCAAGGACCCTTGTAGACTTGAGGGAGGTCAAAGGAACCATTGTACCCCGAAGGCCGAAGGACGGAGGGGTACAATGGTTCCTTTGACCTCGATCAGGCCTACAAGGGTCCGTGTAGCAAACCCCTGCGACTAATAACTTATAATGTTCCTTTGACGTCAGTCATGTCTGACGTTATCCAGGTCGGAAATGTCTTCTTGATTTCTTTTACGAAAATAGTGGAGGAATTAAAACAATTACGTTATTGGTAGCAGGGGCTTGCTGCACGGACCCTTGTAGCCTGAGGGAGGTCAAAGGAACCATTGTACCCCTCAGGCCTTCGCCCTCGGGGTACAATGGTTCTTTCTACCTCCCTCAGTCTTACAAGTGTCCGCGTAGCAAACCCCTGCGACCAATAACTTATATTATGTACACACTCCATGAAATTTCTCCTTTCTTGACATATGTACTGATATATTGTATAACAAGCAAATTAATATTCCTGAGCTTGCTGGATATGCTTTCCTTCCCATAATCCCTTGTTGACCAGAAAGACTCAACCTTGATGCTTGCCTGTCCGCAATGCAAAAACGCTAAATATGTGCATACTGTCACATTAGCAAGCTCCTTATGCTCACTAGTAATGAAATACTTCTTAGTGTGTACCCACGCTCAAAATTTCTTTCCAATACATATACATAATGGAAGAATAGACAGCAGCATGTAAACTTTACTTCATATCACCTTCTTTGCAACATTTCAGAAAAGACTGGCTAGAACTCCAGACTATGCGGGCCCTAGATTGTGACGTTAAAGAGTTGTGTGGTGACGTGATTGTTCTAGTACGTGTAGTACGCACAGTGCCAGTATCAGTGGCGCTCAAGGGGTAAGTTTCGGTATGTTTTAGAGCAAATCTGGAGAAGAAAAAAAACGTGACAATATCCAGCCAGAGTCAGACTACACAGCCTGAATGAACCTGGGCGTAAATCTACCCAATGTGAAAGTGTGCTGTCGCTATTCCATTGACATATTTTTTATTTGAGTAAATTCAAGCCTTTGTTGATTTATGTTAGGTGGAATCATGTTGTTAAGATTCACGCTGAGTTTATTTAGTTATAAAATAAATGGAAATTCAGAGGAACACATTTGCACTGTGTTGATGTTTGCCTTGGTGGATTTGCGCTGGGTACATTTTGGTTAGTAGTGTCAAGCTGGGAAGTTTTGTCCAAATATAGCGAAATTGACCACATCAGCACCAATAGGGGTAATCGGAAGAACTCTGGTAAACTTTTGTTTTGGACTGGGTACATACATTATACTGAGCAACATGTTGCTCGATATATTGCCGATAAACAGACAGATGCGATTACTTGATTTGAATAAATTAATGTCCTCGTCTTCGACTCGGACATTTTGATTAGAGTCGCGTAATCACATCTGCCTGTTATCGCACTATACCAAGCAAAATCCTGCTCAATATACTTAAAGTGTGAAGAAAGGATCCACATACACCACGTAGTTTAGGAGGAGTTACACGTTTATTCTTTGCACTAATGTTCGCCCTCTCAGCGAGGGCTTTTTCAGGGGAATGGCCAGGGAACAGGTAACTAGGTAACAAAACATAATTTTACGAACGAGAATGTAATGCGTCAAAATAGATACAGAATGCACATACATGCACTTTCGAATTCTAAATTATCGTAATACTTTTACATATAAACTAAGGTACAAAAGCACGTGCATACGTTCGTTATATTAGTGCGTCATTACTGATGACATAAAGCTTTTATGAAGCACGAGTATTGACACGCAGTGTGCGGGGGGAAATATGTCGCAATGAAATATTAATAATAACGTCATCATCAACATTAATACCTTCATCGTTAGTAGAATATATGTATAATTAATAAAAACAGCTGGCGTGTTTATTTGCATGCTGAATGTGGTTAATGTAAAACTCACGTCTTCTGCGCCTGACGACAAGTACAATGACAGCGACGATGATGAATGCGATCACCGCCACGACTCCACCCCCAATCGCTGCTACTGGAATCCGTGGGGGTGTGTTTGTTGCTTGGGGAGCATCTGCCACTGATGAAAATACATACTTTACACTACAACAGTCATGGTGCGTACTGCATGAAGCAGTGACCCACAGCCATTACTCGAAATGACCAGAGATATCCAGAGAGAGGATTCGTAGCTTCCCTTGTTTCGATTTTAATTTCCACCGCGCTTGTCCGTCGATGAAGTTTCACTGCTGTCTTCCGGTATTTCATTCGATTCACGCGTCTGCTTCAAAGTTCTAATTGTTTTGGTTTCCAGAAAGGCTTTCTATTGTTTTTCCGAAACAATAACCATGCCAGGAAAAAACTGTGCTGTTGTTGGATGCGCTACGTGTAGTGTAAGGTGTCGGGGTGTGCATTTTTTTAAGATTCGCCAACGCAAAAATCCTGAATGGGAGCAGGCACTTGTCCTGGCTATCAACAGAAGTGACGCCAGTTTCAACATCGAGAATGCGTGCATTTGCTCTCGCCACTTTGAAGAAGAATGTGTCCAGACTTCAAGTTGGTGCTTTGATTATTATTATGATAATTCTGACTGATGAATGTCAAACTGTGACCCATTCGGCCATTGGCAGTGTTTTCTGCACGCTGACAGACTCACAAAGCATTCATCATTCATGGTTGAATCGGTGTGCAGTTTTCTTTCATGTAGGGCGGGCAACTTCACACACACTGACCAAGAATCTGCTGCACTTTAGTGTTTCTTTGTAACTCTTTCCTAGATGACATTATCATAATAGCTGGTGTTAATGCGTGTGTGAATAAAATGTTAACAAGCTTATTCTATGAAATACTTGTTTTTAACAGTGCGAATCAAAAGAAGATCTGGGGATAACGTTTGATGCATCTTTACTTTTTGACTTAATTACATATACTACAGGTGGCAATTATAATAAAGCAAACAAAATGTTAGGAATAACAAGAGATCCTTTGACTTTCTGCAGGAAGATACATTTATTCAGTTATATAAAACAATGATGAGGCCACATCTCGAATATGGTATTGTAATATGGAGTCCACAACTTAAGGTTGTAGGACACACCTGTTTCGCGCATCTTTTCTGCGCATTTAAATACCGCTATCTTGCGTCTGCCGTGACCTGAGACTAGAGGTCACCGAAAAAAAAACGCCGTACGGCAAGTCGTATTGCAAACAAGCTCAATTTATCGATAATTGACAAAAGATATATACTGTCTGAAATAGGTGTGTAAGCTGACTGTTTCTATGCATAAAATGTTGTGTTTCCTCAGAAATAAGATACTTTTGCATAAGTTGCGACAAGTCATCGAGCGTCAGTAGTAACGCATAACCATTTCTCAGAAGAAGAAAAAAAAAATGAACGGGCCGTATACGTGGCAGCCAGGAAAACAACAAAATCTTCAGACAAGGTAAACTAAAGTAGAAAAAAGTTTTATGCACCGCCGTGAGATGTCACCTGCATGGCGTAAAACCCCAATAGCGAACTGTCCTTTTATGCATGGAAATTCAGTTACAGCCTACCTGCAATGAAGAAGACTACATTTTATTGTGGGTTGACAGGGGCATGCATTCCATGTATGTCAGTCACCACCTAGAAGTAGAACATTTCCATACATTCTCAGAGAGCCTTTACTAATACGGTGGAAGGAATGTAGTCCACATTGTAGTGATATTAAACCAGTGCCAGTGCTTATTATTTAGGAAAACATACTGTGTGTAGTAAAAAGTCCTGCTAAGGGAGAATTTTGCATTACTAACTCAGTAACTGCTTTCAGTACTTAGTAACTTAGTTTTCTCATCCATTCTCTGTCTTATGAAGGCTATATTACAGATTAGGAGATAGGTCCAGCATTTTTTTAGTTCAAGGATGGTGCCCGAATAGCTTGGCGGATGAGACGCCAATGATTCATGTAGCGACATGATTTATTATTAGCTCCGCGGCATTCGTACTTGACATGCATACAAAACCTTCTGTTTTAAGTGCCATAATGATCAACACGATTGATTGTGGACGTATACGGCAAGACAAGACAAGACCACCCTTGAACTATCATAGTCACATTTATTTCAAGCAGTGGGTGTATCAGGATTAAAAGGGTTACCTAGTAAAACGCTACTTTGACTGAAACCCTAATATTTGTTAACTACCATTTTGGATGACCGTAGAATGTGTGAAAAATACAAATTTGACTAGTACAAAAGCAAGCCTTTATCATATATGTTGTGACTCGTGACACTTATTTCAGCTACCTTTTGGAAAGTTCACACAGGTTGTGAATCAGTTATGCGCATGAGGCGTACAGACGTGACTTTGCCATTGTTGTTTGTTCTTTGCGGTTTACACAGTTTTTGTCGCATTTATTTTGAAAGTAATAATCTGCCCCTGCATTTCATTCACGCAAAGTGAAATTGTCATGCTGCCGAACAACACAGTAATAATCATGTATTTCATTTCAGGCTAATACTGCTGTTGACCTCTCGCTGTGGAGTCTCAGTACTTTCACCCAGAGTACATACTTGCAAACAAGCGCAGAAGTATGAAATCTACACCAACTGACCAAGGTCACACTCACAGCGCAAGTGAAGTGAGGAAAGGTGACACTTATTCTCCTGGACTCAAGGTAAATCATACCAGTAGATCTGTGATGAGAATCAGGTGCAGAACACAACACAACTATGGTGTGAATGAACACATCATACTGTAATGCCTTCTTTCATTGGCTCATGTGCGAAGCAAGTGTAAGGCTATGTTCTGGGCCATTGGTCGTCCATGGTAAACTTTAATGTTGGCATTTTCTCGGAGACTATTCAAACCACAGTCTTCAAACGTAGCCGAAGGATACTTTGTGGCAAGACCTTTCTTACTCTTAGCCTACCAGTTTGAGTTCAGGCCAAGGGTCATGAGAAATCAAGAAATAGGTAAAAAAAAATAAAGACATATTTTGACAAAAGATATTTTTTCTCCAATACTATTCACAACTGTACATAAGCCAGCCCTTTACTTATGCTTAGACGCATGGCACTTAAATTTCAGTCACCTTTTGGAAAGGTCACACAGTTCAAATTAAGAAAATGATCAGTTTTAAATGCACACGAGCGATCCAGGCTTCACCATTCTTGTTTGTGGTGTTCACAGTTTATTTCACATTAGTTTGAAGGTAGTAATGTGTAAACTAAATGTAGGGACGAATTGGGGGGGGGGACTCCCCCCCCCCCCCCCCCACCGGCCCCGAATTGTGCATGGCCCCACGAGCTCCTTAGCATCCGCGTTATCGCGGAATTGTTTATATTACAGCGTTCTAAATGAACTTTAGAATATTTTAGTGTGTGTACGGGTCCCGCATTTTTTGGGAAACAATAGGCGCACAGGCCTCTTTTCGTGTTTGTCCTTGCTAAACTACAACATTCTGAGAGAGAAAAAGAGAGATGAAATGAAACTTTATATTAAGAGAGAGAGAAAACAACAGCCTAGTGATAATAATGTGTAAAATGGTTATAACTAAATAGTGTATACACGGCCAAGTGAAGACACAGTCGTACTATCCGTGAACTGAAAAACTCGAAAAGCTTTTGGTCAGGGAGTCGCAGGAGCAAAAACGGAGGGGAGGAAATACGGTCCCGGCTGGTTTGATATGTGCCAGATATCTCTCACGACAGCTTGATGATAACTGACTCGCACTCATACTTGCCGGAATTCAGGGACCTTTTTTTTCTCTGTCCGTTGAGTTATACTTATAGACTGTATAACAAAGTCCCTGTTTGTGGAGTTTGGAACCGACCCACCCTGAAATAAGATCAGAAGTGAAATTGCCATGCTGCCGAATAACACGATAATAAACATGTATTTCATTTCAGGTCAGTGCTGCTGTTGACGTCTCACTGCAGAGTCACGCCCAGAGGGTATACTTGCAAACAAGCACAGAAGTATGATGCCTACACCAAGAAGAGGCAAGAGCTAGTCAGGTCATGTTTGCTCAAAGGAGAAGGCCACAGCTAAAAGCAGGCAATTCCAGTTCCAGCGGATCAACTAAAGTGAGAGAAGGCACCACTTATTGTCCTGGACTCGAGGTAAAGCATACCGATTGATTTGTGAATAGAATCAGGTTCATAACAAAACACAACTGGTTGGGATAAACACATCACACTAATGCTTTCTTTTATGTTGAAGATGGTGTAGTAGTAGTACCAGCATTCTCAACAACACCGAATGCTAAAATCACTTGCTGTCAACAAGTGGCACCATATTGCATTTGATTTAAAAACTATAGGGTTGGGCAAGTCTCTAAATACTGTCATTTTCTTTAATAAGCACTTAGTGCAGCAACATCCGCAATGGCCAGGCTGGACAGGATATGGCGAAGTAACTCCATCAGCTTCACCATCAAGTACAGGCTTTACAAGTCCCTCGTAGTGTCTATTCTACTCTACGGCTGTGAGACTTGGACACTGCTTGCAGACTCAGAAAAGAAAATCCAGGCCTTTGAGAACAAGTGCCTGAGGAAGTTGCTCCGCATCTCGTACCGCGAGCACAAGACCAACGAATATGTACGGAGCATCGTCACTTCCCTGGTGGGCCCACATGAACCCCTTCTGGCAAATGTGAAACGGCGCAAGCTTGCTTGGTTTGGCAACGTGACCCGACACAACACCTTGTCAAAGACTATCCTCCAAGGCACTCTCGAAGGAAGTCGTCGGCGAGGTCGTCAGAGAAAGAGTTGGGTCGCAAACATAAAAGAATGGACCGAACTCGAGATGCCAGACTTGCTTGCCACCGCCCAAAATAGAACTCAGTGGAGAGCACTGTCTGTTGCTGCTGCCTTTCAGTCCCCCCAACGCCCAGTTCGGGCAAGGGACTGATGATGATGAGTGCATACAAAAAGACTAGAAAAATCTGAATACTACCCATTTGGTCCAGTGTGTGCTGTTGCTAAACAGCAATGCGTTGTGTCCTGTTTGAGACAATTTCTGCAAGTTACACTTTGAATATTGATGCTGATTCTAGATATATGTATACACCCTTTGTGGTCATTTCAAGCTCAATGGCGTCTAATTTTTGGCGCAAGTGTGATAGCAAAAGTAAGTGTTTGTAATGGGTCGTCCGTCAACTGTCTGTTACCTGTGGGCAACTTTAACATTGGCATTTCCTCAAAGACTATGCAAGCCTCAGACTTCAAACTTGGCACAAGGGTACTTTGTGGTAAAATAATTCTAAACATACCAATTTCTGTGACCTTTCAAAGGTCATCTCAAGTAGTATTTTCAACTTCAAACTCAAACTTGCTATGGAGATACCACATGATAAGGGTGACAAAAGTTAGTTTCGGGTAGAGTTGTAGTTTTTATCAATGTTTTTGCAAACTTTTCAATACAATTTGGCATGATGATAACACTTTTCTGTGCTACTAATGTAATCAGCCCCTCACAAAGGTCAAGGGTCACAGAGGGTTGACAAATGTGTGAAAAATGAAGGGATTTGGAAAAATACTCAGGTTTCACTGACAAAATCCAGCCCTATACTTATGTTTAGACATTTTCAGAGACCTGTTGGAGGAGTCAAGCCAAGGTAAAAAAGGACAGACATATTATGTGGATTGGTCATACACGTGAACCATAAGGACATTGCCTTTCTTGTTCATGTTCTGACTACTGTCATATTATGCATGTATGTACTTTGTATAAATACTTGCAAATATGCACGCAATATGTGCATGTCAGAACTTTTTTTGATACAAAATTATCTTTTGCAGGTTGCGAAAGATGAGGGAATAAGAGTTCAGCGGGTACATCTCTCCGCGATGGCCAACCGACGAGAAGGCAAAGGCAGTGAACTGATTGTCCTGTGTAGGAGGGCAGACGTCCTGTTATTTTGATGTCCATCCACCAGGCTGTCACTATGTCAAGGTTTTGGACAGTCACATCATTCGCAATGCAGCAAAAGCCTGTGCCTTACTGCCTGAGCTGATGCATAGCCATATATTAGGAGCAGGGCAAGCAGGCTTTAGGCCTGGCTATTCAACTGCAGACACAACAGCAGTGGGGCAGTGACAACAAAGTGACAATGACAAAACTCGAGAAAATAGAAATAAAGAGGGAGTGTTTCCATAAGCCCGACATAGAAGCAGCGGGGCGACAAAATTGTAACGTGCAGTCGAGCAGTTCAGGGGCTATTGTACAGTGATGGGGGTGTGCTTTGTGTGTTTTCATATAACAATGTGACAAAGCGATTTGACACCCATGTTGTAATTTGTAGTGCAGTAAAAAGGTGAAAAATATCTGTATTTTGACGAAAAAGATGTTTTCTCAAGTATACACAACTTCAAACCCAGACTTGGTACAAGGTGGTAAGAACTTTTCATGCATACTAATTTCGTATGCATGAAAGGTCAGAAAGGTCAAGGGTCACAAGAAATCGGGAAATAGGTACAAGATATCCATATATTGCCCAAAGTTTTTTCTCTCAAGTATTCCTAACTGTAACCCTAAACTTGGTAAAGAGATACCTGATGGTAAGACCTTCCTATGCATATTTATTTGGATGACCCCCTCAGAAAAGTTACTTTTTGTCACTCTCCTGTCATGTCGCGATTTGGAAATGAAGCTTAATATGTATTAGTTTTTGATTATCCAAAGAAAACCCCTTTACTGACAATGTGTTCATTTTTCGAAGACATTTCATCATATGAACAGGTCTTTATTGTGACAAGTTCCTAAATGCTGGCATACATCAGTCATTCAAAATATGTACTCCACAGCTGACACTTATGGGGTAGGAAACAGTGGTACAGATAGATTTTGTGCAGCATCGGTGTGAGACAAGGAGAAAACTTATCACTGCTCCGCTTTGCATGATTCAAAATGATATACAGGGCTCATTCTGAAAATGGTCAGTGGCCTCAGAGTATAAAACCCACGGGTCCTTTCTGAAGAGGGGATGTGTGGAAATATAGAAACGTGGGGATGTATATTTATGTCATTAAACCCTCAGCTTAAAATGTTGTGCAAATGTGGACTTGCTCAATGAAAAACGCAATACTTCTCAAGAGTGAGTTGACCATGCAGTTTTTGCATTACCCTCCAGCTGTCACAGCAGATTTAAGTGGTTGGGTGATAACTGATCATAGGCATATGATATGTACTGTACTTTGTGTTTGTTTTATTTTTTTCTTCCACTATCAATCTTTGACTTTCAGCTGTGTGGCTTTACTTATCGTATCAGAATTGCTAACCACATGGTTCATTTCACAAGTTTTACAGATGTACTGTACATGACACACGCCTGCAAACAGAATGATCTGACTATGATCCGTGTCCATTTGTGATTTGTGCTAAGGAACATGCGTACAGTGTAGTAATAAGGATAATATTTCATTTCTGAGCACATTCATGTAAGTTCTTTTGTGATATTTTTCATGCCCCAGCGGGTCCAAAATTAAATAAAGTAAACTGATGCCAACATTGTGTACATGGTGCTATGCAGCAATCAGTTGTGACATGATAGCCTGCACCATGTTGAGTTTTTGGAGAGCAGCAATGGTATTGCTTGGATTACGGGCCAGCATGGTGCAGACTCTGTTGTAGACACTTTGCCAGCGTTATATGGTCGATTTTGTATCAAGAGCAGTACAGGTATTGTTTGGTGTGGATGCCTATATTATGCAGACTAGGTGACACAGTGCATTGTACCCTTGTTATTCACTTGTTATGGTATTTTGTGTTGACATCAGCATTGTGCAGTGCAAGTTATTGGGCTTGAGACTGCATTTCACTTTGTTGTGCTGCAATTGGACACAGTGTGGTACTGGTAACAGTATTGTTTGATTTTCATGCCAACATTGTGCACAGTATCTGTGTAATGTAGTTTGGTACTGCATTTCACTGTTATTATGTTGTGGGATGTGCAATGTTGAATTATATCAGGACTACAGTGATGGTACATGGTCTCTCTCTCTCTCTCCCCCTCCCTCTCCCTCTCTCTCTCTATATATATATATGAGCAAAATAATATATGTAGTGGAAGGCTCTAAATGATAAGTCTGTCATTCCTTCTCTCCTATCCCCCTTCTTTTATATACTGTGCAGTTGGCTCCCAAATAAATACCTCATGAGCAAGTGGTTGCCGGTGTCGGTCTCCGTTGGCATGCACACAACTAAAAATGACATCAGCTCCACTTTTCTCCCAAATAGCTTGTATACAGTCAGCACTTTGACAATGTAAATGTGAATAATGTTACATGTAGTTGAAATATGTTCTGCAGTAAAGCTGTATTTTGAGGGGGAGCTGGGTGGCTCGGTGGTAGTGTAGAGTTTTTGTTTCCTTATAATTTGTAACCAAAAACTGCTGGGAAACTGAGATTCAGCTAGAGAGATAGGTACATCCACTACCAATCTGTTTACAAACATCTTTCAACCAGAGATGTTCATCGACCTGCTTTCACGGAGACACCAAAGGAGCATGTAGCATTTCTTGCAGCAGGTATATTAAAACAAATTCACATCAATTAATATTTGTAGATGATGCCAGTAAAAATTATTTAACAAAAACTGTCTGTGACAACACTCTTTGGTGTGCTTTTTCATCAGTGAAGCTGTGAATGATTGAATGAATGTAAACATGCTCACACAATGCCTGGCTGAAAAAAATGAATGAACAAATGTACCGAGGTAACCAGTGTGCATTTGTATCCAAAACTGAATCCGGTTGTTTGGTTTATGGTTTAACATTCACATTACCACAGTGATGATAATCGCATATTTAAAAAATAAAAATAAAAAAATAATGCGTTAATTTTTTTTTTTTTTTTTTGCTTAGCAAAGTAGAAACTGTATGGGTTTCAAATGTGAGCAGGAAAAAAAAATATCGCCATCTACGGGACTCGAACCCTGGTCACTGCGTGGCAAAAAAAAGAACCTTACCACTGCACTAACTAAATTACTAAGAAACAGCTCGTGCATTTAATTACTTATAGATAAACGTTTTCATCCCGTATCTGCCGTTGTTGTTTGTTCCAGTTTACTGTCACAAATAGTAATCGAGGACTAGCAGTTTGGGCGTAGTTTGCAACAGTTTGGGCTTAGGTTTTCCCTTGTAAGTTTGGCATAGTCGTTTTCCCTTACCGGCTACGGCGGAGATATGATCTGCCGGAAGTCAGACATCGCTTGTATCCCTTATTGAATACGCACTCGAAAACGACCCAAAGTGCCCAATTTTGTGCGGGACCCCATATTTTCTTCATAATCAATGTGATAGTTATAACATAAAGTACGACTTTATCGAATAAAAAGGGCCTGAGCAATTGCCCAACATTGCAAACACTTGTAATGTTATTGATAACATCCGGGCAATTTGCGAATTTACAACATACATTTTTTTAGATTTCACTTAGAATTCCAATTATCAGAACACACTTTTTTTTACGAGAAAATACTAACATACTTTACGAAGTGACCGAAATGTTTCTTTATCATTTTAACACACTATTCGATAATTTTTTATTGTGTTCTGAAATCGGCTATTTTGCGTGTTTTTTCCCGTGGGGTACCTCAGAAAAACGGCTGTAACTTACAAATATGCCCGGGACCATGGGTCTTTCAGGGTGGCAATAGCCTCCAGACTCAATAAGGCTCTCAAAAAACCCTATAAGCGGCAGTTTTCAATTAAAAAATGTAGGTATAGTATACAACCTTAAGTTAAAAGACAGTCTATAGCTATTGAGAAAGTGCAAAGTTGAGCCACAAAACTAGTTAAAAGTTGTAAAAACCATATGAAAACCACTACAAATACTAAACCTCCCAAATTTAAAATATAGACGTTATCATGGTGATTTAATACAGCTGTACAAGATTATTACTAACATTGACGACTTGGATTACTTACAACACTAATGTAACCAGAAATCATAAACTGAAGACTAATGTAAATTATAGCAGAACTAACGTTAGGAAGCATTGTTTTATTAAACATGTTGTTAAATACTGGAATGCACTAGACCCAGTAACAAGAAGAGCACCCAATGTTAAAATGTTTAAAAGCCTTCTGGATCTTATTAGAATGATGGGAGGCTTTGATTATGATTAGTGCAAATTGCATGTCGCATAAACCCCAACGTATTAATATTTTTTGTAAACACGACGGGACACTGGAAAGGCTTCACGGCCGAATATACTTATATAGTCCCTATATCTATACCTTGATCTCTGTTCTCATGTTTCAATTGTATGCTCTTATTTCAGGTAAAAGTGGAAGACACTCCCTGGTGCCAGGAAGCCTGCCTACAAGATTGATGCCAAAAAAAAGTGTGGAAACTCCCAAGC
This sequence comes from Semisulcospira habei, assembly GCA_036245525.1. Classification (NCBI taxonomy): domain Eukaryota; kingdom Metazoa; phylum Mollusca; class Gastropoda; family Semisulcospiridae; genus Semisulcospira; species Semisulcospira habei. The sequence continues at coordinate 72,936,949 of BTPG01000003.1, forward strand.
CCCCACCCAGAAAGCCTCTAGTGAGTAACATGCAGATTGTCTCGTGAACTTGTACCAAATTTGTAATATACATGTAACAACACAGATCAAAGATGACTTGAGTTAGTTCTAAAACAAAATGTGCTCAGATTTGTGCACAATGACACTGTGGGGCCAGCTATGCTTGCTGCATTTTTTAATTTTTTAAACATCAGATTCAGTGCAATGAAATATACAATTTGAGTTTTCTGCTAAATTTTTACGTTGCTTTAGTAAAATATCTTAATGTTACATTATTATAGTTTCTGTTTTTGTTTCAACCTAGACTTTGTTTATATTTTTTTAAATAATTATACTCCAATTTAATCTACTAGTGAATATTCATGGTCTCATTTACTAGTTATTATTATTTTTTGCTAATGTTTAACATTTTATGTATTTACTATTCTATTACCACTTATTATTAAATTTGCGATGGATATTATTCTTATATGAACGTACTATACGTGTAAGTTCATGTTTTTGCAATGTTGCAATTTTGCAAAGTACTTTGTTATCCTTTACTAGTAGGCCAATGATAATCTATTATAATTATATTACATTATAATATTACCCTATTATAGTTACTATAATATTACCCTGTTAGTTTTATAGTTACTACTTGTGATGCAATTTTTATTTTTTATTTTAATTCCAATAAACTACTTGTTTATATTTTGCCTCATGCATATGGGTATTAATTATAAATAATATTGATTTCTAATAGTAACTGGGACATTATTTGTATTCTTACATCTAATATTCTATAACTTATTAATCTATTTACATTTTAAGATTGAGGTTGATTTGATAAATTAATATAATAGTTATTGATTCAGTTATTCTTATAATTACTATTTATTCAGTTATTAAATTTATCCATTTTTGTGTCTGTGGGAAGGGGGCTATAAACTACAAATAAGTAAACAGTGTCAGCCTAAATATCTGAATACAACAGAAGCATGTTATGCTTAAAAAATTGTGCCTTGGTGGCAGTGCTAAACATTAAAAAGCAAAGCTATTTATATTTTAATTTATTAGATTTGATTATCTCTATTTGTGTTCTGAAAAGCAATTTACAATGGTCAGTAGAAATTAAAGCTGCCAATGCTGTAAATTATTGATACTTTGATCATGCATGTATGACTGATTGCTATAAAAATTAAAGTGCATGGATGCCACAAGATAAAAAAAAACATGACCCAATATTGTTGCAGATGGAGAGACTACCGCCCTCTATCCCAGAGCTGGTTGTTTACTACACCTTCGGGGAGATCCAAGCTGCTGCAGAGAGATTGCCTTCACCTTGGATAAAGGCTTGCAGCACAGAGAAAGAGATTGTGGTGGGTGTCGTGGAAGGCAGTGCGCTGAAGGTAAAAGTCAGCATAAACCCAGATTTTGTGGCTACAGTGACTGTACATGGCTTCACAGTACCCGGTGAAAAAAGAACCCTGGAGACTGTATATCTGAAAAACTTTCTGACAGAGCTATTAACAAGGACCATGTGCAAGGGCGTGGCTGTGCAAACCTTGCAAGAATTTGCAAATTTTCCCGCCAAGGGTCAGTTGTACTTTCGCCACATTGTGTGTCTCTCAGCTGGTGTGCACACATCCACTGAAAGATCCAACAAGTGTGCTTGGCTGCTTGATACAAATGATAGCGACATGTGTGCGCACTGCCGGTATACTGAAACACTTTTGAAGAAGAAGTTGGAGAGAGCGGTCCGTGCCGAGAAAACCCCAGTGTGTGCCAATAACCCGTTAAAACTTTCAAACAGCGTACTCAAGAAAGCATTCAAGGAGGCACGGAAACATTCCAAAGTGGTAGAAAATAAGCTTGAAAAATTTAGAAAAGAAATGGCAGCTGAAGGTGTTGCAGTCAGTGCTTCCGTGCACAAGTCACTGCAGACAGTGATTAACGACAAAGTTGGATCTTTGAACGACCCCCTGACAAAGCTTTTCTGGGAAGAGCAGCTCAAGGCTTTCAGCTGCAAGAAGAAAGAAGGTATGCGCTGGCATCCAATGATGGTGAGGCTGGCCATACTGCTCCACAGCAGAAGCCCTGCAGCTTACGACACAATCAGAAAGACTGGAGTGCTGCATCTGCCAGGCCAGTCAACTCTGCAGGACTACACGAACGTCTTCAAACCCTCTGCTGGCTTCAGCAGGAACACCCTCGACTCCATCACAGAAGCTACAAAGAACTTCACAGATGAAGAAAGATTTGTTGCCTTGCTTCATGATGAGATGTCAGTGAAGGCGGACCTTGTGTTTGATCAGCGTTCCAATGAGCTGGTGGGATTTGTGAATGGTACAGAGGAACTGGCAACACATGCCCTAGTTTTCTATGTGGTGGGGATAAACACAAACCTGAAGACAAGCCTTGCATTTTTTCCTACTTCCAGTGCCACAGCAGATGATCTGTACCCAGTGTTCTGGAGGGCCATCTGTCTTTTTGAGAAAGTGTGCCACCTAAAGGTTGTGTCTTCCACAAGCGACAAGACAACCCCAAACCAGAGGCTGTACGACATGCAGGGAGTGGGACAAACCTACAAAACAGTAAACATTTTCTCCACAGACAGGGAGGTGTTTTTCATTTCAGATGCACCCCACCTGATGAAAAATGTGTGCAACAACCTCAGCAACTCTGGAGCTGGCAAAAACACCAGGTATCTGTGGAAAAATGGAAAACACCTTCTGTGGAAGCATGTACTTGATGTTTACCACAGGGACTGTGCACAAGAGCTGAAACGGACAAGGCTGACTTATCATCATGTCCACCTGACACCATCATCCGTGATGAATGTTCGTCTTGCGGTTCAGGTTTTGAGTGAGAGGGTGGGGAAAGTCATGAAGGAATATGGAGGAGAGGAATGCCAGGAGACAGCAAATTTCATCCTTATGATGAACAGGTTTTTTGACTGTATGAATGTGAGGGCAAAAGATGAGGGGAAGCGTTCAAGAAAACCTGCGCTGAACCCATACACAAGCATTGACGATGACAGATTTGCTTTCTTTGCCGATACACTGCAGTTTTTTCTCGATTGGAAGCAGTCTGTTCAGGAAAGGCCAGGATTCTCTCAGACTGAAAAAAACAAAATGTTCATTTCGCAGCAGACGTTCAAGGGATTATGCATGACACTGAGAGCCTTTCCAGAGCTTTGCAGATACCTCCTTCAGAATGGAGTGGAGTTTGTGCTGAGCAAACGGTTCTGCCAGGATCCCCTGGAGAAGCATTTTGGGAGGCATCGTGGAATTGGACGACGGTGTGACAACCCTTCTCTTTGGGCATTTTCGCACAATGAAACCAAGCTGCGCATACAGAGAAGTCTTGCAGTTGCCATTCAGCCCAAAGGGAACACCTCGAATGAGCAAGGAGAATCTGAGATCATGATAAGCAACAGTCCATTGAAAAAAAGAAAGCGCTGAGACTTCTTTTCATGCAAGTGTGTTTATAATGTGTGGAATTGGTGTGAAAAGCAGCATTAAGGCTTAGCTTACCTGAACTTGAAGTGTGTGTGTGTGTGTGTGTGTGTGTGTGTGTGTGTGTGTGTGTGTGTGTGTGTGTGTGTGTGTGTGTGTGTGTGTGTGTGTGTGTGTGTGTGTGTGTGTACAACTTGCTGTACAACATTGTTTTCAAACTAGTAAACCTAGTATATTGTGTAAGTTTGTTCAGCTCTAAGTTCATGCTTCATGTCATAAAATATGCTTAGTTGCCAGAAGAGCTGCGTACCGGTTTTAACGGCATTTTTTTTATTTTTATTTTTTGCTTGAACCGGTATTTTGTACCGATTAACCGTCATTTTGTATGCATATTTTATTTATGGCATTGGCTGTATATGTCAATTTTTCAGCATAAAAGCTAAATAATAATTAATGCACTAAAAACAAACTTAACTGGTACGGAAAAACACCTTGGGCAGAGAGAAAAAGAGGGAGGTAGGGAGAAAATTTACAACTGATATTTAGGTCTATCAATTATTTTATTTTTTTATATAATATGCTTTGTTTTACAAGTTAAAAGTGAATATATACACGATTTTGCATTACTTTATTTATCCAAACCGGTTTACTGAACCAATGAAAATGAAAACCGCAGTTCGATTATAAACCAGTTAAACCGCATGGCTCTAGTTGCCAGTATTTCATCATTCCGTGTGCAGCAGACATTTTTGGGTTTGTTTCCTGTGTACAATATCTTTTCATTTTAAAATGTTGTGCCTTTATAAGTTTATTCCTTTTTCTTAATTCGTTCATTTACATGATGTTGAATACCTTTTACATGCGTGCGTTGCTGTTAACTGTTGTACCTTGTGCTAACAGTGGGGTGCGTCACAGGGTGTAATTTTACTGTTTGGGCATTTTGTAAATGTTCTATGAAAGTGCAAGTGTGTTGCTACAAGTTTTTGAAATACAAAAGAAAACTTGTGACTGTAATGGATACCCTTTGTTTGTTTAGGTTTGTGGCACCCATTGTGAACTTTGATTTTGTTTATAATGTGTTTTTACAGAATATCTTGTATGTAATGTAAAAATAAAGCACACAAACACAGAGTTTTATTTTTAGTTTGGTACGAACAGATTTATTTACATGGTACAATGTGTTCACAAAGCATATATCTATGTAAATAAATTGTCTCTTATGCACAATACATGCATTTTCATGCCTTAAATATTAACAAAAATATCGTCAGTGTCAATCGGCAAAAACTTGCCTTTGTTTTAGCCTCATGTCACACTTATGGGATACCTTTTCAGAGAATCGCCCATTTACATTCTCTAGTTGAGAAAAATAAAGTAGCCAAGGAAGTGCTTGTTTCATGAAACCTAGCATTATGACAGGATTGTTCTTGTACTAAAATTTACATCATAGACTAATGTGCGAACATAGTTTTTACCTTTATTTTGCATTTTGTCTCATACGCTTTCGGAGTGTTTTTTCTCTTTTTTCTTTATGAGTCTGTCTGTAGTAATCATCCATGAAAGTTTTGCATTTGTGATGTGCTTTTGTTTTGAAATACAAAAATGTCATGTCTCGCAGAAGTTTTTCTTTGAGTTTTTCTTGTGCGCGCACTTCATATATGTGGTTGTAGAAGGCTGTCGAAACTTCATCCAAGGACACACACTCTTGAAAGAAGGCCTCAAAATACAATCGGATAGCGTATCCACTGTACAAACTTCTGAACTTTGTCTCAAGAGCTTCAAACAAGAGTTCAATACTTGGATGAAGTTTGATCAACCCACCTCTGTCGAGCATCTCTATCATGCTACCCTTTCTTGCCTCGTCCACTAAAAGGTGCTCAACACACTCTAAAATTACATGTTTTTCTTCACTGTCTCTCAACCTGTATGCTTTTTGCCTTAGCTTCTGTACAACTGCTCCACCGATTTAGCTGGTGACATCTTTTTCATCTTCACTCAAAGGGTTCGCAAGCACCTGCCTCTCAGTTCTTGTAGCACAAAATGCATCACTAAGCATCTCCTGAAACAGTGTAAAACAAATCCATGGAGACAAATCTGGTCCAAGAAGGTTGTTGATGGGTTCAGTATTTGCAGAATCTAGTACGGCAGCATGAAACTTGGTCCAGGCCTTTTCCTTGTTGCCAGTCTTGAAACAGGTGTCTGGCACCTCTAGGCACTTGTCCAGGAATTGCAACCTGGATACCAGCTCAAGTCCTAAACATACAACATGGTTCATTCAATAGAAAAAAAAAACACACAAAAAAAAGCATGGGTCAGTGGGCCCATAGTATGACATTTCAATGGGCCCCAACTATATCTTGACGTTATCACTCATCCAAACATAATTAATCATTATATCATAATTAATTTAAAATATAATGTCTTATTTTATATTTTTAATAATTTTTTCTGTGTTGTTAATTATATTTTTTTGCTTTTGTTTTAATGGTGTCCTCAAATGAACACCAAGAATAAGGGAATTTCTTGCATCTTGCAGCCACCATGTCATTAGTCCTATTAATTTTTTTTTATGTTATTGTTTGTTTATATATAACAATTAATTCATAAACTAATTGCAAAATATTTATACTTTGACAGGTTATTTTAAAGTTTTAGAAAAGTCACAAATCTGTGCAAACTGGGGAATTTATTTTTACGATAAAAATTTTTAAAAATTAATTTTATATAGCTTAAGGTTGTAGGACACACCTGTTTTGCGCATCTTTTCTGCGCATTTAGATACCGCTATCTTGCGTCTGCCGTGACCTGAGACTAGAGGTCACCGAAAAAAACCGCCGTATGGCAAGTCCTATTGCAAACAAGCTCAATTTATCGATAATTGACAAAAGATATATACTGTCTGAAATAGGTGTGTACGCTGACTGTTTCTATGCATAAAATGTTGTGTTTCCTCAGAAATAAGATACTTTTGCATAAGTTGCGACAAGTCATCGAGCGTCAGTAGTAACGCATAACCATTTCTCAGAAGAAGAAAAAAAATGAACGGGCCAACCGAACGGGAGCCAGGAAAACAACAAAATCTCTTTAAACATCAGGAAGGAAAAGGTAAAGTAAAGTAGAAAAAGAGGTTGGTGGTGTTTGCTAAGTGACTAGAACACGAGTTACTAGTAGTGAAAGAAAAATGTCGTACGTAAGTGGCATATCTGACTGGTTTTCCAACTCTTAAAAAAAAGAAAGTTTTATGCACCGCCGTGAGATGTCACCTGCACGGCATAAAACCCCAATAACTAACTGTCCTTTTATGCATGGAAATTTACAGCCTACCTGCAATGAAGAAGACTACATTTTATTGTGGGTTGACAGGGGCATGCATTCCATGTATGTCAGTCACCACCTAGAAGTAGAACATTTCCATACATTCTCAGAGAGCCTTTACTAATACAGTGGAAGGAATGTAGTCCACATTGTAGTGATATTATGCCAGTGCTTATTATTTAGGAAAACGTACTGTGTGTAGTATAAAGTCCTGCTAAGGGAGAATTTTGCATTACTAACTCAGTAACTGCTTTCAGTACTTAGTAACTTAGTTTTCTCATCCATTCTCTGTCTTATGAAGGCTATATTAGTTATTACAGATTAGGAGATAGGTCCAGCATTTTTTTAGTTCAAGGATGGTGCCAGAATAGCTTGGCGGATGAGACGCCAATCGATTCTGGCACCACCCTTCAACTATCATAGTCACATTTATTTCAAACAGTGGGTGTATCAGGATTAAAAGGGTTACCTAGTAAAACGCTACTTTGACTGAAACCCTAATATTTGTTGACTACCATTTTGGATGACTGTAGAATGTGTGAAAAATACAAATTTGACTAGTACAAAAGCAAGCCTGTATGTTGAGACTCGTGACACTTGTGACACTTACTTCAGCTACCGTTTGGAAAGGTCACACAGGTTGTGAATCAGTTATGCGCATGAGGCGTACAGACGTGACTTTGCCATTGTTGTTTGTTCTTTGTGGTTTACACAGTTTTTGTCGCATTTATTTTGAAAGTAATAATCTGCCCCTGCATTTAGTTCACGCAAAGTGAAATTGTCATGCTGCCGAACAACACAGTAATAATCATGTATTTCATTTCAGGCTAATACTGCTGTTGACCTCTCGCTGTGGAGTCTCAGTACTTTCACCCAGAGTACATACTTGCAAACAAGTGCAGAAGTATGACGTCTACACCAACTGACCAAGGTCACTCTCACAGCTCAAGTGAAGTGAGGGAATGTGACACTTATTCTCCTGGACTCAAGGTAAATCATACCAGTAGATCTGTGATGAGAATCAGGTGCAGAACACAACACAACTATGGTGTGAATGAACACATCATACTGTAATGCCTTCTTTCATTGGCTCATGTGCGAAGCAAGTGTAAGGCTATGTTCTGGGCCATTGGTCGTCCATGGTAAACTTTAATGTTGGCATTTTCTCGGAGACTATTCAATCCACAGTCTTCAAACGTAGCCGAAGGATACTTTGTGGCAAGACCTTTCTTACTCTTAGCCTACCAGTTTGAGTTCAGGCCAAGGGTCATGAGAAATCAAGAAATAGGTTATGAAAAAAAAAATAGCCATATTTTGACAAAAGATATTTTTTTCTCCAATACTATTCACAACTGTACATAAGCCCGCACTTTACATATGCTTAGCCTCATGGCACTTAAATTTCAGTCACCTTTTGGAAAGGTCACACAGTTCAGATTAGGAAAATGATCAGTTTTAAATGCACACGAGCGATCCAGGCTTCACCATTCTTGTTTGTGGTGTTCACAGTTTATTTTACATTAGTTTGAAGGTAGTAATGCGTAAACTAAATGTAGGGATGAATTGGGTGGGTGTTTGGGGGGGGGGGGGACTCCCCCCACCGGCCCCGAATTGTTTATAATGCTATAACAAAGTCCCTGTTTGTGGAGTTTGGAACCGACCCACCCTGAAATAAGATCAGAAGTGAAATTGCCATGCTGCCGAATAACACGATACACATGTATTTCATTTCAGGTCAGTGCTGCTGTTGACGTCTCACTGCAGAGTCACGCCCAGAGGGTATACTTGCAAACAAGCACAGAAGTATGACGCCTACACCAAGAAGAGGCAAGAGCTAGTCAGGTCATGTTTGCTCACAGGAGTAGGCCACAGCTAAAAGCAGGCAATTCCAGTTCCAGCGGATCAACTAAAGTGAGAGAATGCAACACTTATTGTCCTGGACTCGAGGTAAAGCATACCGATTGATTTGTGAATAGAATCAGGTTCATAACAAAACACAACTGGTTGGGATAAACACATCACACTGTAATGCTTTCTTTCGTTTTGAAGATGGTGTAGTAGTAGTACCAGCATTCTCAACAACACCGAATGCTAAAATCACTTGCTGTCAACAAGTGGCACCATATTGCATTTGATTTGAAAACTAGAGGGTTGGGCAAGTCTCCAAATACTGTCGTTTTCTTTAATAAGCACTTAGTGCATACAAAAGGACTAGAAAAATCTGAATACTACCCATTTGGTCCAGTGTGTGCAGTTGCTAACCAGCAATGCGTTGTGTCCTGTTTGAAACAATTTCTGCAAGTTACACTTTGAATATTGATGCTGATTCTAGATATATGTATACACCCTTTGTGGTCATTTCAAGCTCAATGGCGTCTAATGTTTGGCGCAAGTGTGATAGCAAAAGTAAGTGTTTGTAATGGGTCGTCCGTCAACTGTCTGTTACCTGTGGGCAACTTTAACATTGGCATTTCCTCGAAGACTATGCAAGCCTCAGACTTCAAACTTGGCACAAGGGTACTTTGTGGTAAAATAATTCTAAACATACCAATTTCTGTGACCTTTCAAAGGTCATCTCAAGTAGTATTTTCAACTTCAAACTCAAACTTGCTATGGAGATACCACATGATAAGGGTGACAAAAGTTAGTTTCGGGTAGAGTTGTAGTTTTTATCAATGTTTTTGCAAACTTTTCAATAAAATTTGGCATGATGATAACACTTTTCTGTGCTACTAATGTAATCAGCCCCTCACAGAGGTCAAGGGTCACAGAGGGTTGACAAATGTGTGAAAAATGAAGGGTTTTGGAAAAATACTCAGGTTTCGCTGGTACAAAATCCAGCCCTATACTTATGTTTAGACATTTTCAGAGACCTGTTGGAGAAGTCAAGCCAAGGTCAAAAAGGACAGACATATTATGTGGATTGGTCATACACGTGAACCATAAGGACATTGCCTTTCTTGTTCATGTTCTGACTACTGTCATATTATGCATGTATGTACTTTGTATAAATACTTGCAAACATATATGCACGCAATATGTGCATGTCAGAAATTTTTTTGATACAAAATTATCTTTTGCAGGTTGCGAAAAATGAGGGAAGAAAAGTTCAGCGGGTACATCTCTCCGCAATGGCCAACCGACGAGAAGGCAAAGGAAGTGAACTGATTGTCCTGTGTAGGAGGGCAGACGTCCTGTTATTTTGATGTCCATCCACCAGGCTGGCCACAGTGTCAAGGTTTTGGACAGTCACATCATTCGCAATGCAGCAAAAGCCTGTGCCTTACTGCCTGAGCTGATGCATAGCCATATATTAGGAGAAGGGCAAGCAGGCTTTAGGCCTGGCTATTCAACTGCAGACACAACAACAGTGGGGCAGTGACAACAAAGTGACAATGACAAAACTCGAGAAAATAGAAATAAAGAGGGAGTGTTTCCATAAGCCTGACATAGAAGCAGCGGGGCAACAAAATTGTAACGTGCAGTCGAGCAGTTCAGGGGCTATTGTACAGTGATGGGGGTGTGCTTTGTGTGTTTTCATATAACATGTGACAAAGCGATTTGACACCCATGTTGTAATTTGTAGTGCAGTAAAAAGGTGAAAAATATCTGTATTTTGACGAAAAAGATGTTTTCTCAAATATACACAACTTCAAACCCAGACTTGGTAGAAGGTGGTAAGAACTTTTCATGCATACTAATTTCGTATGCATGAAAGGTCAGAAAGGTCAAGGGTCACAAGAAATCGGGAAATAGGTACAAGATAGCCATATATTGCCCAAAGATTTTTTTTCTCAAGTATTCCTAACTGTAACCCTAAACTTGGTAAAGAGATACCTGATGGTAAGACCTTCCTATGCATATTTATTTGGATGACCCCCTCAGAAAAGTTACTTTTTGTCACTCTCCTGTCATGTCGCGATTTGGAAATGCAGCTTAATATGTATTAGTTTTTGATTATCCAAACAAAAACCCCTTTACTGACAATGTGTTCATTTTTCGAAGACATTTCATCATATGAACAGGTCTTTATTGTGACAAGTTCCTAAATGCTGGCATACATCAGTCATTCAAAATATGTACTCCACAGCTGACACTTATGGGGTAGGAAACAGTGGTACAGATAGATTTTGTGCAGCATCGGTGTGAGACAAGGAGAAAACTTATCACTGCTCCGCTTTGCATGATTCAAAATGATATACAGGGCTCATTCTGAAAATGGTCAGTGGCCTCAGAGTATAAAACCCTCGGTTCCTTTCTGAAGAGGGGATGTGCGGAAATATAGAAACGTGGGGATGTATATTTATGTCATTAAACCCTCAGCTTTAAATGTTGTGCAAATGTGGACTTGCTCAATGAAAAACGCAATACTTCTCAAGAGTGAGTTGACCATGCAGTTTTTGCATTACCCTCCAGCTGTCACAGCAGATTTAAGTGGTTGGGTGATAACTGATCATAGGCATATGATATGTACTGTACTTTGTGTTTGTTTTGTTTTTTTCTTCCCCTGTCAATCTTTGACTTTCAGCTGTGTGGCTTTACTTATCGTATCAGAATTGCTAACCACATGGTTCATTTCACAAGTTTTACTGATGTACTGTACATGACACACGCCTGCAAACAGAATGATCCGACTATGATCCGTGTCCATTTGTGATTTGTGCTAAGGAACATGCGTACTGTGTAGTAATAAGGATAATATTTCATTTCTGAGCACATTCATGTAAGTTCTTTTGTGATTTTTTTCATGCCTCAGCGGGTCCAAATTTAAATAAAGTAAACTGATGCCAACATTGTGTACAGGGTGCTATGCAGCAATCAGTTGTGACATGATAGCCTGCACCATGTTGAGTTTTTGGAGAGCAGCAATGGTATTTTACGAACAACCCTCCATCCACACAAGAAGTCAAGAACAGTGACATGGCAATCGCCAGGAGGCCTGGTCCATAACCAGATTGACTTCATCTTGCTGCCTCGACGATTCAAATCCAGCGTTAACAAAGCACAAACGAGGTCCTTTCCTGCCGCTGATATTGGCAGCGACCACAACCTCGTCCTTACTAGCCTCAAGTTGAAGCTGGCATTGAAACGAGATAGCAAGAACCCTCGCATCAGATTCGACCTCCAGAAGCTAAAAGACCCGGAAGTAGAAGAGCTCTTCCAAGCCCAGGTGGGAGGCAGATTTGCAGCCTTGGCTACTTTGGACTGCGACGTAGACACCCTTGCTGGAAATATAAAAGAGGTGTTACTTTCTACAGCAGAAGAAGTGCTGGGGAAGCAGAGGAAGCGCAAACAGCCCTGGGTCACCGATGACATCCTCGATCTCTGTGATGAGAGGAGAGCCTGGAAGAAAAAGAGAGGCCAAGACCTCACATCAGCAAACAAGTACAGACTTGTCAACAAGAAGATCAGGAAGAGGATGAAAGAAGCCAAAGAAGATTGGATTGAAGACCAGTGTTGTAGCGTGGAAGAGGGCATGGCAAATGGCAACAGCAAGAAGGCTTATGAAACGCTAAGGACCCTCACCAAGACTCAACAGCGAACAGCCACAGTCATCGAAGACAGCAGCGGCCAACTCCTTACGGAAAACACTGCTGTACTAAACAGATGGACTGAGTACTGCCGAGACTTGTATAACTACAAGGCTGAGCCAGACACCAGCATCCTCCAAAACAACCAGGCTGGGGCCAGGAAGGCTGAAGACCTGCCAGTGTTAGCTGAAGAGGTGGAAGCAGCCGTACGTGGCCTGAAGGGAGGAAAGTCTCCAGGTGTAGACAACGTACCTGCTGAACTGTTGAAACATGGAGGAGAAGTAACAACGAAGGTCCTCACTACACTCTGTCAAAAGATCTGGGAGCAAAAGAAATGGCCAGTAGAATGGACACAGTCTCTAGTGATCCCGCTCCCAAAGAAAGGAAACCTGAAACAGTGCCAGAACTACAGAACTATCAGTCTGATAAGTCACCCTAGCAAAGTAATGCTTAGAATCATTCTCAACCGCCTCAAAACTTTCGCCGAGGAACTGCTGGCAGAAGAACAGGCTGGCTTCAGAGTTGGAAGAAGCACTGTAGAGCAGATTTTCAACTGCCGCGTCCTGATCGAGAAACATCTGCAGCATCAGCGCGAACTCTACCACAACTTCATTGATTTCAGGAAAGCATTTGATCGCGTCTGGCACGACGGACTCTGGCAAGTCATGAGATCGTTCAACATAGAGGAGGGACTGATCCAAATGATAGAAGCGCTTTACAAGAACGCCTGCAGCGCGGTTCTACTTAACAATCAGTCAGGCGAGTTCTTCAGGACGACGATCGGTGTCCGTCAAGGATGCCTGCTCTCTCCTGTCCTTTTCAACATATTCCTGGAGAAGATCATGCAGGAAACCCTCCACGACCACCATACTTCAATCTCTATTGGTGGCAGATCCCTGTGCAATCTTCGATTCGCAGACGACATTGACCTCATGGCAGGCAGCAATAGTGAGCTCCAAAACCTGACAGACAAACTTTCAAGTAGCGCAGGGTCTTATGGCATGGAGATCAGTACGGATAAAAGCAAAGTGATGATCAACACCACAAGCGACAGCAGCAGCAACATTCACATGAATGGCCAAAAGCTAGAAGAGGTCAATAGCTTCAAGTACTTGGGAGCCACCCTGTCCAAAGACGGTAGTTGCATAGCAGAGATCCGTATCAGGATAGGTACAGCAACATCCGCAATGGCCAGGCTGGACAGGATATGGCGAAGTAACTCCATCAGCTTCACCATCAAGTACAGGCTTTACAAGTCCCTCATAGTGTCTATTCTACTCTACGGCTGTGAGACTTGGACACTGCTTGCAGACTCAGAAAAGAAAATCCAGGCCTTTGAGAACAAGTGCCTGAGGAAGTTGCTCCGCATCTCGTACCGCGAGCACAAGACCAACGAATATGTACGGAGCATCGTCACTTCCCTGGTGGGCCCACATGAACCCCTTCTGTCAACCGTGAAACGGCGCAAGCTTGCTTGGTTTGGCCACGTGACCCGACACAACACCTTGTCCGAGACTATCCTCCAAGGCACTCTCGAAGGAAGTCGTCGGCGAGGTCGTCAGAGAAAGAGTTGGGTCGCAAACATAAAAGAATGGACCGAACTCGAGATGTCAGACTTGCTTGCCACCGCCCAAAATAGAACTCAGTGGAGAGCACTGTCTGTTGCTGCTGCCTTTCAGTCCCCCCAACGCCCAGTTCGGGCAAGGGACTGATGATGATGATGATGAATGGTATTGCTTGGATTACGGGCCAGCATGGTGCAGACTCTGTTGTAGACACTTTGCCAGCGTAGCACTCATGTATTTTGTAGTGTTATATGGTCGATTTTGTATCAAGAGCAGTACAGGTATTGTTTGGTGTGGATGCCTATATTATGCAGACTAGGTGACACAGTGCATTGTACCCTTGTTATTCAGTTGTTATGGTATTTTGTGTTGACATCAGCATTGTGCAGTGCAAGTTATGGGCTTTGAGACTGCATTTCACTTTGTTGTGCTGCAATTGGACACAGTGTGGTACTGGTAACAGTATTGTTTGATTTTCATGCCAACATTGTGCACAGTATCTGTGTAATGTAGTTTGGTACTGCATTTCACTGTTATTATGTTGTGGGATGTGCAATGTTGAATTATATCAGGACTACAGTGATGGTATATGGTCTCTCTCTCTCCCCCCCTCCCTCTCCCCCTCCGACTCCCCCTCCCCCTCCCTCTCTCTCTATATATATATGAGCAAAATAATATATGTAGTGGAAGGCTCTAAATGATAAGTCTGTCATTCCTTCTCTCCTATCCCCCTTCTTTTATATACTGTGCAGTTGGCTCCCAAATAAATACCTCATGAGCAAGTGGTTGCCGGTGTCGGTCTCCGTTGGCATGCACACAACTAAAAATGACATCAGCTCCACTTTTCTCCCAAATAGCTTGTATACAGTCAGTACTTTGTCAATGTAAATGTGAATAATGTTACATGTAGTTGAAATATGTTCTGCAGTAAAGCTGTATTTTGAGGGGGAGCTGGGTGGCTCGGTGGTAGTGTGTTTTTGTTTCCTTATAATTTGTAACCAAAAACTGCTGGGAAACTGAGATTCAGCTAGTGAGATAGGTACATCCACTACCAATCTGTTTACAAACATCTTTCAACCAGAGATGTTCATCGACCTGCTTTCACGCAGACACCAAACGAGCATGTAGCATTTCTTGCAGCAGGTATATTAAAATAAATTCACATCAATTAATGTTTGTAGATGATGCCAGTAAAAATTATTAAAAAAAACTGTCTGTGACAACACTCTTTGGTGTGCTTTTTCATCAGTGAAGCTGTGAATGATTGAATGAATGTAAACATGCTCACACAATGCCTGGCTGAAAAAAATGAATGAACAAATGTACCGAGGTAACCAGTGTGCATTTTTATCCAAAACTGAATCCGGTTGTTTGGTTTATGGTTTAACATTCACATTACCACAGTATGATAATCGCATATTTAAAAAATAAAAATAAAAATAACACGCGTTAATTTTTTTTTTTTTTTTTTGCTTTGGGTTTAAAGTGTGTTTCATTTAGCGAAGTAGAAACTGTATGGGTTTCAAATGTGAGCAGGAAAAAAATGTCGCCATCTACGGGACTCGAACACTGGTCACTGCGTGGCAAAAAAATGTACCTTACCACTGCACTAACTAAATTACTAAGAAACAGGTCGTGCATTTAATTACTTATAGATAAACGTTTTCATCCCGTATCTGCCGTTGTTGTTTGTTCCAGTTTACTGTCACAAATAGTAATCGAGGACTAGCAGTTTGGGCGTAGTTTGCAACAGTTTGGGCTTAGGTTTTCCCTTGTAAGTTTGGCATAGTCGTTTTCCCTTCTTTCTAATGCCGGCTACGGCGGAGATATGATCTGCCGGAAGTCAGACATCGCTTGTATCCCTTATTGAATACGCACTCGAAAACGACCCAAAGTGCCCAATTTTGTGCGGGACCCCATATTTTCTTCATAATCAATGTGATAGATATAACATAAAGTACGACTTTATCGAATAAAAAGGGCCTGAGCAATTGCCCAACATTGCAAACACTTGTAATGTTATTGATAACATCCGGGCAATTTGCGAATTTACAACATACATTTTTTTAGATTTCACTTAGAATTCCAATTATCAGAACACACTTTTTTTACGAGAAAATACTAACATACTTTATGATGTGACCGAAATGTTTCTTTATCATTTTAACACACTATTCGATAAATTTTTATTGCATTCTGAAATCGGCTATTTTGCGTGTTTTTTCTCGTGGGGTACCTCAGAAAAACGGCTGTAACTTACAAATATGCCCGGGACCATGGGTCTGTCAGGGTGGCAATAGCCTCCAGACTGAACAAGGCTCTCCAAAAACCCTATAAAGGGCAGTTTTCAATTAAAAAATGTAGGTATAGTATACAACCTTAAGACTATTTTCTTTTCTTTTTAAAGTAAAGTGGTGTCACTGCTGATTTTTTATTTTTATTTATTTTATTTTTTTTGTGGGATTCTGACAAAGCATTTTTACTGATGACATCCACGATCGCTTAAAAAACATCCGCATCTGCTAACCACATAGTCTCAGTAGTCCTGCGCTGCATTGCATCTTTATCGCTACACATGCCTACACAAAACATGCCTACAGTCAAAGCATTCTTTGACCTTCAGTCGGTTTTACCTTCATTACAGAAGCATTTTGCCAACTAACATTCACTGGAAAGACGTTTTCAGGGATGGTCAAAAACAAAGTAGGTAAATCAAATGTCTGGAGATATTTCCTATAGCTGTAGCTGTGGATCCTTAATAAATGTTCGAGTTCCCATGCATAGATTGCCGACAGCAAATTTTAGATGCTAGTCTAAATCTTTGTTGAAATATCGTCAGAATTTATGAGCTGAGAAAATCAAAAAAAAAATTATAATAAAGTGGGCGCACATCACACAAAATCTATGCGTCCACGGGCCCCTTGCTTGAGTGAAATTTCTATGGGCAATTTCAGTACCAATGCATCAACTGACGCAGTGCACGCACCAATAATGAACCCTAATAGTGATACAGTAAAAAAAAAAATCATTGTTAACAATTTGTTAAGTAGTGCATATTTTTTTTCAGACATAGGATTGCATGCAAAGAAATGAAAACATAACTAACAACATACACAAATTCTGAACTGCACACTGATTAAAAAAAAATACTTGCGGATCCTAAAGCGACTGATTCGTAGGCATTTATCAATATTATGAATAATGCATCACCACTCACTTGAGACAGTTCGACAAGCCGCAATCACTTCCTCTGGCATGCACTCATCCGCAATCAATATGTTGCAGGCTCTGGTCACCAAACCCATGTCCACCTAAAAATAAATCAATCAATAAATACATAAAAAATAACACTATTAACAGGTTCATATTTAAGTTAAATTTTACTTATTGTAAGTTTCTGTTGTGACACTTTTGAAGCACAAGTAGCACTAAAAACCAAGCACAAAGCACACACATTGACAACACAAAACCTTCAATGAATTAAACTTCTGAAAGGTTTTTTTTTAAGTCACATTTTCACTTATGTCTGCCTGACAACACAAGTTAAACAGGTAAATAATGGTAAACACTTACTTTTACATTTTGGCGTAGAGATCCTGTTGACTGTACAGCCTTCCTCAGCTTGCCATCAACCTCGTGAGGTGTCTGACAGTCCAAATCCAGTGGATTTTCTGTGTCGTTTGCAATATCCTGTAATACAATGAAAGTGGTTTCAGTGTTACATAAACAATCTTGGAAAAGGGACATAAAGCAATATTTCAAAGTTTTTGTTTCAGCTACAAAACAAAACCGTACAAGGATGTTTTGACCAGCATGAACATCACACAATGACCTTGTGTCAATTTTCAGTCATTTACTGATTTAGCCTACTGATTTACTTAGTATTAGTCATAGTGATTTACCAAGTTGGCCGAGCTGAGGAAACCAGGAAAAAGTCGAACGGTCATTATTATTATTATTATTATTTTGCATTTCAAGTTATTTTGAGATATTTCAACCTTCTTAGTCAATCGCAATAACTTTCAGTCCCAAAAAATCGGAAGTTTTACCTGCAAAATTTGATCCAAGATACAAGCATCCTCCATCATTTTGAGAAGCGAAAGTATCAACCGGAAATGATCTGTGAAACTTCACAGCGTGCCAAAGCCGCTTCTTCGCGATAGGATCATCGCAGGCGCGGTGCGCGAGCTACGAATCCTGTCTCTCTAGATCTCTGAAATGACTAAAACATCCAGGCATTTCATGAATTTCCTAGAGATGGGGCCATCTTAGCAACTTCCATGCCAGTGTACGGAAACTGTACGGACAAGCTTGTTTGTGAAATCTTGGTTAATTCAACAACCGAAAGACAATACCGTCCACGAAACATGGATACAAATTGGTCTCAGCAAGAGGCATAGATCCTCATGAGCTTGCAGTCGCGGGGGCTCATGAGGAATCTATTTCTCTTGCAATTGAATCATGTTCATTGTTTTCGACCTTGGTATCAATTTCAGCCCACTTAATCAAATTTCAAATATAAACGATTTGAATTTCCAATATTTAAGTAGCTCGCTTAAACTTGCCTTTAGCACCACGTGAATGTTCTGTGTTTATGTACAGTGTTTGAGTGAATGCGCGTGATTTACGTGAGGGTGCTTGTTGGGTTCAGTTCGCGGTGGCGCTTTGAGCCGATTTTCAATTGGGATAAAGCGCCTATTTAATTCGCTGATTTATTTGTTTATTTATTTTTTTTCTCGAGAGTGAAAATTTGCACACGATGCGTTAACGGCTATGTTAATGTGTAACTCTCAATAGTATTAGTTACTGTAGTAACGTTTCATTTGCAAATATAATCGGATAGTAAAGCTAACTAGTCCAGTACGGGCTTTGATTACTAACATTTGCCTATACAACAGGTTTTCATTGTTTTCTTGCCTACATTTACGCTTCTTGTCACAATCCATTTGAGTAAGCACACGTAACGGGTGTTTTCTATTGTCCCTTGTGCGCATCGGGGGAACCTCTTGCGTAATAAAGAGAAGAATTAAGTGCAACATCAGACAAGTCTTTCACGTTACGACATTCAGACTTCCTAAGTTCAGTTCGCCCTTTAATTTAACAGAAATCAGAATAAGGTCGAAATTGCACGTGTTTCAACGAAAACAGTGAAACAAAAGCCCGGGCGTTTAGTCCACCTTTTTCGTCAAAACACGTGCAATTTGAATATTTTTTAAAAAGATCCAATTTCCCAAAATCGTCAATTTATGTAGCATTTTTTAAACCGGCATACTTCTAAGTATAAAGAAGATATTGTGAACAATTAAGGGACGCTGATACAATACGCAAATCCATGAAATCAGAAAATTGATTAATTTTCTAAACTGTCTAGGAACTATATGAATTGCCTGTGATCTATCGTCTGTTTGTTGTAGACTTTAACAGTGGCTTTCTCTCGGAACCTATTTAATCCACAAACTTAAAACTTGCAACATGGCTACTTGGTAACAAGACTTTGTTTTAGACATTCAACTTTTAATTATCCATCTAAAAGGTCAAGTCATACGGAGTAATTAATAGCAAAATTAAAAAAAAAAATTGCTGTATTTTGAAGACAAAAAGATGGGTCTATTCTACATCATGTCCCTTGAAAGGCCCTGATACATCAAAGTGGCACAGTTCCCCTTTAGTCAAAGGCGTTGGAACTGTGTCATTTCCCTCAGTTTTAAGGGCCCTATAGTCCTGTCGTTCGGCAAGTTTGTGAGAGAGAATTCGTCTTGTGTGGTCCTCAATACCTAGTTCCCGATTCAGTGGTTTTGTCCGTAGCTTATTCATACTTATGACAATTAGTACCGCATGCTTGTTAAATTACACGGCGATCAGGACCGGGTAACTAGCAGCGGATATATTTCCCTGTTTTAGCTTTGTCGCTTTGCCATGTGTGTACCCAATGCGCAAAAGGTCGTCCGGCCAGGCCTGTGCGCGGGTCAACGGCGACCGATGTCGGCCCGATGGCCTTTGCGCACGGGGTAGGAGTCTAGTACTGCAATACAACCAATGCGAAATCTTATTTTCGTTACTGGTGCCTTATTGTACTAGGTTGGTTTTAGCGTGCGAATGAAAGGGCCGAGCTTATAAGTATTATAATACTATATGTGTCTGAAGGCATCCCGACACCAACATTCACCTCATCGTTTTATAGACACAAAAGACACGGCGGGCGACGCCACACATCTACTTGAAAAGGGAAAATATAATGAACACTAAATACATTAAAACAATACGCAGACAACAAACCTATGGTGGTTAAGCTGATTTAACGTGAATATCAAGAGAGCAGATAGCAGAATTAATATTATTAACACCTTCCCTGCCACTGTAGGGGAGGACCCCCTGTTATGAAACAGTGCTTATTGTGAAACACCTGTGCTCCCGGCGAAACAGTATAACTTTTCTAAAATCCGCCTGTGCAATAATATAGAGCTACTTCAGTGAGCCTTATTTCCGGTACAAGAATGTCAGGCGAAAACACGCCGAGAAAATGTAATTTTTTTACCGTCTGCATTTATTTTTTTGCCATTTTGAAACAACTACATCAGCATTCAGTTTTGTGATTTTTAAAAAATAACCACTTTTGTCACGAAGAGCAATCTTCGGACATCAGATAACCAGCGGTAATCGTTTTGGTTCTCTTTCTGTTGTTTTGGAGGCACGCATTTTCCTGGAGAGGTATCTTGTTCCTAATATGAAACACAAAGAGCTCCTAATATGAAACGTGTCTCATAATTAGAACAGTGTTTCATATAAGGAGCAGTGTTTGTCTAGCGTATATATCGGAAACCATCCAGCCAGTTTGATCCAAATTTCAGATGATAATTTTTCTCAATACAGAGTATCCCACGCCATGATCATGTCACTTTGCGAAGAGGGCGAGGACCTACAAATGCCCCACTTGTTGACTATCAAAACAAGGGGCGGGTGGTGCTCGTGTTAGTGCAGGTGGGAGGTCGCGGGAAGGGGGTGAGTGGTCTGGAGACCTTTTCACCAATGGGTGAAAAATCACACGAAGTTTACAAAGTAAAATAGTTAAAGCACTGTCATGGCAGAGAATTGTGCTGCATCGACCAATGATCATAGATCTAGTTTGATCGAAGCACCAACAAAATAAAAACGATAGGAAATAGGGGGTGTGCTAAGTAAGTGACTGGAAACAATGCATATGGAAGCCCCCCAGACCCCCTCCCTCCCCTCCCTCCCCGAAGGGGGGCGTATCACATATCCCCGCCCCCCGAAGGGGGACGTATCACATATCCCATTGTTCCAGCCCCTCGGTGCATGAAAATTTAAATCTAGGTCCCCAAAGGGGGTTCAGAAAATTCGCCGGTGTGGACAGCTGTTTCGGTCTTGGCGACCTCGTCAGCACACCATTCGGCTTACTGGTGGGAGGCAGGAACTTTTGCCTACCTGCAAAGACAGCCACATTTTACTGTGATGTCTGCAGGGGCATACATTCCATGTCTCTACCTAGAGCTAAATTTCCATGCACCCTAAGAGAGAACCTACTAAAATGGGGAAAGGGGGTGCAGTCGATATTGTCGTAATAAATGAAAAGAAAAGGGGAGACTGCCAGTGCTAATATTTTAGGAAGATTACAACGTAAAGTAGGTAAAAGCACTGTCAGGGGAGAGAATTGTGCTGTATCGACCAATGGTCATAGCTCTAGTAGTAGTAGTAGTAGTAGTAGTAGTATTGTGAGGACAAAATGGGCCGTGAGGCCTTTGCAAATGTTATTTCTATCTTTAATTACTTTAAGGGTCTGCTATGCATGCAAATTTTCCTATAAAATCATTTATCATAGGAATAGAAAATCTCTTTAAATTTTGGTAATTCGTCCACCTGGTTTTTGAAAGAATTATTTTAGGTGCTTTTTTAATGAAACTGGTAACTCATTCCAAACAATGGCAACTCTTTTAGAAAAACAAAACTTCCGCAGGTTCGTGTTGCATTGCTGTACAAAGATTTTCCCTTCAGAGTTTCGGGTTCTGTCACAAACTGGTACCGCAAAAAATTCGTTCCAATTTAGATCGTCGATGCCATTATAAAGTGTAAAAATTTGGATTAAGTCTCCACGTATTCTACGTCCACGTAAGGAGTGTAGTCCAAAGTATTTGAGTCTGTCTAAATAAGTCATATATTTTTACATTCTTTGACCAGCTTTGTTGCTCGTCTCTGTACCCTTTCGATTGCAACTGATTGTCTCTTTAAACCTGCGCTAAGTAAGTGACTGGAAGCAATGCATATGTAAGCCCCCAAGAAAGGGGGTGTATCACATATCCCACTGTTCTAGCCCCCCCCCCCCCCTTTGGGGGACCTAGATTTAAATTTCCATGCACCAAGGGGCTGTAACAGTGGGATATGTGATACGCCCCCCTTCAGGGCGTGGAGAGGGGGGGGGGGGGGCTTCCATATGCATTGCTTACAGTAACTTACTTATCTATCTTTTCTATCTTTTTTTTTGTGTGTGTGTGTGCTTCTATCAAACTAGATCTATGATCGTTGATCGAAAATGCACAATTCTCTCCCATGACAGTGCCTTTACCTACTTTACTTTGTAAACTTCCTAAAATATTAGCCCTGGCAGTCTCGCCTTTTCTTTTCTATGTCGATAATGCTAGCTTGTATCAAGGTTTACTTCTGAGGTGGAAAAACTAAATACAGTATGCAAACCAAGGTCACAGCGCTGGACAGACAACAGTTAGATCCCTGCCCCCGCCTATCAGGCACCCAATCGCCAGCCCACAGAGAAATACGCAGGTATAGAATAAGACGATTATTTCCATCCTCAAACGAATGGATCAGGTCTCTTATATAACCCATGTCTTTCTCCAGAACTTAGGAAGTGGGCAGGAGAAACATACATACACAAACATGAAGGTGCGCTACTATATGTGGTCGGGTAAATACCCTGATTTCCCACAGTAGATGCACAGAACATTACACAACAATGTAACGATACAAATTTGCCTCGAGTTATAGATACTCACAACCAGATAGGTGAGGCTAGCGATGGCAGAATTGTATGCAAACCAAGGGGAATCACAGCGCTGGACAGACAACAGTTAGATCCCTGCCCCCGCCTATCAGGCACCCAATCGCCAGCCCACAGAGAAATACGCAGGTATAGAATAAGACGATCATTTCCATCCTCAAACGAATGGATCAGGTCTCTTATATAACCCATGTCTTTCTCCATAACTTAGGAAGTGGGCAGGAGAAACATACATACACAAACATGAAGGTGCGCTACTATATGTTACATTGTTGTGTAATGTTCTGTGCATCTACTGTGGGAAATCAGGGTATTTACCCGACCACATATAGTAGCGCACCTTCATGTTTGTGTATGTATGTTTCTCCTGCCCACTTCCTAAGTTATGGAGAAAGACATGGGTTATATAAGAGACCTGATCCATTCGTTTGAGGATGGAAATGATCGTCTTATTCTATACCTGCGTATTTCTCTGTGGGCTGGCGATTGGGTGCCTGATAGGCGGGGGCAGGGATCTAACTGTTGTCTGTCCAGCGCT
>BTPG01000003.1:72960375-73035375 GCA_036245525.1 Semisulcospira habei
ACATATAGTAGCGCACCTTCATGTTTGTGTATGTATGTTTCTCCTGCCCACTTCCTAAGTTATGGAGAAAGACATGGGTTATATAAGAGACCTGATCCATTCGTTTGAGGATGGAAATGATCGTCTTATTCTATACCTGCGTATTTCTCTGTGGGCTGGCGATTGGGTGCCTGATAGGCGGGGGCAGGGATCTAACTGTTGTCTGTCCAGCGCTTTGATTCCCCTTGGTTTGCATACAATTCTGCCAGCGCTAGCCTCACCTATCTGGTTGTGACTAAATACAGTAGCTTTTATTCCCCCATACATAGAACATTTTCAACACATTTGCTAACATGCCTGCCCTTTGACCTTTGGAAGGAGCCAATAAACTTAATATGCATAGACAGTTTAACCCCTAGCAAAACATTTCCAATGGGGTCTTATTGCAAAGTTCACATACAATCTGCCTGTAATAACAACAACCTAAATAAAACCTTTCTTACTTCTCGTGACCTTTGACCTTAATATGAGGTTAACTTAGTAGAGCTGCAGACAAAAGTTGTATCATCAGTTTTCTCTTTAGCAAGTTTTAAAATAAGATTGCAGCTATTTTCTTTTTTAAAAAATGCCAGTTATTGACCTTGTAACCTTGACCTTTCATGGAGGTCAGCGCAAGTGACAATCAAAGCTATTGTCAAATATGATCACTGTGCCAAATTAGAAGTCTGTGGCTCTGATGGTCTCTCAGAAATTGAAAATGATAACATCTGTCACAATTGGGTATACACAGGACAATGGATGGATGGACCAATAGTGAACCAGTAGCGGATGACTCATTATATGTAACTCACTTTTAATATTAGATGAACCTAAAATGTCTATTAACCATCTCTCATGCCTTAATTTACAAAATGCAAGTGAAACTTGTAAAAAGGACATAATCACACTGTTTCATAATAGGAGACCTAGTGTTTCATATTAGGCAAATGGTGCCTAATATGAAACTATGCGTCACTTTTTTTCAAACTGGAACTGCTTCTGCATCGATTCGAGTTTAGAAATTTGGCTTTGTCCCAAGATGCATCAATATAATCTCTATCAAACCCTGGTTTCGGATTGATTCTACCTTTCTTTGGACGGACGCGCGAGACGTTTTTGCTTAAGTTTTTCATACATGGGTCTCCTCCCCTACGTACACTGTTTCTGAAAGCGTGGTTCAATTAACGACCAAATTGTAACACCTTTCAAGAAACACGGATACAAAATGGTCGATGCAAGAAGCATAGATCCTCATGAGCCACCGAAGTCATAGAGGCTCATGAGGATCTATGTCTCTAGCAGTGGGAACATGTTCACTTTTTAATCGGCAGTGAAAGGGTTAATAGCAATTAAAGCGGATTATTCTATCTTCAACTTGACATCCACTCTGTCCGAAGAACAAAACGTCTACGCATTTATTTCACTGGAAGTTTGTCAGCTAATTTGTCAGTTGTACCTGATGAGACAATTTGGTGTGTCATTTTTTTCATAACAAGTCAGCAATTCTTACAAAACCATAACATTTATTAAACATACTTGTATAAACGCAGCGACTGTGCGTACATAATACTATCGAATCTAAAGGGAAATGTAGGTATAATTAAACTGCTGGTAATTATATGTAGGGCACCACTTGTATTTTGTCGTTATAGGAGAAAAGTCAGTATTTTCATTTTGGAGAAAAGAGAGATTGTAATCGTACAACAACGAAAATCTCGCTTTACTCGAAAACGATGTTGAAAACGGAAATGCTGGTGTTTGATAAATAACGGCTGCATTCATCAGATGCCGCGTCAAGAGCAGGCGAAAAAGTGTTCGAAAAATAATAGCGTTAGTAATAAGTGTTGACAATTAAATTTATATAGAGCATCATTTGATCAACATCATTATAACCCATTCAGGCCTGACGCACTAAAGCAGGAGATGGGTCGACCACGATAATTCAAGGGTAATGCCAGATTAGCTTGGCGCTTTTCGGCGCCAAGCTAATCTGGCACCACCCTTGAATTATCATAGTCAATCCATCTTCTGCAACAGGTGCATAGTCGTTAGATGACGCCTCCGAAATTTTGGTAATACGTGCGTCGGGCACAATGAGATAATGTTGATCATCATCATCGTTAGCAGCAGCAGCATCCAATGAACATTAGTTACAGTGAACAAGATGAACTCACAAGTAATGTTGAGCACACATGATACTTGAGTAGCGTTGTCTTTCTTGGAACATGTTAAGTTTTGCCCGGCCTTTGCCCGGAAGTTTCCTAGAATCCTCAGCTCGCTTTTTGTACTACTCGGTCTCGTCAGATTGTAGTCGGCATTGCCAGGGTCGGTGAGCCAACAAGGATCACCGGAATTACCGGATTTCGGAACAGTGCAGTCGCCGATTCTTATGCCAGATATCGCCCAGTAGATGCTATGTTCCCACCCTGGAATGCCGTCGCACGTGATAGTGGTGCCTGTGTCTTCTCGGACGTCGATGTAGCCGTCATTTGAACACCCAGTAATGTTGTAGCCTGTTTTAGCTTTAGAGAGTAACACACACACACACACACACACACACACACACACACACACACACACACACACACACACACACACACACACACACACACACACACACACACATACACGCATACACCACACACACACACACACACACACACACACACACACAAACAAACACACACACGTACCACAAACGAGACTGTATTTGAGTGTATTTTACGTCAGATGAAGAGTTAACAGTACATAGAAACACACAGACTAGCTACATACACATTTGTTTCGAGCAGTGTAATGAATCTATGGTCCGCAAAGCAGACGTCTTATTATAGTGCTCTTTAAAGGGCACTCCTAACCATTTCTAATGCTTCAGTTCGCAAAAAGCTTTTACTGAGATTCAGTATACACACCCACTTAGACAATGACCACCCTATTGTCCCACCAAATGCTTTCTCTCGTCCGTTCAAAGCGAAAAGAGGCAACGGAATCTTGTGACTGAATGCATTAAAAGATTGCTTCGGATAAGCGATGGGTTGGTAGTTGACGTCATAACTAGTCTATACGACCTTAGGTCATCTGCATAATTATAACTAATCAGAGACAAGATGGCTGATGAACCAGCGAAGAAAAAAAGAAAGTATTAGTCGACTCGCGTGGGCCGACAATGACAGACTTGGAATTGAAGAGAAGAAAGAAAAAGAGAGACAAGATACCCTTAAGTAGAATTGACATCGGACAAGGGAATATAGAGCTTGGCTTCACCGCTCATCCGGAATTTATTGCTTTTCTGCTATGTGAATCAGTAAGTAATCTACAGTCTTTGTCGATTTTCCTATAGTTCCGCGAGCGCTAGTGATTTTCAGAATTGATGATCTTCAGTAGAATTTCTCTCTTACAGATTTCGCAAGATTTTAAACCTGTTTTGTCATAAAGTTGCGAACTAGTTGCTACAGAGTGTGTCAAAATTGCAGTAGTCGCTGGTCGTGACACGTTTTTGTCTGTGCCGCAGGGTCTCATTCACTCGATTCACAGAGGTAGTGTTTCTGCTGATGGTGCATTTGTCGTTTCCAGAGATGCTTTCAGTTACGTAAGCGTTGATGTGTCAGATGTGAAATTGCAGTGTAGAAAGTGAGTATAAATACCACTGTTCTGTTTCGTGTTTCCGAGGGACAAGCGGCTCAGGAGAAAAAACAGAGATGCCGCAGCTCAGAACCCTGGCCATACCTTCCCCTGCAGCCACTGCGGTCGAACCTGCCTGTCTCGGATTGGCCTCCGCAGCCACGAACAAGCCTGCAGACGTCGTGGGCAACTCCTATAAAATCTTCGTTCGCGAAGTCAAGCCAAGAGAGAGAGAGGGTTTCGTGTTTCCGAGGGATAAAGGATCAAAGGTCAAACTAGGCACCGTGGACACTGGCTCAGTCGCGTGACGCGGAGACTGAGTCGAACAAGCCACGCCCCCGGCCGTACACTGACGACTGATACAGCACGGTCGTTACTAGTAGCAGGTCAAGCGGAACGCGCATTGTGATTTTGACAACATAGCGAGTATGGAAGGTTTATTCTACATTCTCGTGGAAAATTATGTCAAAGGGATGCCGGAGAACATCAGTACATGTGTACACTGACACGTGTGTTCACCACACCGATCACCTTGATCGTGACCTGCAATATTGACCAGGTTCTGCCTTGTGACGTAGGCTAGTAAATATGCACATATTCAAAACGAGGCCGATGCAGACGATAATCTGCGCTCTCGGGTACAAAAACAAAACACCCTCCAAACGATGAATTTCGACATTTGGCATTGTATTTACATCATAAAGCTCTAATTTAGTACACAAAAGACCCATACATAATACTGTTAGCAGTATCTGTTGCACACAGTTTTCTGACTGTGTTGAAATGCTTGATCCAGGGGAAAATAGCTGTAATATATCTAGAATTTGAAAGGTCGTTGCGCGTATTGTATTTTGCTATAAACTGAGCAAATGTTATTCACCCTTTGCGTGCCGGTAGCGCTTTTAGTCCTGTAGGAATCATTGCGACTAAAACCGCAACCGACATGCAAATGATTAACTCATTCAGCCCGGCGCACGTATTTCCTAAATTTTGGTGGCGTCATCTAACGACTATGCACCTGTTGCAGGAGATGGATCGACCATGATAATGCAAGGGCAGTGCCAGTGGCACTGCCCTTGATTTATCATGATCGACCCATCTCCTTCTGTAGTGCGTCCGGCCTGAATGTGTTAACAAAAATGACTACTACTATTCAGAGGTATCGGTGTGCTGATCTGTGGTTTTGGACATAGCAGCCTGGAGCAGCACATTAATGCTTACCTGCTTGACTGTGTATGATGATTAGCAAGTAAAAGAAAACCGCCACATATACTACATTGATCTCTCGCATTGTGACACAGACCTCCTCCTGCAACCGTTGTGTGCAAAAACCCGGGAGTGATGGATCTACAACATGTCTGGATGATCTACTCGGTATTTTCTGCGATTCATTTAAACCTTCCGTATTCACATGCCCCTAGCACAACACATTCTGCGTAATGAAACTGTTGGCTGTGTAGTTGACATGACTTCTCGCCATGTAGGTGCATCTAATAACAAGCACGCGTGTTAAGCTTCCTAGATCGTACCACACCGCCGCAGCTTGCAAGAGTCTAACGCGGAACATGGCGGGTCACTTTGTCTTATTAATAATATAACCCCACTGTAAATGAATCATAGGTTTGCTGCTGACAGCGATGGAGTTAAACAAACCTTCCTGGTTTTAGTGTTGGACACAAGCCGAAGTCATAATTTGGGACTGGGGGGTGGATTAGTCATTTTTTCGAGCGTTTTCCTTGTTTTGTTGGGGCCGGTGTGCAAGACATCGCACAAAATAACAACAACCAGCTAACAAAATGTGTTTAGCAAAATAGTTCTAAATTCGTGTTTCCATACAGCAACGCGACATCTGCACAGGAGGCGACACGGCCAAAAAGTAGCTGAGCAGCAGGCGGAAAATCGCTTTGTGTATTTCCATATAGCGGCGCGACAGGCGGCGTCACACATTTGTTTCAATTGTTTAGTATTGTTGCGATTTTATGTCATATACTGAAAGCCAGGCTATCTTCACAGGAAAATCGCTGCGAAGTCGACGTTGAATCGCTTCAGGGGCGATACAAATTTAGTTGCACCGCTGTCGCGTCATGTCGCGCATATGGACACGCTCATTTTAAATTTCTGTATGCTCGATTCGTGTCGCTTGCTTCATTCTTTCGCGTCACAACGTCTTGTGTGTGCGCTGTTAATTGTATTGTGGAAAAGCAGGCGAATAACACACTTTACAGCATTTTCTCATGTCATGAGTAGTCTCCCTTGACAGCAGAAGTGAAAATACGAAAAGTAAAAATTTCTTTCAGACGAACTACAGAGTAAACCTGCTGTGACAAACATTGTTTACAGGCATCCGTACTGTTTCCAGTTCCCGGCGCCTGTTTACACAGGCGGTTAACTTATTCGAGACAAACAGCATCCGCATACGCGGCGTAAGCCTCGAATGAGTTAAGACATGCATGCATTTACAACTACAGAGAACGCTGGACATAACAGATCAGCAGGGGACCCACTTTTTCTTCTTGTTGTATCCGATGTTTGTTATCAGCAAAGTAATTTACGTTGAAACACTGCTATTGGAACCTTTGAAAATGTGTTGCTATATCCGACTTGCTATATCCGACTTGCTATATCCGACTTGCTATATCCGACTCATTTTGTTATATCCGACCTTGTTACAAGCGGAGTAGACTTACACTACAACAGTACGACTACTGCACATGCCGCAGACAAGAGGGGAGGATTTCCAGACAGAATGTCAAACTGACTTTAAACTTAATGTAAAGTGAAATCAAGATAAAATCTATATACATTTATGAAAATAAAGAACGTAAATATCAAAAGTTTATCATTTTTAAGAGACACGTTAACCCTTTGGCTGTCGGTAACGCGTTTCGTTGAGTTGACTCTTTTGGGAATCACCTCGACAAAATACGTCACCGAGAGCCATAGCGTTAACGATAAGCATTTTCTTCTTTAAAACAAACCTAGATGCATACATGTATAATTTGTACATGTATATGATATTTGAGTTAACCCATTCAGCCCTGACGCACTACAGCAGGAGATGGGTCGACCATAATAATTCAAGTGTAGTGCCAGATTAGCTTGGCGCCTGTCGGCACCAAGCTAATCTGGTACTGCCCTTGAATTATCATGGTCCATCCATCTTATGCAATTGGTGCATAGTCATTAGGTGACGCCTCCAAATTTGGGAAATTTGTCCGTCGGGCTGAATGAGTTAAATGTTTTTGTCCATGCGGATTTCAATGACCGCAGACTAGCGTCCTAACAACCATGTGACGAATTCTGGTTAGCTGATTTTAGACCCGTATTATAACACCCTTTGCGAACGCGGACACCGGTATTGTGATCAGCACGGATTGCTGAATGCACAGAAAGTTTACATTTCCATAGTGACCAGACGAGCGATATGCGCTGGTATGCAAGGCAGTCAAAGCGCACATAGACGCGCACTGCAACATTCTCTCAGCAGAGAAACTCACAGAGAAAAATTACTTCACGCCTGAAACAAATAAACGAAAGTCCGCGGCCAAGTAGCGCAAAGTGCTCCTTCTGCCATAATGCCGTGAAAGAATCTGGCGTATCTTGTATAAATCAGTCAGAAATGAAAAATGACGCTTACTTCCGACGCGTAGTGAGGAAATTTAGCCAATTGACGTCTGCAGGAATAATGAATGCTCAATTTAACTTGCTACTAAATTTTGGGTTTCGAACGGCAGACAAGTTTGGTAAGGATCTGTGGCAAAATGTCACTGACCGGGTTTCATGAGGATAATTGATTTAACTCATTCAGCCCGACGGTCATATTTCCTATATTTGGGAGGCGTCATCTAATGACTATGCACCAGTTGTAAGAGGTTGATTGACAAAGATAATTCAAGGGCAGTGCCAGATTAGCTTGGCGCCGATAGGCGCCTAGCTAATCTGACACAATACGTGAATTATCATGGTCGATCCATCTCCTACTGTAGTGCGTCAGGGCTGAATGGGTTAAAGATTGAAAACATTCGTCAAATCACATTGCGTCATGTCTGTCTCTTGTCAGCCGTGACGTGTCTTGTCACTCTTGGTATGTGTATAGATGTAGTGTCGCTGAGAACGGAGGATGTCTCGTCGCTCGTCAGGCCGCTATGGACAATTCATCCGCTAAATTGTATGTACCTATGTACCCACTCCATACAGTCTTCCCTTCTTTGACACATGTATTGATATATAGTATATCAAGCAAATTAATATTCATAAATTTGCTTGATATACTCTCTTTCCCAGAAACTCTTGCACGCCAAGAAGACTTGATTTTGATGATACTTGCGTTTTCAAAACGGAAACGCGATATATGCTCACACTGCAACATTAGCACGCTCATCGTGTGTATGAACGCTCGAATGTTATATCCTATACACAGACAAGAACGGAGAAAAGACGCCATGAAACGTGCGAGTCGCTGGACTGACAAGTAAAATTGATGAGATGTCAGCTGGCGATATCGACAACCTGAGAAAGAACCAAAAATTACACACCTGCTGGCATTTTCCGCAATTATGCGTGATCTGGTTACAAGTATAATTTACTCAGTAACACGCACGGTTATACAACGGCACTGAGGTCTTTATAGTCAGACGAAATCTATGCGCTGAGTCGACAGGGATATGCAGTCGTCTGCCATTCATGTGTATTGTCTGAACACCGCAGTGAGCAGCAAAACGAATGACTTCGAGGCATAATTTTGTTTTGGGATGGGTACATAAATTATAGTGAGCAACATTTTTATTTAATATAGTGCCGATAAACAGACAGATGTGATTACTTGACTCGAATCAAAATGTCTTCGGCACTACATCAAGCAAAATGTTGCTCAATATAATATAACTACAGACACTACTGTAGGCAGTATCGCTAGTCCCACATGCGCAAGAGGGTAAGCAGAAGTAACTGCGGTCGATTGTGTGGTTGAAGGGCGCAGAATAGTTGCTAATTTAACTCATTGACTGTCGAGAAAAAGTTAACACGAGTCGATTCGCAAGAGGCATAGATCCTCAAGGTCCCCACGCGACTGTGTGTGATCTGTACCTCTTGCTGTGACCACTCTGTGCCCATGTTCTTTGGACAGTTGCAGCTTTTGGTCGATCAGTCAACACAGATTTCAGAAACAAAATGTACGTCCGTTGGCAGGAAAGGGGTTAAGTTCGAAGTGTCACAGATATAGAAAGTGCACTTTTAAAAGGAGCCTTGCGCAAACGTGTTTTTTTTTTTTTTGTTTGTTTGTTTGTTTGTTTCTTCTCTCCAACCGAGTGTGACTCAGCCAAATGTCAAGGAAAAACGAAATGTAAACAAATTAACTCATTCATCCCGACGCACGTATTTCCCAAATTTTGGAGGGGTCATCTAACCTCAATGCACCTGTTGCATGAGATGGATCGACCATGATAATTCAAGGGTAGTGCCAGATTAGCTTGGCGCCGACAGGCGCCAATCTAATCTGGCACTACCCTTGAATTATCATGGTCGACCCATCTCCCGCTGAAGTGCGTCAGGGCTGTATGAGTTAAAAGCATACACACAAGCTACGTTAGCAACATTTTTCTTTCTCGTTATTTCTCTGACTTATCCCGTGCACTGTTTTAATTATTGATTAATCCCTTTATTTCCGAGAAAACCCGAATACTACCCAAGTGCAAGAGGTAAAGATACTCATGAGCCTTCGCTCATGAGGATCTATACCTCTTGTTGTAACTTGTACTCTCTACTCACCATGCTAATAAACAGGATGCCTAAAGACAGGGGAATAACATACATAGGTCTCGAGTTTCCCCATGTCCTGAACAGCCTCCCTTGATGGTAGTCTACATCGCTTGAGAAGCACAAACAAAATAAAGTTTTAGAATAGTAGAACAACACCGTGAGATATATTTGATTTTAACCCCTTGACCGCTGAGAAAAAACTTAACACTACCAACTGCAAGAGTCGCGGGGGCTCATGAGTATCTACACCTCTTACTGTCTTACTGGGACCGATGAGTATCAATGCTCCTTTTAACGGCTGGGATCTTTGACGTTGAACTGATTTTAAAAATACAATGTACGTCCAGGCAGTGAAGGGGTTAATAAACATTAACCCCCATGCGCTAGCAGGAGTCCGTACTGTCTAAATCACCGGCGCCTACGTACACAAGCGGGTTGAGACAGGCATACATTTACAAATATAACAGTACGGCAAATACTGCAGGGGAGAGAGGTGACTTTTAAAGAGCATATCACTATCAAATGTTCAAACTAATTGTAAGTGTGAAACCAATAATAAAATTATATTATTGAAATGAATCTTACAGAAGACCCCGCGAGTAGTTTTACTTTATCGTTTATTACTGCTATAGAAACAAACATATTTCGATTGTGAAAAAAATACATGCACGTTTATGTGGCCTCGGTAACTGGAGTTAAATTTCAGACATCAGCGTCTGGAGCATGACGTCGTTACAACCATATCACGATTTTTTTGTTTGTTAACCCCTTGTGCATGCAGCCCATGGTAATGATAATAGTACCGGTGGATGCAAGCGCAAGTGGGTTAACTCATTCGAGTCGTGCTGCCTCCGGATACTCGGCTTATGCCGTATAAACGGATGCGGCACTTTTCGAAAGAGTTACCAATTCATCTGTGAAATAGTATATACCTGTATTGCGCAAAGCCACACTCTACAGTTTAACTATCGCATATTGCCCACCAGTCGCATCTGAAATAACCGGTATCATGTGCCATACACCATCACCAAAACCAGTGATTTGACCAGCGAGAAGACATGGCGCTGGGTTTCAAACATATAGGTTGCATGGAACCTAGAACATAACCCTGACATTGACAATTAACTAGTGCACGCGGACTTCTCATGCTCGATGACGATGGCAAGTAGACAGTGGCTCACGAACAAGCGTATAATGATCGTTTCCAAAACATGATGACTGAATGGACACAACAGGCGCTCTGAAGGAGGAGCCTCAGACACTGACACAGTAGCGAAGACAGGCCTAAGCAGACACTATGGTGAAGCCTATCAGAACAGCCGCAAGCACTTCTACAGTTGATACCGGATAAGTTTGTGTGAAGACTTTGGAGTGTGCAGCTCTTGTTTACGCTGGCTAAACCTTTCAAAGACGACCTTATTCCCTACATTCTCCACCCTTGACGTTGTAGTGGACGTTTACCTCGAAGAGATCCTCACTGCAACTTGCACTAAGCGCGAATAAACAAAGGCCTGAACATAAGTATAGTATTATAAGTATGCAACGTATGTACTGCCCATGTAGTAATATGTTGTAACTTTGTTGTAACTTTGTAACTTTAGTCAACCGTAATGTTCGATCGCCCTACCTTGAAGGTTCCGTAGTAACGTTAAAAAAAATCCTAAGTACGCAGACTTTAAAGAACAAAAATTAGGTCGGCATTATGTGAAGATTGCGTAGAAATTCCCGACAGCACGTCATTATCTTAGGCACGATGATCTAATCAGACAGTATTCAACATTGCGACAAATGCGGTCACTGAATGCTGCGTGATTTTTTTTTTTTCTGAAAAAGATCGAAGACGCAGGTAAACGGCGTGTCAAATGTAACCCGACGGTAACTATACTTCTGTCTGATAATTACGAGATCGTCATCGAGCAGTATTTTTGTTTGCTTTGTTACGTCTGTTCCGGTCCAGAAGAAAAAAGAACATCGTGCCCTTCCCTTTTGTCATCATATGCAGCCAATTGCTTCACCCACCCTCCTCCTCAACGCTTCTCCTACGCCAAGCAAAATCCTACACTGCACAACAAAAGTGTTCTTCAAAATGTCATTCTAGAATAGAACTTGCTTGACGTAAAACTAACAATAACGTCATAAGACGAACATTTTATTTAGCAAAAAAAAAAATCCTGTGTATCTAGCTCATATATATGAGCTCTCGTTAAACAGTCTTAAAATAGACACTTGGAAAATACCTGTTCAGACAAGTGTAGCCCGCGACACTAGGCGTCGACTTTTTCGATAGGCGTTGCATACTTATAGCAATAGACTTATACCCTGAATCAATTCAATTAAAAGGTTTGGGTGTCCCACAGCACAAATCTACACTAGATACATTCACGCCTGAGTTGCAAGGTTGGGCAGATTTTCCCTGGGTAGATTCGTGTAGATGGGTAGGTTTACAAATAAATTGCAGCGAAATTGACCCCGTCCGTGTTTGAGTCTACCTGTGTACAAGAATGTCACTACTTACAGTTTTTATAGTAAATTCCTGCAGAAATCTAAAAATAGCTTAACTGATATAATCTTATTATTTACTCGTGGATTTAGTTTTTGTCGTAGCCGACTCGCCAACGGCAAATATTTAATTCACTCGTTTTATTTTCTGGTAGAGAACTCGATCGTATCAGTTAAGCCCTATATACGTAATAGCTGCCGCACATGCCGACAAGTAAATGAAACATTTCCAAACAAACTAATTCGTACCGATATGTGACGGTCACTCAGTGTGTCTTTGCATTTAAGGGTTCTTTTCTTTCCAGGCTCCCAACGTGTAGAATGGCCTTCCCCAAAATATTCGCCATGCACCATCTTTTGCCATTTTCAGGGTTAGATTGAAAACATATTTTTTTTTCAATTTGGCCTCTGTGTTTTCCCATCAACATGTATATATCTGATCAGGCTCTTGAAATGTTATGTTTATTATTTTAGTATTGTGTCAGTGTGCATTTCGGTGGACCTATCAATGATTGTGTGTGTTTTTTTTTGTGCGTTGTCGGTACTATAGTTAGTTACTTTCAATTAGTTAGATTTTCTAGATGTAAAGCGCTATGAGCCTTTGTTTGTGGGGATATTGCGCTATAGAAGAGTTATATTATTATTATTATTATTATTATTATTATTATGGGGGTCTTGTGTTTGTTTCTGGTGTGTTTCTCTGTGTGTGTGTCTGTGTGCGTGTATGTGATTGATTGATTGATTGATTGATTGATTGATTGATTGATTGATTGATTGATTGATTGATTGATTGATTGATTGATTGATTGATTGATTGATTGATTGATTAATTTTGGTTTAGAATTACCTTGTATTCTGAGCGTTACATGGCAGGTAGATGGATCAGGACCGAGAAAAACCCATTTCACAGCCTTTCTCAGGGCCTGAATAGTCTCTTTTGCAGGCTACAGACACGAAAAGTCAACCATCTATTTCAGTCGAACTAAATCAGGGGCACACGTATGCGAGAAGTAGTAAACACCTTGCATATGCCGGCGTCACCTGTTGTGGACAGTAACGATGCCTGCATGACAAGTGGGTTAAAAAATGTATAGTTTCACAAATATGCTGAGGATGGATAAAAAGGACTTTTTGGGAACCGAAAAAAAGTCGCATTTCTTCATCTTGTCAGTATACAATTTAACAATGTTGCACACACTGCTGACAAGTTTAGAAGATTCCAGAGAACAAATTAATTTTCAAACTAAATGTTACATAATATCAAAAAAAAAATTTCCCAAATTTAAAAAGTAGGTGGTCATTGCAGTTTATTGTTTAAACTGACGCTTAACCTCTTGCTGAAGACAAAGCCACAATACATAAATACAATAAACATCGGATATAACAAATCGCGTGGAGATCGAAACCATTTTGTTGTTACATCTGAAGTTTGTTATAAGCGAAGTAAACGGCACAGAGATAGTGTGGTCGGGACGTCAGCAACAAGTTTACCAGACACGAGGTTGAGCAGTTAAACCGACTATATACATGATGCTCAAAATTGTAACCTGAGTTATATTTATTTAGTAAAACCGAGTTCACTGTCTAGAAACGTGTGTTTTAATATCAACGTTACGACTGTTGGTGCGTTCTTTTTGCAGCTACCACATATTCAGAATACAACTTACAGCCCATGTTTACAATAAGGTTTGCGTAGCTATATGTCACGTCATTTTTATCTTGTTACTTCTTTAAACAGAATGTCAGCCCCGCACGAAAATAAAAAAACGTCATGTGCATGCTCCAAAATGTGCTCCGACCAGCCCCATTCCAAAGTCTACCATATTTTCAATACGGTAGACAAAAACGTACGTTTTTATATCAACGTTACGACTGTTGGTGTGTTCCTTTGTAGCTTCCACATATTCCGAATACAACTTACAGCCAGTGTTGGTCACCAGCAAGATGCAACATTCTTATTAGCTCAGGACTGCAACACCAACTTCACAATTTACTTCACTGATGTTGGCCAGCAAGAGACATAGAATAGCATGAGCCCCAGCAGAGGCTGTGTGAATCTATGTCTCTTGCAGAAGGACAGAGCAGGATATACGGACTTCGCAGTGTTCACACATTATTTTACTAGATGCTTATCCTGACTGTGAATTAAATGTGTCGCATGCTGAACGTCACGCTCTCTTTGTCATTGCCTACTTTGCTGGCTCCGAAATAACCGTGTCATTTCTCAGCTTACTCAACCACAGATGACATTAGTGAAAGCTGACATTTTTACCCAGAAAGTCATATCAGTGTGCACCAATTTTTTTTAATGTGACTTTTTATGCAGTAATTTATATTGTTACGTGTGAAATATATCACGAATGAACATTATCACATAAAAACATGAACAGTTTGTAAGTAGGTAAACGTCGACCTAATACAATTCCTTCCACAATCATTGGTTCATCCCGAGCAGTTTCCTCAGCCATGAGGGACAATTTTTTACCGTTTTGCTTTCGCTGCTAACGAGTTTTGTAATAAAAATAATCGTGTTTCACTTTTAAAATCAAACATTACCTGTTAATATTTCTTGTTCTGGCACACCTCTAGGGAATGTGACGTATTTTGCTTTTTGGTAAAAAAAAACAAAAAAAAAAAAACAAGCACATGACGTCACCTGAATCAACGTTTCACAGACCTAGTCCCTAGACAGATCTGCAAGGAGACTCTTCCCTTCACTGCGGAATCGCGGTGGAATCGCCGTTTTGTCGACGCTGTCGCGTGGCACATATACTAAGACTGATTCTTCATTTTTGTTTTTAACTTCTTGAGTTGTGTCTCTGTCGTCACTGCTGTCGCGTCGTTATATGGATGCTCAACAAAGCAAATACGTTGACTTAAGAGTAATATATCAGCCACTACAGTAAATGAAATATGTACAAGTTGACCACTTCCCTGTCACCTTACGTACAGTTTTGGTTTTCGACATCTGTGTTCATTCAAAGACCAAAGGCCAAAACGGTCCTAGAAACATGGATACAAATTGATTCAAGCAAGAGATATCTATCCCCACGAGCCTCCGCATTCGCGGGGGTTCCATGTCTCTTGCATTTACATTGTGTTTACTTTCTCTCGGCAGTGAAGGGGTTATTGTACAACCGTTACACTATTTCGCCATCAATTTACTAGTGCTCCAAATCGCAGTCTCATAGTTGACATATTGTTAACACGTTAAAACTTGCCCGTCACCCTGATGTGCGGTTTAAAGCTGAATATCCAAATGCAACACGTCTCAAATGTGTTAACACTCTTGGAGCTATCCTCTTCGTGTCCTGTGACCATTAATCACGTCCATCAAACCATCGTTGACTAATCGCGTAGAGCCATGTCTACCTCACTAACAAGGATTACCAAAAAAAAAAAAAAAATTACAAATTTAATTACCGATAGCAAGTAGTATAGATTTTCCTGAGCCAAAACAGACAGAGTGTAAGAATAAAAATATGGGAATAGACCAAAGAGCACGATATGCAATGGCTGATGAGGATCTATAATCCTTGCAGTTGGGTGGTGTTTTCCGCGCACCCCTCTCTTTCTCATGTTTGTCAAGCCAGGTGTAAACTGACATGCCACAAAGGCAAAGGTACCAGTCAGTACAACTACGCAGTGCGCACACACATGAAAACATTGGCATGATAGTTTCCGGAACTGCAGGGGTAATGAAGATCTATACATCTTGCAGGTGAGTGATGTTCAATTGCACTCAGCAGTAAAGGGATTACAAGGTTGATTGGTTGCACACTGCTTAACGTGCCGACAGCAACAAGCCTTTCTTATGACGTGCCTGCGCTACACAGAATATTAAGCTTTTTTAGTCCCGGATTCCTGAAGGCGCCACCTCCTGCAACTGGTACATAGTCGATAGGCAACACCTCCAAATTTTGCGAAATGGGACAGTGTGGCTAAAAGGGTCAAATTTATGTCGCCAGTTGGTCTAACATGCTAAATAAACCTAACGACGACGTACCTTTATGCTAGTTTACCGTCATCTAGTTTACAAAACAAGAGCAGAAAATCATTGCAATTACAAAATGTATACAGAGAAATGATATGTACAAACCTCATTAACCGCAAACACATAACTTATCATCTCTTAGGTGCAGCAGACCATTTAATTAGAAACACATATCCAATATCAAGGACTACAGGCAATGCTGGCAGTATGGAGAATTTAAAAAATGAAAATAAAGGCGAATGGACCATGTTTAGACAGAATCATAAGCTCCAGAGAAGAAAAAAAAAGAGAACAAGAAAGGCAAAGCCCTTAAGCTCACATGTATGACCCATTCACATAATAAGTGTGACTTTGTGACCTTGACCTTTCCACCAGTTAAGTAAAGAGTTGGCATTTGAACCAATCAGAAAGGAAAACATAACCAAAACGCATTAATATTAATGAAAAAAGAATACACTAGAATGAACTACAAAATTCAACCACTATCTAAGCGTCTCTGATAAAATTTTACGAAATGTAGCCGACACTTTAACGTCATATCTGAGGTAACTAGAAAGATCGCCACCCTGCTCGAACCTTCCAGTCTAATGTAGGCGAAACTACGCATTACAACAAAAAATGATCGCAATTCTACGTGCAAGAGAAAAATGAATCCTACTACAAATATTCGTAATTCTTATCCAAAATAACTCAAATGAATATCGGATCTTTCCTATGATTAACACATGCATACTCTCAAAGAATAACACGACCACAAACGTAACAGTCACTTAAATTAATATGCTTTAAATGCTTTTACAACAAAGTGCGCTTGGCCAAGTTTGAAGTATGAGGCTTGAATAGTCTTAGAGAAAATGTCAACGTTAAAGTTTACCACGGACGACGGACACCAGAAACCGGACTACGGATGACCCATTACATACATTCACTTTTGCTATCGCACGTGAGCCAAAAACCCACCTTATGCAGCTGACCAGGGTGACCGTGGGAACTAAAACGTAGTTAGTCCCACCCAAGTCCCCGTGGGCAGACCCGTGTGGGGGAAAAGGATTATAAGCGTACTTGGCTTTTGGCACAGTGGGTCTCAAGACGGGCAAGTGATGCCAAAGGCATATTAGCTACCCTTCGCTGAAACGCATGTTAAAGTCACACTCATGCCAAACCATTTGTACATGTACTCCGTAGTTGCCCATGAGGATCTATGCCTCTTGTTGAAACCACTTGTATGCCCATGTTCCTTTGACGTTGAATTTACTATGATTTCTAAAACAAAACTCCAGTGGCAGGAATAGGGGTACATTTGCAAAGCGTTTAGCATGAGTGTGACCTAGGTTCTCTGTGACGAACTCGTTTGAACTTGTCTGGACTAAGCTGCTCATCCCTGCCCCTGGACGCAGAGTGTCTTTTAGAAGTCATAGTAAATTCAACGTCAAAGTAACATGGACATAAAAGCGGTTTCAACAAGAGGCATAGATCCTCACAAGCACCCGCAACTTCGGGGACTCATGCGAATCTATACTTCTTACACTTGGGTGGAGATTAATTTTCCTCGGCAATGAACGGGTTGCAAGCGTATAGAGCGTCATATGGCATGAGCAGCTTAGTCCAGACAAGTTCCAACGAGTTCGTCACAGAGAACCTAGGTCACACTCATGCCAAACGCTTTGCAAATGTACCCCTATTCCTGCCACTGGAGTTCTGTTTTGGGAATCATAGTACATTCAACGTCAAAGGAACATGGACATAAAAGTTGTTTCAACAAGAGGCATAGATCCTCATGGGCAACTACGGAGTCTCATGAAGATCTATACATCTTGCAGTTGTTTGCAGTTCCGTTTTTCTCGGCAGTGAACAGGTTCTGATCGTACAGAGCATTTGGCATGAGCCGTTTAGTCCAGCGGACATGTTCAGACGAGTTCGTCACAGAAGTTGCTGTAGTCAGGGTTCGCATCCATCTGGCGCTGTCTTTGTCGCTTCAGCAAATTCTGAATGTTGTACTACTCGTCACCAGGTGCCGCCTCCGTTCTGTCCCGCTGACTAAACAAAAAACAACCACTAAGCAGTTACGTTCCTATCAGAAATAAATAACAGTAAACGTTTAGAGAATAACGTCTTTTGTCCACCATAAAGGTGATATCAATGATGGGCAACGAACAAGTCGTGAATTTGTTTAACCTAAATGAGTTAACAAATTTGAGGCGACCTTTTGGAGGAGTGACGACCGCTTTACCGCCTGAGCTATGCAGCTCCATTTTTGGAAGGGTGGGAGAAAAGAGTCCGCATAGGAATTGATAGTGTATCGTTGATACATAATACATTTATAATGACAACATTTTTGATAAATTAGGCAGACTGATTAGACAGACTCAAAATATACACAAAATGCTGCCGGAGGTAGAAATGCCAGGAATGTAGTGTAGATTACATGAATATTGGTTACCTGCCTGTTGTTTCCGTGTTGTCCGCAGTGCATTTTTAATTCTCGAATTATCTAAAAGTAAAACTTCACCGTAATATAGTCGTTTATGCTTTCACGCCGCTCAACCAATAAACGAATCAATCAATCAACAAAAATGAAAACCAACCTAGGTTTGTAACGGTGTATGGGCCAAAAAGGATCCGACATTTTCGTAGTTGTGTTTAGTAGATCGGGTGCTCGGATTATGGGTTTTCTCCCTTGCACCGGCGGGCCCTGCATTTGAAAATAGATGATGTGTTTTATGAACAGAGAGAAAATAGTGAGTTATTTGGGTTTAACTATGGCCATCTGACAGCGGGGTTTCATTTTTTAATTATTTGTTAATATTTTTGTATTATGTTGTTTACCTATAACGAGACATGCTTCAACAATCCACCTGTACATACAGTCAAATGAATTTGATGGCGTTTTTTTTTTCTCTAGTGTAATAGGTCTATGAACTAGATTGTATATAATCCCTACGCGGAAAAGACATTTGGCCGACGTCGGCCGCCGTTGGCCCGAGCACAGCCGTGCGCGGACCAACGGCGGTCGACATCTGCCCGATGGCCTTTTGCGTATTGGGTGTATATGTCTCTATGCAAGACATAACCTATAGAATATTGCATGCCATCTCAAAATCAGAGCAATCAGGTGTGCGATCATATCGAGGACAAACCTTGCGATGTGCATGCCTACATTGCACTATTTGCACTCATCTCTAGCGTAACACTAATGATCCCCTCAATCAGACAAAAATTAATTAAGCCAATCACTTCAAGCAAGAGGCATATATTCGCATGAGCCCCTTACCTGCAGAAGCTCATGATAATCTATTTACCTTGTAGATCGGTCAGAATAGATGAGCGGCCCACGTATCGTAACGTTTTTCTTTAAAATGACTTTTGACTGACTCTTCTTTAGAATGGAATTAATTTCTTACAGTACCTTCTGACTGTGCCGAAATAATATTCTGCTGATCAAGTGGGGGCTGGGTGTTCGGCTTGGCTTTGGCAGCTGTTTTGCATTGGCGGTCGGCTTGTCAGTCGTTGCGTCTTGTTGTGCTGGCTCTTTACACATAACAATGTTATTGTAATTGAACAATGAGTGTATCGCCCAAACGCAAAGGCTTTAAAATTACTCATTCATATGAATGCTGGTGTATGATTTTGGACCTTACAGTCTGTGGCCGAAATTTCCACACAACACAGACAGCACAAACATTTTCTTCAACTGACCTCTATAATCAAGACTACAAAATGTCTCTATGCAACACGTTAACCATATCACACTAATATAATATTGTCTCAATTCACACGTTACGTCACATGAGCGTAAAGAAGCGAAGGCAGAGTGGTGACAAAACACCATGTCAAGTGATCTCCGTACTGACGTAACGGACTTTACCTTACAAAAGCGCACTGATATCTGGGGCCTACTTTTCTGTTAATAGCTCTCTGGCGTGCTAATGTTGTTGTCTGCTTCGCATTCCGCCAACACCATAACGGGTTTCTCATTCGTCATTTTGTTAAGCTTATACTGACTCCAGTCGTAAAGAACA
This sequence comes from Semisulcospira habei, assembly GCA_036245525.1. Taxonomy (NCBI): domain Eukaryota; kingdom Metazoa; phylum Mollusca; class Gastropoda; family Semisulcospiridae; genus Semisulcospira; species Semisulcospira habei. Next base: position 72,980,284 of record BTPG01000003.1, read on the forward strand.
GATCAACGCAGGCAGTCGCTCGGTTATTTCCATCTGACTTTGAGGAATTAGCACACTTGTAACTTATAAGTCATTCAATGCAGACACACACTCTTCATGGTCTAAATCAGCCTTCCTGTCACTGTGCATGGAACATTCCAACACATGAAACACAGTCAAGCTGTATCAACGCAAAAGCGAGCGGATGTTTCTAAGGCATCCCAAAATCCACAAAAAAACACACCAAACATTAGCAAACAAACAAATAAAAACTGATGCGTCCCTAAAAAGAGATTGCCCTTAGCACCACGTGAATGTTCTGTGTTTACGTACAGTGTGTGAGGGAATGCGTGTGATTCACGTGAGCGTGCTTGTTGGGTTCAGTTCGCGGCTACATTCCGCGCATTGAGTTATAATAATAAGCGCATTAAATAGGCGCTTTATTCCAACTGAAAATCGGCTCAAAGCGCCGCCGCGAACTGAACCCAACAAGCACGCTCACGTGAATCACGCGCATTCACTCACACACTGTACATAAACACAGAACATTCACGTGGTGCTAAGGGCAAGCTCAAGAGAGCTACTGTAGTTTTTGGAAATTCAAAATCGTTTGTATTTGAAATTTGATTAAGTTGGCTGAAACTGATACCAAAGTGGAGGGGGAGGAAGAGCCGGAGTACCCGGAGAAAGAACCCCCGACGGTCCGCCCGAATTAACGGTGACACTTACTAGAGGAGAAAAATCCGACGCCGGAACCCGTAATCGAACCTCGCACCTTTAGCATTGTGGCAGGCGTCTTAACCACTGCGCCACGGACCGCCCCAATTATATTATAAATATGAGAAATGCGCCATATAAATACCATGTAATAATAAAAAAAAAAGCATTTAGAACATAGAACCGGCTTTTATGCTTTTTTGTTTTTCTTTTCTTTTTTTTTTTTTTTTTTTTTTTTTTTTTTTTTTTTTTTTTTTTTGGGGGGGGGGGGGGGGGTATGGTTTACTAAAAAAATTCAACATGTGTCAAAAATCTTCGCCAAATCGCCTGTTTCTGCAAACACAACTTCTGCTGCAATTTATAGCTACATGTCTTCGCGGTGAGAACAAAACTAATACTATCTGAGCAAAAAGATCATTTTGACAATGAACTCTTGCAATCAGTATTTTTGCTCAAGCTAGTGGGTCTTCTGTGCAAGGAGGACGAAGGAGAAGAAGACAGAGGAAAAGTTGGGAGGACAATATCTCAGAGTGGACAGAACTGAGGGCTGGGTGATACGCTAAGAATGGCAGAGAACAGAGGGGAATGGAGGGAGATGGTTGACAAGTCATCAGTGGTGCCCCAACGGTCGGCAAGACTACGGGATATAGATAGATAGATAGATAGTGGGTCTTCTCATGTCCCGCGCTGTCTCTTATTTTTTCATTTTTCGTTTGCACATCCAGCACCTCGCAAAGTTTATCAGGGAAGGTCTCAATTAAGTTTGATAACGTGCGCGTGGGCACATATCACCAGTAGCAAAACGTCTTCGGGCTCACTGCGGCCGACGTGGGCCCTAGGACCTTTGCTTACTGGATATCGCTTACTGTTTGCTTCATAATAGTGGTAAAGTAGTGTGAATGCCATGTACCGGTCGTCCTGATGTAGGCTCCGTGTACGAAACTGTTTTCATAAAGCATGATAAGCCACGTCACCGGTCAGCGTCCGCGGTTCCGAATCGTACGAGCGAAACACGACGACGGAGGGATTGGTCATTCTAATGCAGTTTTTCTGTTGTTTTTTTTCATTCGAACTGTACATGTGATACCAGCTGCTTAATTCCTTTGCGCATGCCCCTCACCCGGGTCTGCCTTTGGGGACTTGGGTGGGGTTAGCTACTTTTTAGTTCGCAGGGTCACTCTGTCAGTCCCACAGGGTGGGGTTTTCTGTTTTTCTCTGGGGCTTATATTTTTGTCTACCCTAAGTCCATTCACCTGCATTTTCCTTTTTTAAATTCTCCCTAATGTTTGCGCTGCATGTAGCGCTTGATAATGGATGTGTGTTGCTAAATGGTCTGCTTCGCCTAAGAGATGATAAGTTATGTGTTCCCGTTTAATGTTGTTTTTAATATCATTTCTCTCTATATAATTTGCAATTCTTATGATTTTCTCTTTTTTTGTGTGTGTGGTAAACTAGGGTAGGATAAATTAGCATGAAGGTGCAGCATTCCTAGCACGTTTTAGGTTTATTCAGCATATTACTAGACAGGCTGGCGACATACATTCCTTTGATTTCCTTTTCACAAGCAGCGCAGGCACGTTCTTACAAAGTCGTGTTGCTGTCGAGACGTTAAGCAATATACAACCAACCAACGCGTACTGTTTGCAGTACAAGCAGACACATTGTTTACGACACAATAAAACACACTGTTTACAGTACCGGTGGCTGGGCGCACAAGCGAGTTAACACCTTCACTGCCACTGTATGTACATCGTACGTCTGGTGTCTGTATCAATGCAACGCGTAAGAGTTCTAGCCGTCCCATGACTAATGGATTCAAAGAGGCAGATCCTTATGAGTCCCCGCAATTGTGGATGTTCATGTAGATCTATACCTCTCGCAGTAGTGCGATGTTTATTGTTTTCTCGGCAGTGAAGGGGTTAAACTGTTGACGACACTCACCTGCTATTAAAGAATATCCGGCCTCATTTTCCGGGTCCATTATTCCTTCGTCTGCTGCTGCGTTATCGTGCGTCTTCCGGGTTGTGGAGTTTCCTGAGGGAGTTAATAGAAAATGTCGTATTTCCTGTGTAAAAGTTATCTTGAAAGGTTCTCTGGTCGTTGTGGGTAACACTGATTAGTGTATATAACAAGTCAGCGGAAAGCTAAGAAAGTTCATTTGCCTTACCTTTGTCGTTATTCGTGTTAACCCGTTCAGTGCCGAGAAAATCTGAACACCAATCAAGTGCAAAAGGTATAGATCCTCAACAGCCCCCGCAGTTGTTGGCGGTCATGAGGATCTAAGCCTCTTGCTGACACCACTTTGAATCATGTTCCTAGGACAGTGTGGTGGTGTGGAGTTAGCAAATAATGCAGAAGCACAATTTGCGTTAACAGGCACTGAACTTATTAATCTTTATCTTGTCTTGGCGACGCTTACATTCAGCGAGTGAACAAAACTAGTCATTCTTGTTTTGGTCCGTAATTTTGAATCTTACGACTATATGTCGTAAGGTCCAAAATCAGGGACAACCACACAAATTAATATTACACCTCTTTTTCGATCTGCTATCTGTACTTTTTGTCTCTTACAATCGTTCTCAGTCGCATACAAGGAGGAACTGAATTGACATGCATACATGTACATTTATTTATGCGCAATGCAACTTTGAAAGTATCCGTTAATTCAAGCAAATATATTGATACGCATAACATTAATTTTTTTAGTTAAAAAAGATTAGAGAATTGAATATATTCAGGCGTTATTGTATTTCTCTGTTTGGTGAGTTAGATAAACTACAACATATACGTAAAACATTTCTACGCGTATCTTCCACATAATTTATTGCGGATGAAATGAAAAGTAAATGTTAGCATTTACAGGTTTTGTTTAAAGTATAGGTGTTCTCCTGCAGAAAGTTTTTAATTGAGAATAGCATATAAAACCACTTCTGCATGCAACAACAGATTTTGTTTTTAATCTGGCTTATTTCGATGCATTCTAAATAGAGTTAATGTAAAACTCAAGACCTGTGCGCCTGACGACAACAAGTACAATGACAGCGACGATGATGACATCGATTACCGCCCCGACTCCTCCCTCAATCGCCGCTCCGTTTCTTGCTTGGGGAGCTTCTAACACTGGTGGAAAGAAAACATAAAATTATTAATCTACAAAAGGCAAGGCGTGTACTGCATGAAGCAGTGACCCCCAGTCATTACACGAAATGATTAAAACAGCCAGGCGTTACTCCCTTCCCGTGCAGGTTTGTTTCTAAAACCTTTGTTCCTTCAACGACAGAAAGCCCAAACCGACCAAGAAACATAGATACAAATTGGTCTCAGCAAGAGGCATAGATCCTCATGAGCCCCCGCAGTCGCGGGAGCTCATGAGGATCTATGTCACTTGCAGATGAATCATGTTCACTTTTTCTCGGTAGTGAAGGGGTTACACACGCGGTTTCCGCAATGCGTGAACAGCTATGTTCACGTGTAACTCTTAACAGTATCAGTTACTGTAATAACATTTCAATTTGCAAATATAATCGGATAGTAAAGCTATCTAATCCAGGACGGACTTTGGTTGCTAACATTTGCGGATACAACAGACATTCAGTGTTATCTTGCCTGAAGTAAGACACTTTACCCTTCTCGTTACATTTCATATTTCATATGAGTAAGCGCACGTTACGGAAGGGGGGAGGGGGGAGGGGGTTCTACTGCTCCTTGTGCGGAGCGGGGAAAATCTCCTACGTAATACAGAGAAGAATTAACTTCAAGATCAGAAAGGTCTTTCACTTTACGACATTCAAACTTCCTAAGTTCAGTTAGCCCTACTCATTCTACCCCAACTACGAATAAATCCGTAAATGCGCGCCCATCACTCTGACCAACTACGAATTTATCCATAATTCTCAGTCCTGAAACTTCATCCCTTCTTATTCGGCTTGTAGTGGTTCCTAAGTGGAACTGTTAGCTTTAGTCACTTCTCTGTTCTTCCTTACGTGAACGTGGCAAGTTTGAACGGTTTTCTGAGCCCGCTTTTGTGCTGAATTTTTGTACTTTCCTTCGACAATGGTGAGGTGTTTACGGACGTTGAAGGCTGGTCAGGCTGCTGAGTTCATAATTACTACAGCAAAGAAAACGATGATCTGATAGACTGTGAAGTGGACTTATATGAGTCCAGTGACTCGGAAAGTGAATTGAATGGTGATCAGTCTCAACCGTCAACTTCTCGAGGCAGAAACCGAGTAAATTCGACTCAGACTCGAGATTCAGGGTGTTTCTGAAAAGTCTGAAATGTTTACTCTTGCAACATGCCTTTGTTTACAAGCAAAATTGCAGAAATAAACATCTCTTAGTTTGTTCTGGTGTCAATAAACATGATAAAACACAGGACATGTACATTTTATTTTCTTTAGTACTGTCCCAAAATTTGGTTGTGATAGGTCCAGTGGTTTTAAAGTTATAGCATTTTTGGTGAGGGAGCCATATTTATAGCATTCAGCTCTCTGCGTGCTGTCCTAGAGGGCAAAGTTGCTGCACAGCTGGGGTAGAAAGAGTTAACAGACGATTTTCGGAAATCAGAATTGCACGTGTTTCGACGAAAAAAGAGGACAAAAAAGTGGACTAAATGACAGGACCCGGAAAAAAAAACGTGCGATTCTCTAGTTTATCCGTGCTTTTAATCCACTTTTATTTGTTGAAACACGTACAATTTTGACCTAATTCCGATTTCCCGAAATCGTCTATTTGTGTCGCATTTTTTATTTTAGGCCGACACACTAAGAACATTTATAAAGGAGATTTTGAGAACTATCAACCATGTTTACATGAAAATGGTCGCGGATACAAATTGTCTAGGTCCGGACCACACGGTCAATCCAAGAAATAGGATATTTTTTTTTCATTTCATAAACCGTTCAGGAAATGCATGAAATGTCAGTGATAAATCGTCTGACATTTTCTCGGAACCTATTCAAGCCACAAATTTAAAACTTGCAAGAGGAATATTTGATAACGAAAACATTTTTATGCATACCACTTTCAAGTAACCATCTCGAAGGTCAAGTCACAGAGAGTCATTAAATAAATAAAAAAATTGCTGTATTTTGAAGACAAAATATAGGGCGTATTCTACAGCATCTGTGTTGAAAGATCCTTATAAATCAATGTGGCACAGTTGCAGTGAGCCTGAATTGTACAACGGAGCTTGAATGCTTTCATGGATTTTTCCCTTTATCAATTTCCTTAGTTTTCAACTGCTTTTGACCATTTTTGTTGTTGAGAGTTTGGGAGACGAATACGTCTTATAGCCCTGGTTCTCAATACCGAGTTCTCCATTCAGTTGTTTAGTCTGTAACTGATTCATACTTATTACTATTAATACCGCATGCTTGTTAAATTACACGGCGAGTAGGACCGGATACACAGCAGCGGATATATTTTCCTATTTTATCATTGTCGCCTGCCATGTCTGTACCGAATGCGCAAAAAGGAATCGGGCCGTCGTCGGCTGCCGTTGGCCCGCGCACGGCCGTGCGCGGGTCAACGGCTGCCGACGCCGGCCCGATGGCCTTTGCGCACTGGGTAGGAGTCTAGTACTGCAATACAACCAGTGCGAACTCTTATTTTCGTTTCTGGTGCCTTATTGTACTATTTTGGTTTAGCGTGCGAGTGAAAGCGCCGAGCTTACATAATATTATATGTGTCTGAAGGCATCCCGACACCAACATTCACCCCATCGTTTTATAGACACACAAGACACGGCTGGGGACGCCACACATCTACTTGAAAAGGAAGAAGACAATCAACACTAAATACATTAAATCAATACGCAGAAGACGCGCCTATGGTGGTTAAGTTGATTTTATGTGAATATCCAGAGAGCAGATAGCAGAATTAATGTTATTAATACTTTCCCTGCCACTATACGTAAAGGCACTGCCTGTTTCTGAAAGCTTTGTTGAATCAACGACCAAATTGAAACACCGTCCAACAAACACGGATACAAATTAGTCGATGCAAGAGGAATATATCATCATGAGCCCCCGCATTCGCGGGGGCTCATGAGAATCTATGACTCTTGCATTTGGAACATGTTCACTTTTTCTCGGCAATGAAAGGGTTAATAGCAATTAAAGCGGATTATTCTATCTTCAACTTGACATCCACTCTGTCCGAAGAATAAAACGTCTACACATTTATTTCACTGGAAGTTTGTGAGCTCATTTGTCAGTTGTACCTGATCAGACAATTTGAAGTGTCATTTTGGTCGTAACAAATCAGCATTAAAAAAAAAATAAAAAAAAAAATATTCACTGAACATGACTGTATAAACGCACGGACTATGCGTACATAATACTATCCAATGTAAAGGGAAATGTAGGTATAATTAAACCGCTGGTAATTATATGTAGGGCACCTCATGTATTTTGTCTTTATAGGAGAAACGTCAGTATGTCCATTTTTTTAAAAGCTAGATTTTAATCGTACAACAATGAAAATCTCGCTTTTCTCGATGACGGACATGCTGGTGTTTGCCACATAACGGCAACATTAATCAGATGACGCAAAGAGCAGGCGAAGAAAATATTCGAAAATACCGTTTATAAAAAGTGTTGACAATTTATACATGGCATCATTTCACCAACATCATTCAGCCCTGACGCACTAAAGCAGGAGATGGGTCGAACATGATAATTCAAGGGTAGTGCCAGATTAGCTTGGCGCCGACAGGCACTACCCTTGAATGATCATGGTTGATCCATCTTCTACAACAGGTGCGTAGTTGTTAGATGACGCCTCCAACATTTGGGAAATACGTGCGTCGGGCTCAATGAGATAATGTTGATCATCATCATCGTTAGCAGCAGTAGCATTCAATGAACATTAGATACAGTAAACAAGATGAACTCACAAGTAATGTTGAGCACACATGATACTTGAGTAGTGTTGTCTTTCTTGGAACATGTTAAGTTTTGCCCGGCCTTTGACCGGAAATTTCCTAGAATCCTCAGCTCGCTTTTCGAACTACTCGGTCTCGTCAGATTGTAGTCGGTATTGACACTGTCGGTGAGCCAACAAGGATCACCGGAAGTCGAAAAAGTGCAGTCGCCGATTCTTATGCCTGATATCGCCCAGTAAATGCTGTCGGCCCACCCTGACATGCCTTCGCACGTGATAGTGGTGCCTGTGTCTTCTCGAACGTTGATGTAGCCGTCATTTGAACACCCAGTAATGGTGTAGCCTGCGTTAGAGAGTAACACACACACACACACACACACACACACACACACACACACACACACACACACACACACACACACACACACACACACACACACACACACGTACCACAAATGAGACTTTTTTGAGTGTTTTTACGTCAGATGAAGAGTTCACCATAGGAACACACAGACTAGCTACATACCCATGTTTAAGAGCAGTGAAATGAATCTATGGTCCTCAAAGCATACGTTTTATTATAGTGCTCTTTAATATATCTAGGATTGAAGGGTCGTTGCGTGTATTGTACTTCGCTATAAACTGAGCAAATCGCGAGTTATATTATAAATATAAGAAATGCGCCATATAAATACTATGTATTATTATTAACCCTTTGCGTGTCGGTAGCGGTTTTAGTCCTGTAGGAATAATCGCGTCTAAAACCGCAAACGACATGCAAATGATTAACTCATTCAGCCCGGCACACGTATTTCCCAAATTTTTATGGCGTCATCTTACGACTATGCACCTGTTGCAGGGGATGGATCGACCATGATAATTCAAGGGTAGTGCCAGATTAGCTTGGCGCCTACAGGCGCCAAGCTAATCTGGCACTACCATTGAAGTATCATGTCGATCCATCTCCTGCTGTAGTGCACCAGGGCTGAATGGGTTAACAAAAATGACTACCACTATTCAGAGGTATCGGTGTGCTGATCTGTGGTTTTGGACATAGCAGCCTGGAACAGCACATTAATGCTTACCTGCATGACTGTGTGTGATGACCAACATGTAGAAGAAAACCTCCACATATACTACACTGGTTTCTCGCATTTGTGACACAGACCTCCTCCCGCAACCGTTGTGTGGAAAAGCCCGGGCGTGATGGGTCTACAACATGTCTGGATGATCTACTCGGTATTTTCAGTGATTCATTTTAACCTTCCTTATTTTCATGCTACAAGTATAACACATTATTCATTACGAAACTGGTGGCTGAGCAGTTGACATGACTTCCCGTCAATTAGTTGCATTCAATAACAAGCACGCTTAAGAAGTTTCCTGATTCGTTATACACTGATGCACCTTGCAAGAGTATATATATTATTAACAGTGGTATTCACTGGCCTACAAGACATGACGAGCTAACACAACTGTGCATGCAAATAGTCCTGTAAATAGCACAATCGCACACACTATTGTATGCAGTGCGTCTAGCGGTTACTTGGGCAAGAGAGTAAGGTCGATGTACCTGCGGTTTATCGTGTGGTTGAAGGGGTTTATCGTGTGGTTTATCGTGTGGTTGAATAGTTGCTAATTTAACCCCTTGACTGAGAAAAATGAACACGAGACGATCTAATCGCACGAGGTATAGATCCTCAAGGCCCCCATCTCCCCCGCGACTGCTTGCGCTCATAAGGATCTATGCCTTTTGCTGAGTCCACTTTGTGTCCTGGTTCTTTGGACAGTTGCGGCTTTTGGTCGTTCAGTGAACACAGATTTCAGAAATCAAATGTATGTCCGATGGCAGGGAAATTGTTAAATTTGAAATTGTCACATCCCTATACAAACTACACGTTGAAAAAGAGTCTTGCGCAAACGCGTTTTGATTTCTCCAACCGAGTGTGACTCAGCAAAATGTCAAGGAACAACAAGTCACAATGTAAACAAATTAATAGCATACACAAGCCACGTTAGTAACACTTCTTTTTTCGCTTCTTCTGTGACGTATCGCGTGCACTGTTTTAATTATTGATTAATCCCTTCACTTCCGAGAAAAACCATATACTACCCAAGTGCAAGAGGTATAGATCCTCATGAGCCCCCGCAGTTGCGGGGGCTCATGAGGAACTATACCTCTTGTTGTAACGTACACTCTCTACGCACTAGGTTAAGAAACTGGATGCCTAAAGGCCTAAATAACATACATAGGTCTGAGAGTTTTTTCTATGTCCTGAACAGCCTCCCTTGATGGTAGTCTACATGACTTTTGAAGTATACAAAACAAGTTTTAGTATAGCAGAACTACACCGTGAGTATACTTGATTTTAATCCCTTGACCGCTGAGAAAAACATAACACTACCAACTGGAAGAGTCGCGAGGGCTCATGAGGATCTAGACCTCTTGCTGGGACCGATGTGTATCAATGCTCCTTTGAACACTTTCGAGACGTGTGGCATCCGGATTAGCGGCTTTAAGCCGGGAATACGGTTGCGGCACGTCTCGAAAGAGTTAACGGCTGGGGATCTTTGACTTTGAGCTGATTTTAAAAAAAAATCAATGTACGTCCACTGACGGTGGAGGGGTTAATAAACATTAACCCCCTTGCGCTTGCAGAAGTCCGTAATGTTTAAATCACCGGCGTCTATATGCACAAGAGAGTTGAGACAGGCATACATTTACAAGTATAACAAGTACGGCAAATGCCGCAGGGGAGAGAGGTGACTTTTAAAGAACATATCACTAACTAATGTTCAAACTAATTGCAAATGGGAAACTAAAAATACAATTATATTATTGAAATGAATCTTACAGAAGAATCCGCGAGTGTTGTCACTTTATCGTTTATTACTGCTATAGAAACAAACATATTTATGTGGCCTCGGTAACAGGAGTTAAATTTCAGACATCAGCGTCCGGAGCATGACGTCTTTACAAACATGTCACGAATGTTTTGTTTGTTAACCCCTTGTGTATGCAGTCCATGGTAATGATAATAGTACCGGTGGATGAAAGCGCAAGAGGGTTAACTCATTCTAGAAGTGCAGTCTCCGGATACGCGGCTTAAGCCGCGTATCCGGAGGCGGCACGTCTCGAATGAGTTAACAATTCATCTTTGAAATAGTATTGCGCACAGCCGCACTCAACAGTTTAACTATCGCATATTGCACATCAATCACATCTGAAATAACCGGTATCATCTGCCATACACCACCAAGGGAACCACTGATTTGACCAGCAAAAAAATGGCCCTGGGTATCAAAACATGCACGTTGCACAGAACCTAGAGCACATTTCTGACACTGACCACTAACCAGTGCACGCGAACTTGTCAATGTTCAATGAGGATGTCAATTAGACAATGGCTCACGAACAAGGGGATGATGATGGTTTCCAATACCTGATGACTTGGTTGATGGCTCTGAAGGAGGAGCGTCAGACACGGACGCAGTTGCAAAGACAGGCTGAAGCAGACACTATGGTGAAAGCTTATCAGAACTAGCGCAAGCACTTCTGCAGATGATACCTAACACGTTTGTGTGAAGACCTTTGAGTGTGCAGCTCTTGTTCAGACTGACTGAAACTTCTGAAGACGTCTGCATTTCCTATATTCTCCACCCTGGACGATGTAGGGGAAGTTAACCTCGAAGACAGCCTCAACTTCCACAAAGCATGAATAAACATATCCCTGAATCAATCCGATTTTTAAAAAAAATGGTTGGGATAGCCGCATGACAAAATTACACTGGGCAAATTCACGCATCAGTGGTTAAAGTTGGACAGATTTTCGCTGGGTCGATTCGTGTTGATGGGTAGATTTGCGAATACATTTTAGCGAAATTGACCCCGTCAGCGTTAGTGTGCCTGCCTGCAAGAATGTCACTGCTTATATTTGTTATTAAATTTCCTGTGGAAATCTAAAATGATCGTGTAATAAATAACACATATGATACGATCTTGTATTTACTAGAAAATAAAACACTCGTGTATTTATTTTTTTGCCGTAGCCAATTCGCCATAGGTTCGTTGGTTACAGCAAAATTAAATCCACTGTTATTTAATATTCGATTATATCAGGTAACAGGTAAGCTCTGTGTACGTAATGCCTGCCGTGCATGCTGAAAAGATATGCAATATTTTCAACGAAACGAACTCGAACCGATGTGTGATGGTCACTCAGTTTGTCTTTGCATTGAATTATAAGGAGTTCTCTCTCTCTCCATCCCTCTCTCTCTCCCTCTCTCTCTATCCCCCTCCCTCCCTCCCTCCCTCCCTCTCTCTCTCTCTCTCTCTCTCTCTCTCTCTCTCTCTCTCTCTCTCCCTCTCTCTCTCTCTCTACTCTCGCTCTCTCACTCTCTCTCTTACTGTGTGTGTGTGTGTGTGTGTTGGGGGGTGGGGGGTGGGGGTGGGGGTGCCGTGAGGAGACTGTCCTTGCTCGTTTCGCATTGGTCATACTTATATCACACATTCCTTCTTATTGAATGGGAAGGAACGCCCCTGGCGCTTCGCCTACGACGAGTCGTTTTCGTTGAACCACTTTTTGACATCATTTGCTGACCTAATCGATATCAGGCGTAAACACTATACATCACACTCTTCGTTCTTTGAAGGGTTTGTCTCGGGACGTTCCCCCGGTCTTCAGCTTTCTAAAGGAAGCCAATTTGTTTGACAAAATGTAAGTCTCTGTCGTCTATATCAATCTGACTGTTATTATGACATTCCGTTGAAGAGTCCCAAATAGCTCAGGCGGTGAGCGTCGGAGCAAGAGAGCGAAGGGAATCGCTGGGTCGTGGGTTCGAGTCCCCGTTCCGGCTACGGTAGCTGGATTCGCAATCCAGGGGAAAAAAGACGGGCTTGTTCCATGGTATGTCCGTTAAAAGGTCCTGGTAAATCAAAGTGGCACAGTTGCAGTGCGCCTGAATTGATCAGTGTTCAGGTCGTACTCCATAGGCAATATATTTCCCTGTCCCCTATAACTCGCCCGTCAGGGCCGTCCATTATCACTTCGGTGATGTGGACGTTTAACCCCGAACTTCCGAAGTTTGTAGAGATGTCCGATTGATCTTTGTGACTTTTTCAGCTAAGCTTACTTTTAAACTGTATTTACATCATGTTTTGAGACCTTTCTCTTAGTCTGGCTGACCAGACTTTTACCCTTCCCGCCGTGAGATGGCTTTAGTCGCCTGCTCGGCGTTAAACCCCATTAACTAATACTCACTATACGTCTTATGTAAGACACGAGGCTCAGATGTCTGCTCCTGGAAAACTTCTTGTCTTAGCAATGTTCACATTGGTTTGGAAGCGTCTCTTCACCATGATGTAGTCAATTTGGTTATGGTGCTCTCAGTTCGGGCTGTGCCATGTCCACCTTCTGGATTCTTTGTGTGGGCCAAACGTGTTCATCAGTGTTACGATTGTGGTTGTGTTATCCTGTGAGAGCATGCATGTGTTAATCGTAGGAAACGATCCGATTTTTATTTGAGCTATCATGGTTACGATTCACGTACCTTTTTAAGTAACATTTTCTTTTGGTCGCGCAGAGCGGAATTCACTTCGTTATGATACGTTAAATTTAGTCCAGAACGTTCTAGAAAGGTCGCACTGTCTAGTAACCTCGTATGTGTGACGTCGGGGTGTTCGTAACAGTTTGCAACATTTTGTTTTTCTGTGCGCGTGAATTGAGCAGCCTTTTTTTTTTTGTTTGTTTTGTTTTGTGAAAGTTCTTGAATTTTCTAGAGCGGATATGCAAGGTCGTGATAGGGCTACCATACTTTTATGTGACTTCATTATACACTAGGATTTAGAGCTGAAGTTAGCAGCCGAATTTTCGTAGCGTATTGTAGTTTTTCTAGAAAGATTATTTTAATGAGTTTCGGTTGCGTGTTTCGTTCTGATTGGTTACTTTGTATGATTTGCGTAGATGATTCTGGAAATTGGTAGTATATATAAAGAGGGCGCTAGGAAAGCACGTTTGTACATTGTCTTGCATTGTCAGTGGTAGAGACACGCAGTTTCTCGTAAGTACGTGGCCCGTATAGGGTGTACATTGTGTGAGACGCTGTGTATGAGAAACTTTGTGTCGGAGTGTGGACATTGCAGAAGAGACTTTGTGTTAGTTCATTTGGAATTGCATTGTGAGGAGATCGCATCGCTGAATTAAAATATTGTTGGAACTGTTACTCCAGTATTGTCTACATCCTTAAGAGCTGTTCTTAATTAGACGAACTATTGATCGGCAAACCTAGATCGGAGAAGATCGGCGATCTTTTGGTTTGTTTCTTAATTGAGGTTGAACGAACCTAGGCGAACTTCAGCAAACCAGGTTTAACATGGTTCTCTTTCTTAACTGAAGTGCTTGATTCGGCGTACTTACTACTGGCGAAGGTGTTCAAAATGGCTGCCACTATGCCGCTTCGCGATTTGAACGATGTTTGTTTTTGTACTCCTTGCAGTAGCGACCCCAAAAACAGCGTTGCGCCTCCCACAAATCAATAAAAACAGGTCTTGTTCTTCGCACGAGTGAAATATCACCGTCCGCCATATTTGTTTGTATCGTGACTGTCTTCTTATCTCCAACGCAGAAGAGGGTAAAAAATTTGACCAATCAGAGAAAATGTTCGCCTTTGTTTGGTCAACACGTTGAGCGAACCTTTTCCGACCCCGAACTATGGTTTGTCGAGGTTCGTGAACTATTTCGAACTAGGTTCGCCATATCTTTAGATCGTCCATTTAAGAACCAACCTGATTCGTCCGAGATCGTGAACTGTAATTCGTCAGAGTTCGCGAACTAAAGTTTGTTTAATTAAGAACATGCTTTAGCCACGTGTGACGGATTGCAGCTGAATGAAGTTTATTTAAAAGAACCTTACGTGCGTGCGTCTGGTGTGTTTATCATACTACGACTACAACTCCACCACGTAAAAATCAGCTTTAGATCATTTGAGCTTGCAAATTCCAGGAGCCTTAAGCCTCTGTCGTTGGTCTCTGCATTGCAGTAGCGTCCGCGTGTGCTTTTCCAGTTCCTAGCAGCATCCTCTCCTATTTTGGCATTTCAGTCTCCCTGCACCACAAGAATGTCTTTCTTGGGGGTCTGGTCCAAGACTTCTTGCAGTTGGTCATAGAAGTCTTCTATTTCCTCATCGCCATAGTCTGTCGTTGGGGCGTAAACTTGTACAATGGTGATATTGAATGGGGTTGCCCTCAAGCGTATGGTGATAAGCCTACTGGAGACTGGCCGACAACTCATGACAGTATTCACGATCTCTTTGTGGACGAGAAATCCGACACCCTGTTCGTTTTTGTCTTCTCTGCCACTGTAATACAGTTTATGGTTTTGCGGGGTTGATGTTTCCCCAAGGTTATTCTATCGTACTTCGCACAGTCCTAGGATGGTCCATTGGTATCTGTTCATTTCGTGTGTCAGTTCCTCTACCTTTCCAGGCGTTCTTAATGTTCTGACGTTCCAGGAGCCAATGCTGATGCTGATTCTGGCACGGAGTTTTGGTGGTGCACCAATAACACACTAAACACCTCTGCCCTGACTAAATACATGATGCTCAAAATTGTAACCCGAGTAATAGTCTTTACTAATACCTATGTCACTGTCTAACAAGATGGGATGAACCATAACCCACAAAGTCTCTTCTATATGAGAGCTGTCCTTGCTGTCAATGGTCTCTACCTTTTGTCTCTGACCTGATTCTAATGTTGAATTATCTCCTATTGAAAAAGTCTCGCAGATCTGACAATGCGTCAGTGAGTTCTATAAGGGGCGTAGAACATACGGGTCGTTGATTTGTCATACGTCATTTGTCATGACGTAAGTTTTAGGTTTTACGTAATTTTATATTTTAAGTGATATCAGTTTCACTTTCGTTTCATAGGCTTGAGAAAATGGTGACACAACTATAACTTCACGGTACAATTTCAGTCTTGCTATAATTTGTGTGAAAGCAGGTTGACTTTACGTAGCTACATGATATACTAAGTACACGGGTCACCTGCATGCTCTTCTAACAGCACGTCAATGTGTGTGTACGTATTAGTGCGTGCGTGCGTGCGTGCGCGTTCCGCGCCTCTTTTACGTCACCGCCACTGTCTGACTTTCTCTGGAAGTAATGGTGGTTGTTTGTTTTTGTGTTGTGTTTTACGAGGCTTTTATGAAAAGAATTATTTTTTCTTACAAAAATTGAAGGATACAAAGCTTGCTAACAAACTCATCCAATGTCTTTTTCCAAACTAGCGATATGCAAAAGTTCAAGTAAATATGACAGAAATTACGGACTCTAATCTGGGTCAACCGACTTCCTATAACCGTTTGTTTTTGCCTTCAATGAGACATTTCAATTACAATATGCTTGGAGGCGCTCTTACCCACCCACATAAGAAAGTATTTCGCCAGGTTTCAAGTTTGTGTGTAGATAAATATCGAAGATTCTCTGGTTTACATACATACGCACGCACATACATACATACATACATACGCACATACATACATACGCACATACATACATACGCACATACGGCGCGAAGCCAAATGTGCGTTCAGCAGCGATGCTAGCGTAACTAGACATGACGTAATTTTTAGCTTGTTACTTCAATTGCTAGAGGTTTAGCCTGCCCGCATTTGACATCATGAACATGCTATTAAATTCGCCCTACCGCGACCCGTCATAAAAAGTCCCTTCTATAAATAGCAGGGACTTAAAAACGTGCGTTTTTACGATAACGTTACGACCGTTGGTATTATCTTTTGTAGCTACCGAATATTCCGAATACAACATACAGCCAGTGTTGGTCAACAGCAAGATGCAACTTTCTCATTGGCTCCTGCAACACCAACTTCACAATTTACTTCGCTGATGCTGAGCAGCGAGAGGCATAGATTCACATGAGCAGGGGCCCATGTGAGTCTATGCCTCTTGCAGAAGGGCGGTGCAGCTTAGGGAGGGGGGGGGGGTAATTCTCAGTGTTCACACGATATTTTCGTAAGCGTCTTGATAAACTTTTTTTGTCGGTTGTGGCTGGAGCTGCTTATCCTGACCTCCTGTGTAGTACTGTGAATTAAATGTGTCGCACACTGAACGTCACGCTATCTTCAGTGCGAAATCGCGTGGGAATCGCTGTTTTGTCTCCTCTGTCGCTTTGCTTATATAAAAAGACTCTTTCTATATTCTTATTGTTATTTTTTAAAATATTTTTGTCGCTGTCGCGCCGCGGTCACGTCGTTATATGGATGCTCAACAAAGCAAATACGTCGAAGCAAAGTAAAATATATATACTACTAAAGTGAATGAAATATACAAACAGTTAAACGCTTAGGGCTAATCGTCTTTTTTTTTTTGTACACCACCAAAGTGATCTGGGGCACCGAAATGTGGTCTCCCAAAAGTTTGACCCCATCTGGATTTGAACCTGGGATTTTGGACGAGAATAGATGCTCTCCCACCGAACCACCCGGCTCAAGTTAAAGTACTAACGTTACCGTATTACGCCAGCATTTTACTAGTGTTCTTACTCGCAGTGCGCTAGTCGTCATAGTATTATACATTCGAGACGTTTCGCATCCAGATACGCGGCTTATTAGCCAATTATCCAAATTCAGCATGTCTCGAATGTGTGAACACTCTTAGGAGGTAACGTCTTTATTTCCCGTAACTAAGAACCACGTCTATCAAACTATCGCTGACTGATCGCCTAAAGCCACCTCTGCTCCACTGACACGGATACAAAAAGAAAATAATAAATTTAATAACGGATAGCAAGGAATGTAGATTTTCATGAGCCACAGTAGACAGAGTGTAAGAATGACACTATGGGAATAGACAAAAGAGCACGATGTACAATGGCTGATGAGGATCTATGCTCCTTGGAGTCGGGTGGTGTTTGCCGTGCACCCCTCTCTTTCTCAAGTTTGTCAAGCTTATTGTGCCGGGAAATTTACATGCCACGAAGGCGAAGTTACCAGTCAGTAGACCTACAGCTCCGCAGTACGCACACAAAAGAAGACATTGGCATGATAGTCCCGGCAACTGCGGGGCTCATGAAGATCTATACCTCCTGTAGGTGCGTGGCGTTCAGTTATCTCGGCAGTAAAGGAATTATCCGGTTGGTCGGTCGTACACTGGATAACTTCCCGACAGCAACAGGACACTATCAGGACGTGCCTGCGCTGCTTGTAAAAAACAACTAAACTGAATATTGAATGTATGTGGCCGGCCTAATATGCTTTTAAAAACAAGAGACGTGCTAGGGACGCTGCATGTTTGTGTTAATTTACCAAAAAAACCCCACAACATTACAGTTACAATATGTGTACAGGGAAATCATACATAAAAACTGCATTAACATCAAACACATAACTGATCATCTTTCAGATGCAGCAGACCATTTAAAAACACACATTTATTATCAAGGACTACAGGCAGCGCAGACAGTACGGAGGATTTAAAACTTGAAATTAAAATTGAATAGACCGTTGACAGAAACAGAAGCCCTAGGAAAATAAAACGTAAAACACAACATACGGGGCCGACGGGGTGACCCTGGGAACAAAACCATAGTTAACCATAACCAAGTCCCCACGAGCAGAGCCGGGTGGGGGAAAGGGATTATAAGCTTACACGGCATTTGGCATTGTGTGTTGCAGAACAGGCAAGTGAAGCCAAAGGCATATTAGCTACTACTTCGTTGAAATGCATGTTAAAGTCACACTCATGCCAAACCATGTGTACATGTACCCTTTTCCCTGCAACTGGACGCTGCGTGTGTTCTGGACATCACAATAAATTCAACGTCAAAGGAACATGGACATAAAAGAGGTTTCAGCAAGAGGCATAGATCTTCATGAGCCCCCGCAAATGCGGGGGCTCATGAGGATCTATACCTCTTGCACTGGGGTGGCGATTAATTTTCCTCGGCAGTGAACGGGCCGTAAGCGTACAGAGCGTTATATGGCAAGAACTGTGTAGTCCAGACAAGTTCAAACGAGTTCGTCACAGAGAACCTAGGTCACACTCATGCCAACACGCTTTGAAAATGTACCCCTATTCCTGCCACTGGATTTCTGTTTTGTGAATCATAGTAAATTCAAAGTCAAAGGATCATGGGCATAAAAGTGGTTTCAACAAGAGGCATAGTTCATCATGAACCTCCCGCATCTACGGGGTCTCATGAACATCTATACATCTTGCAGTTGTTCGGAGTTCCATTTTTCTCGGCAGTGAACAGGTTCTGATCGTACAGAGCATTTGGCATGAGCTGCTTAGTCCAACGGACATGTTCAGACGAGTTCGTCAGAACATTTGCTGTAGTCAGGATTGGCCTCCATCCGGCGCTGTCCTTGTGGCTTCAGCAAATTCTGCATTTTGTACTCGTCACCAGTTGTCGCCTCCGTCTTGTCCCGCTGAAACTCAGATTGCAAAAACCGATTAATGGTTTTTGTGTAAAAAACAAACAAACAAACAAAAAAAACATTAAACAGTTATGTTCCTAGCACAAATAAACAACAGTAAACGTTTAGGGCTTTACGTCACTTATCCACCATGAAGGTAATATCAAAGACGGGGCACCGAATAAGTCGTGAATTTGTTTAACCTAAATTAGTTAACAAATTCGACTAGCGACATTTGAAGTAGTGACGAACGCTTTACTGCCTGAGCTATCTAGCACCATTATTTATTTTATTTTATTTTATTTTAATTTTTTGTGGATGGTGGGGGGAAGAAAAGAGTCCGTATAGGCTTTGATATTTTCGTTGATTAGTTATAGTCATAAAAAAAACATTTATAATGACAACATTAAGATAAATCAGGCGGAATAATTAAACAGACTCTAAATACTATATATACACAAAATGCCGGCAGATTTAGGAATGCCGGGAACGTAGTGTTGATCACATGAATTTAATTTGGTTACCTGCATGCCTATTGTTTCCGTGTTGTCCGCAGTGCATTTTCTAATTCTCTAATTGTCTAAAGTAAAACTTAACCGTAATTATAGTCTTTTGTATGCTTCAACGCAGCTAGACTAATAAACGAAGCAATCAATCAATAATAATGAAACCAACCTGTGTCTGTAACGGTGTATCAGCCAAGGAGGCTCCGACATTTTCGTAATTGTGTTTGGTAGATCGCATCTTCCGATTATGGATTTTCTTTCCTGAACCGGTGGGCGCTGCGTCTGAAAATAGATTATGTGTTTTATTAAAAGGCAGAAAAATGTTAGTGAGTTATTTGGGTTTAACTAATGCCGTCTGACAGCGGGTATTTATTATTTTAATTATTTTTTAATTTATTTTGTATATGTTGATTACCTATATCGAGACATGGTTCAACAATCGACCTGTACATAAAATCGAATTACTTTGATGATGTAAGTTTTCAACAGGAAATGTTTGTCTCCAGTGTAATTGTTCTACGAAATAGATTGATATAATCCCAATGCAAAAAAAAAAAAAAAAAAAAAAAAAAAAAAAAAAAAAGCCATTGGGCCGACGTCGGCCGCCGTTGGCCCGCGCACGGCTATGCAAGACATAACTTATAGAATATTGCATGCTATCCCAAAATCAGCGCAACCAGGTGTGCGATCAGTTACCAATTCGAGAACAAACTTCGCGATCTGCATGCATACATTCCACTATTTAATAATAATAATAATAATTACGGTATTTATAATGCGCTTATCTTATAATAATTATAACTCTAAGCGCACACTCACAACTCGCGCACGCATGCGCACGCTTTAGACAATGACTCACGTACCACAAACAGTGAAATACATTACGACGGTCAGCTTGGGGTGAGGAGTGCGGTGATATAGTGCTAAAACTGTTGAAAGAGGTGAGTTTTGAGGGCGGACTGGAAGGAGGAGAGAGAGTGTTTCTGACGGAGAGAGAGTGGGAGAGTGTTCCAGAAGGATGGACCGTAGACGGAGAAGGAGCGGGGACCGAAAATGTTAAGTTTGGTGCGAGGGATGTGGAGGCGGAGAGGGTCGGAGGCAGAGCGGAGGGAGCGGGAAGGTGTGTAGGGGTGAAGTAAGTTGGAGAGATAGGCAGGAGCGCAGTTGTTCAGGGATTTGTAGCAGAGAGACAGAACTTTGTATTGGATGCGTTGGGGGATGGGGAGCCAGTGAAGGAGTTTGAGCAGGGGTGTGATGTGGTCGGATTTTTTCTTTCTGAGGACGAGGCGGGCAGCATTGTTCTGGACGCGTTGGAGAGTGAAGATGGTGGAGTGAGGGAGACCGGAAAGGAAAGAGTTGCAATAGTCAATGCGAGATAAGATGAGAGAGACAGCAAGTTTGGTGGCAGCTTCGGTAGTGAGGTATTTTCTGATCTGACTGATGCGGCGAAGGTGGAAATAGCATGCCTGGGTCGTGGCGGAGACGAAGTTGGTCATGGACAGAGAGGAATCGAGGATGACGCCGAGGTTCTTGGCCGAGTCAGAGAGGGAGATGGGGGTGCTATCGAGTTGAAGGTGGAGAGAGGGAGGGAGCTGGGGGAGTTTTTGGCGAGTGCCTACCAGCATGGCTTCCGTTTTGTCGTCGTTCAGTTTCAGCTTGTTTGCTGTCATCCAGTTTTTCACGTCTTTGTAGCAGTCAGCCGTGCGAGTCAGAAGTGACTGAGTGTTGTCGAGTTTGTCTTTGTCTTGCAGTTGTGAGTCGTCAGCGTAGAGGTGGTGGTGTGTGCGGTGAGACTGGATGATGTTGGACAGAGGAGAGGTGTAGAGTGTGAAAAGGACCGGGCCCAGGACGGATCCCTGTGGAACTCCGCAGGAGAGCGTTACCGGGTTGGAAGAGACGCCGTTGATGGTGACGGACTGCTGTCTGTCAGAGAGGTAGGAGAGAAACCAGGAGTGAGCAGAGTCAGTGATGCCGAAGGAGTGGTGGAGTCGGTGGATGAGGATAGAGTGGTCTATAGTGTCAAAGGCGGCAGAGAGATCGAGTAGTGTAAGAAGGGAGATGTTGCCAGAGTCAGTGGAGAGAAGCAGCTCGTTTAAGATATGTAGAAGGGCTGTTTCAGTGCTGTGATGTTTGCGATAGTCAGACTGGAATGGACTGAGGAGGTTGTTGTCGGTGAGATGGAGGTTGAGCTGGTTGAGAACAACCTTCTCAAGAAGCTTGGACAGGAAAGAGAGATTGGAGACTGGGCGATAGTTCTTGAGTTCGTTTGGGTCGAGGTTGTGTTTTTTTGAGGAGAGGACGGACGATGGCGGACTTGAAGATATCGGGGACGGAGCCGTTTTCTAGAGATGCGTTGATGATGTCGGTAATGAAGGGTAGAAGTTTTGGAAGGCCGTCACGGTAGAGAGAAGCTGGGAGGGGGTCAAGTTCGCAGGTTTTGAAGGGCATGGACTTTATGGTCTTGAGGACTTCATCCTGAGAGACGGTGCGGAAGGACGAGAGGGGAGTGCCGGAAAAGGTGGGGTCGGGAGGGCAAGGCGGAGGAGGCAGGGTGTCGAGTGTGTCGCGCAGATTTTGGATTTTGTCCGAAAAATAGGTAGAGAAAGCAGACGGGAGTTCTTCTTTGCTGTGTGTGTTGGGGAGAGGATAGTCTTTAGAAGTGCCTAGGAGTGTGTTCATGGTGGCGTAGAGGGTTTTGCACTCATCTCTAGCGTAACACTAATGACCCGACGAAAATTAATTAAACCAATCATTTCTAGCAAGAGACATATATTATCATGAGTCCCTGCACTGCAGTGGCTCATGCGAGTCTAAATCTCTCGTAGATGGGTCAGAATAGAACAGCTCATCACACTAACATAATAATAATCACAATACTAATGTATTATTTATATTATATTATATTATATTATATTATATTATATTATATTATATTATATTATATTATATTATATTATATTATATTATATTATCATTGTATTATATTATATTATATTATATTATATTATATTATATTATATTATATTATATTATATTATATTATATTATATTATATTATATTATATTATCATTATTATTATCGTGTTGTTTTATTATTTTTTTTTTACTACTATCATCACCATCCTCCCTTTCAATGCCACTGGAAGCACATTTCGTTTTTGAATCTTTATTCATTCAACGGCCAAACCAAAACCAAAACCGTTTAACTCATTCTACCCCAACACCGAAATCCCCAAATTTTGCCGTTGACCTCTGACGACTACATTGCAGTGCAGGACACAGATCGACCATGATAGTTCAAGGGTGATGCCAGAATAGCTTGGCGCCCATAGGCGCCAAGCTATTCTGGCATCACCCTTGAACAATCATGGTCGATCCATATCTTGCTGTGGTGTGTGTGGGGTAGAATGACTTAAGACAACTGATGCAAGTTGAGCTCAGAAAGAGACATAAACCTTGCCCTTTTCTCGGCAGTATTATTGTTATTCTATTCTTTGTTCTTCTTTTGTTCTTATTCCTATTCTTATTATATTATTGTTGAAGTACCTTCTGACACTGTAGTCTGCTGCTGCTGCCCAAGTCGGACTTCGGCATTGGGCGCTGCTTCGGCAGTCAGCGAGTCTGTTCTCGCGTCTTGGTGTATTTCTGTGCCGTGTCCCTCCAGTGTCGATGCAACATTAATATTGCGTGTTTCAGAAGAGCTGAGCACATGCGCGTGGAATGTACCTCTGGGACTTGGGTCGTTCGTCTGATCTGTAGAGTTTGGTGAAGTAACATCATTGTTTTGTTTTGGTGTCTTCTTGGACTTATCCACAACTGCATATACGTCTTCCTGCAAAGTTCCAGCTTTGCCAGCTTCAGCCTCTATGCTGCCAACATTTTCGTACAGGGCGCTTTCCGTGCACTGAATGTGCTCACTGCGTTTGCTTGCTGGTGGTCTTGGAATCTGCTTATTAGCATGCTGGTTGTCTTGTCTATTCTTTGTCTGTTCGCTGCCTTCAGATACCCTAGGGCTTGCAAGATCATCTGCAAAAACAGTAGTAGTATTCGTCGTGTGTAGTCTCCACATCTAGCTAACTTAAAAGAAAAGACGTCTTGGCGAAGATTTTAGACATATGTCAGAAATGTTCGTAAACCATACAAAAGGTTTGGTGTGGTTACAGCGAAAACGGGTTTACTAAGCCTAAACCACACTAGATGTTGAGTATGGTTTACAAAAGAAAAATCCAAGAAAGGTCAGAAATCGTCGCCAAATCGCCCGTTTTTGCAAACACGACTTCAATGGCAATTTATGTCTAAATGCCTTTGCGGTGGGTCCAACAAGGTCTGAGCAAAATTATCATGTTGACAATAACTCTAATCTACTACTAAAATCAGTCTTTTTGCTCGATCGCGGGTTTCCAAGATGGCGGCGGTTCTTCACAGGCCCGCGCTATCTCCTCGCCTGTTTTATTTTTTGTTTACACGTCCATCACCTCGAAAAGGTTATCAGCGAAGATCTCACTTCACTGTTATAACATGTGCATGGACACATATCACCAGTAGCAAAACGTCTTCGGGCCGGCCCACGACAGCGGGCCCAGTGCGACCGTCGTGGGCCCTAGGACCTTTGCTTACTGGGTATCGCTTATTGTTTGCTTCACAATAGAGGTAAAGTAGTGCGAATGCCCTGTACCGGTCGTCCTGACGTCGGCTCTACGTACAAAACTGTTTTCACGAGGCATGATAAGGCGCGTCACGGGTCAGTATCCGCGGTTCCGATTCGTACGCGCAAAACAAGACGAAGCAGGGACTGGTCGTTCTAATGAAGTTTTCGTGTTGTTCATTCAGACTGTTCATTTGAAACAAGTTACTTAATCCACTTGCGCATGCCGTCGCCGGTACTGTTTGCAGGAAGGGGCATAGATCCACATGAGGCAATTGCGTGGGCTCATAAACATCTATGCGTTTTGCAGTAGTGCCGTGTTTAATGTTTTCTCTGCAGTGAAGGGGTTAATTGTTGAGGACACTCACCAGCTATAGAAGAATATGCGGCCTCAGTTTCCGGGACCACTATTCCTTCGCCTGCCGTTACGTTATCGTGGGTCTTCCGGGTTGTGGAGTTTCCTGAGGGAGTACATAGAAACCTCGTATATCATATGTAAAAGTTGAAAGGTTACCTGGTCGTAGTCGGTAGAGTATACCAAATCATTGGAGGAATTTGAATTGACCTACATACATATACGTGTATTTATACCCAATGCAATTTTAAAAATTATCCATTAATTCAAGCAGATGTGTAGATATGCCCAACATAAATTTTGTAGTTAAAAATGTTCAGAGAGTAAAATTTATTTGTGCACGCGTTATTGTGCACACTTTCATAACGTCTATGCTAAATAATATAACTAAAAAGTTACAGTTTATACTACTACTACTACTACTACTACTACTACTACTACTACTTCTACTACTACTACTACTACTACTACTACTACTACTACTACTACTACTACTACTACTACTTCTACTACTACTACTACTACAACTACTACTACTACTACTACTACTAGATAAAAAATAGTTAAAAGTACATTCAATACCATATTTTCCATCATGAATGTGAAGAAGAAGGCAATGTCAGCGCCTGCTTATTAAGACAAAAGAGCCCGAACCGTTTCACTTTTAATATAAAATAATTCGAGTGGGCTGTACCTCTGGGACTTAGGTCGTTCGTCTGATCTGTAGAGTTTGGCGAAGTAACATCATTGTTTTGTTTTGGTGTCTTCTTGGACTTATCCACAACTGCATATACGTCTTCCTGCAAAGTTCCAGCTTTGCCAGCTTCAGCCTCTATGCTGCCAACATATTCGTACAGGGCGCTTTCCGTGCACTGAACGTGCTCACTGCGTTTACTTGCTGGCGCGCTTGGAATCTGCTTATTAGCACGACTTCAATTGCAATTTATGTCTAAATGCCTTTGCGGTGGGTCCAATAAGGTCTAAGCAAAATTATCATGTTGACAATAACACTAATCTACTACTGAAATCAGTCTTTTTGCTCAATCGCAGGTTTCCAAGATGGCGGCGGTTCTTCACAGGCCCGCGCTATCTCCTCGCCTGTTTTATTTTTTGTTTACACGTCCATCAAGGCAGCCTCCAAGAACTTGGTGCTGGGTACACTCTCTACTGGTCAGGCAGGCCTGCATCAGAAAGACGGCTTTCAGGCGTGGGTTTCATGGTCAAGACATCCATTGCGACTAAGCTGGAAAACCTACCAACGGGCCACTCAGACCGCATCATGTCCATGCGCCTCCCACTGAGACACCAGCAGCACGTCACCCTTCTCAGTGTGTACTCCCCAACCCTCCTGGCAGAGCCTGCTGAAAAGGACAAGTTTTACACTGACCTGCGCAGCCTCCTACAGAGTACCCCTGCAGACGACAAAGTCATCATCCTTGGCGACTTCAACGCCAGAGTGGGCCAGGACTCTGAAGCCTGGAAAGGAGTCCTCGGCAAGCATGGCGTGGGGAACTGCAATGACAATGGCCGCCTACTATTGGAGTTCTGTGCGGAGCAGCAACTGGTCATCACCAACACTACTTTTCAGCAAAAGGACAGTCGAAAGACCACCTGGATGCATCCTCGCTCCAAGCACTGGCACCTTATCGACTATGTCTTAGTGCGTCAGAGGGACCGCAGTGACGTCCTCCTCACCAGAGTGATGCCCAGCGCAGAGTGCCACACTGACCACCGCCTTGTCCGCTGCAAACTCAGGCTCCACTTCAAGCCAAAACCCAAGAAATGGGGGCCCCCCAAGAAAAAGCTTGATGTTGCCAGCCTTCAGCGTGACGATGTGAAAGCTGCCTTTCAGACAGATTTACAGCGCAGGCTCAAAGACACAGCGGACCCAGTAGACTCCTCCCCTGAAACACTTTGGGAACAACTGAAAACTGCTATTGCAAAATCCTCTGCAGAAGTCTTGGGTTTCGCCAGAAAGAAGAACAAAGACTGGTTTGACGAAAACGATGTAGAGATCCAGGAACACCTAGCAAAAAAAAGAGCCGCCCATCAGGCCCACCTAGCCCAGCCTTCCTGCCCTGTGAAGAAGTCTGCCTTCCGCCTCGTCTGCAGCAGTCTCCAGCGCAAGCTCAGAGATCTCCAGAATGAGTGGTGGACCAGACTTGCACAGAGGACCCAGCTTTGTGCTGACAATGGTGACTACAGGGGCTTCTACGAAGCACTGAAAGCAGTGTATGGCCCCAGGCACCTGGTACAAAGTCCCCTGCGAAGCGCGAATGGCCAGGCACTCCTCACAGATAATACCTCCATCTTGAACCGCTGGTCGGAATACTTTCAGAGCCTCTTCAGCGCTGAGCGCACTGTTCAAGAAGCAGTCGTCCTACAAATCCCACACCTCCCAGTAAAGGTTAAATTGGACAAACCGCCCACCGCTGAAGAGACCCTCACAGCCATCCACCAGCTCAAGAGTGGCAAAGCAGCAGGCATTGATGGAATACCGCCAGAGATCTGGAAACATGGAGGCACAGCACTGCACAACAAGCTCCATGACCTCTTTCTCTGCTGCTGGGAGGAAGGAACACTACCAAAAGATCTCCGTGACGCAGTCGTTATCACCCTGTACAAGAACAAAGGCGAGAAGTCTGACTGTTCCAACTATCGGGGAATTACCCTGCTGTCCATTGCTGGGAAAATCCTTGCAAGGCTGCTCCTGAATCGGCTGGTACCTGCCATCGCTGAAGACCAACTCCCAGAGGGCCAGTGTGGCTTCAGAGCAAACAGGAGCACCACCGATATGGTCTTTGTGCTGAGACAGCTACAGGAGAAGTGCCGCGAGCAGAACAAAGGGCTGTACGTAACATTTGTCGACCTAACAAAAGCGTTCGACACTGTGAGCAGGCAAGGCATGTGGCAGATCCTGGAGCGACTTGGCTGTCCCCCAAAGTTCCTCAACATGATTGTCCAGCTACACGAGGACCAGCAAGGCCAGGTCAGACTCAACAATGACCTCTCAGAACCATTCCCTATTCTCAACGGCGTAAAGCAGGGCTGCGTGCTGGCACCGACCCTCTTCACCATCTTTTTTAGCATGATGTTGAAGCAGGCCACAGTGGACCTCGATGATGACGATGCAGTGTACATCAGGTATCGTCTCGATGGCAGCCTGTTCAACCTCAGACGACTGCAGGCCCACACGAAAACCCTAGACCAACTGATTCGTGAGCTGCTTTTTGCTGATGATGCTGCCCTCGTTGCACACACAGAGAGAGCCCTGCAGCGCATCACGTCTTGCTTCGCAGATGCTGCCCAGCTCTTTGGACTCGAGGTCAGTCTGAAAAAGACAGAGGTCCTCCATCAGCCGGCACCCAAGACAGTGTATCGCCCTCCTCACATCACCATTGGCGAGTCTGAACTAAAGTCAGTGCACCAGTTTACTTACCTTGGCTGCATTATCACGTCGGACGCCAAGCTGGACAAGGAGCTTGACAGCAGGCTGGCAAAAGCAAACAGTGCTTTCGGGCGACTTTTCAAGCAGGTGTGGCACAATCAACAGCTGAAAACAGGCACCAAGATCAGCGTGTACAGAGCTGTGGTCCTCACCACCCTGCTGTATGGTTCCGAGTCCTGGGCCCTCTACCGCAGCCAACTACGACTCCTCGAACGCTTCCACCAGCGCTGCCTGCGTACCATCCTGGGCATTCACTGGAGTGACTATGTCACCAACGTCGAGGTCCTTGAACAGGCTGAAACTGTGAGCATCGAGGCTTTGCTGCTGCGGACACAGCTCCGCTGGGCGGGGCATGTCTCCAGGATGGAGGATCATCGCCTACCAAAGATCACCCTGTTCGGCGAGCTTGCTACTGGAGACCGTGACAGAGGGGCACCAAAGAAGAGATACAAAGACTGTCTCAAGAAGTCACTTAGTGCCTGCCAAATCGACCACCACCAGTGGTCTTCGCTTGCTGCGGACCGTGACACCTGGCGCTCCACCATTTACAAGGCAGCTGTCTCCTTTGAGGACTCTCGCAGAGCTAGCCTTAAGGACAAGCGGCTCAGGAGAAAAAACAGAGATGCCGCAGCTCAGAACCCTGGCCAGACCTTCCCCTGCAGCCACTGCGGTCGAACCTGCCTGTCTCGGATTGGCCTCCGCAGCCACGAACAAGCCTGCAGACGTCGTGGGCAACTCCTATAAAATCTTCGTTCGCGAAGTCAAGCCAAGAGACACGTCCATCACCTCGAAAAGGTTATCAGCGAAGATCTCACTTCACTGTTATAACATGTGCATGGACACATATCACCAGTAGCAAAACGTCTTCGGGCCGGCCCACGACAGCGGGCCCAGTGCGACCGTCGTGGGCCCTAGGACCTTTGCTTACTGGGTATCGCTTATTGTTTGCTTCATAATAGAGGTAAAGTAGTGCGTATGTCGAAGAAAAACAGAAGATAGTGGTAGATAGTGCGAATGCCATGTACCGGTCATCCTGAGGTCGGCTCTACGTACAAAACTGTTTTATAAGGCGCGTCACCGTTCAGTATCCGCGGTTCCGATTCGTACGCTCAAGACAAGACGAAGCAGGGACTGGTCGTTCTAATGAAGTTTTCGTGTTGTTCATTCAGACTGTTCATTTGAAACAAGTTACTTAATCCACTTGCGCATGCCGTCACCGGTACTGTTTGCAGCAAGGGACATAGATTCTCATGAGGCAATTGCGGGGGCTCATAAACATCTATACATCTTGCAGTAGTGCCGTGTTTAATGTTTTCTCTGCAGTGAAGGGGTTAATTGTTGAGGACACTCACCAGCTATTGAAGAACATGCGGCCTCAGTTTCCGGGACCATTATTCCTTCGCCTGCCGTTACGTTATCGTGGGTCTTCCTGGTTGTGGGGTTTCCTGAGGGAGTAATAATAATAATAATACCGTTGTTATATAGGCGCTTTTTCTCAATTTGTGGGCAAATCGACTCAAAGCGCCGCGAACTGAAACCCAACATGCACACTCACGTAACAGACACGGATTTACGCCATTTAAGACAAACACAGTACAAGACAGACGAAGTGCCAGTTCAGCTACTGAAGTTACAGAGATTTTTTATCGCTTGTATTTGAAATTTGTAAAGTGGCCTGAAACCGGTACTAAAGTGTAGGGGGTGGGGGGTGGAAGAACCGGAGTACCCGGAGAAAGAACCCCCGACGGTCCGCCCGAATTAACGGTGACACTTACCAGAGGAGAAAAGTCCGACGCCGGAACCCCTTTTTTCGAACCTCGCACCTTTGGCATTGGTGGCAGGCGCCTTAACCACTGCGCCACGGACCGCCCCGTACATAGAAACCTCGTATATCTTATGTAAAAGTTGAAAGGTTACCTGGTCGTAGTCCGTAGTGTATAACAAATCATCGGAGGAATTTGAATTGATCTACATACATGTACATTTATTTATGCGCAATGCAATTTTTAAAATTATCCATTAATTCAAGCAGATGTGTAGATAAGCCCAACATTAATTTTGTAGTTAAAAATTTTCAGACAGTAGAATTTATTTGTGCACGCGTTATTATGCACTCTTTCATAACGTCTTTGCTAAATAATATAACTAAAAAGTTACAGTTTATACTACAATTACTACTACTACTACTACTACTACTAATACTACTACTACTACTACTAGATAAAAAAAAAGTTAAAAGTACATTCAATACCATATTTTCCATCATGAATGTGAAGAAGAAGGCAATGTCAGCGCCTGCTTATTAAGACAAAAGAGGCCGAATGGTTCACTTTTAATATAAAATAATTCGAGTGGGCTGTACCTCTGGGACTTAGGTCGTTCGTTTCATCTGTAGAGTTTGGCGAAGTAAAATCATTGCGTTGTTTTGGTGTCTTCTTGGACTTATCCACAACTGCATATACGTCTTCCTGCGAAGTTCCAATTTTGTCAACTTCAGCCTCTTTGCTGCCAACATTGGCGCCTTGCTTGTTGTGAACGTGCTCACCGCTTGTGCTTGCTGGCAGGCTTGGAATCTGGTTATTGGCATGCTGGTTATCATGCTTATTGCTAGTATGTGCCCTGCCTTCAGATACCAGATGATTTTCAAGGTCATCTGCAAAAATAGCAGTATTCGTCGTTAGGTCCGTGTGTAGTCTCCACATCTGGCAAACTTAGAAACAATAGTCGATCTGGCGAAGATTTCCTACATGTGTTGGTTTTGTTCGTAAACCATACACAAAGTCATGTGTGGTTACAACAAAAACGGGCATCGTCCGTTAACCGTGCACAAAATCGGGTGTGGTTAAAACGAAATCGGCCTAAGTTCGTAAACCATACACAAAATCGGGCGCAGTTACAACCAAAACGAGCTACTTAATCCAATCCCGTTTTCTTTGTAACCACAACCGATTTTGTGTATGGTTTATGAACAAAATTCAAAGTATGTCAAAAATCTTCTCCAGATCGTTCCTTTCTGCAACCACCACTTCTGTTACAATTTATAACTAAACGGCTGCACGGTCAGAGGACCATTGCTTACTGGGTGTTGCTTATTGTTTGCGTCATAATAGGGGTAAAGTAGTACGAATGCGATGTACCGGTGGTTCTGAGGTAGACTGTACGTACGAAAGCTTTCGTGAGGCATAATAAGCCGCGTCACCGGTCAGCGTCCGCAGTTCCGATTCATAAGAGTGAAACAAAACAAAGGAGGGATTGGTCGTTCTAATAAAGCTTTCCTGTTGTTTTGTTCATTCGGACTGTTCATTTCAAACAAGTTGTTTCCCCTTGCGCGTGTGGTCAACGGTACTGTTTCACAGTTACAAGTACACACACTGTTTACGCCACAATAAAACACACTGTACAGGCACAGCACCAGAACAGTACCGCACAAGGGTGTGAACCCCTTCACAGTCACTGTACGTACATTGAACGAATGAAATCAACACGGGAGACCTCCAGCCGTCCCATGACTAATGGATACAAAGTGGTGTCAGCAAGACGCATAGATCCGCATAAGCCCTCGCAAAAGCGGGGGCTCATAAGGATCTATACCTCTTGCAGTTGTGTCCATTTTTTTTCTCCGCAGTGACGGTGTTAACTGGAAGGCTAATTTTCAAGATGAAATACTGTTCGCAATATAATTGCAGGTATTGTCATCATGCGACGCATGACGCATAGCGTAATATTAGATGATATCCCAAAATCAGGCAATGCGCTCTTGAGCGATTATTACTATTGCGTCCGCTCCAGTTATCGATGCAACGGCAAACCTTTCAATCTGCTTACAGCGCAGTCATCGCTCGCTTAGCTCTTTCGAGACGTGCCGCCTACGGATACGCGGCGAACCGCCGCGTATCCGTAGGCGGCACGTCTCGAAAGAGTTATTAGAGATGACCATGCTATGTCTGAGGAAACAAAGAGACCCACGCAATCTCTTCCAGCAAGAGGGATACAGTTCATGAAAATCTACGCCTCTTAATTATTAGCAGTAGGGCGGTTTTTATTGTTTTCTCAGCAGTGAAGGGGTTAATTTGTTGAGTACACTCACCAGCTAGTGAAGAATATTCGGCCTCAGTTTCCGGGTCCATTATTCCTTCGCCTGCTGCTGCGTTATCGTGGGTCTTCCGGGTTGTGGCGTTTCCTGAGAGAGTTCATAGAAACTTCGTATTATCTACGTAAAAGTTATTTTGAAAGGTTCTCTGGGCGTAGTCGGTAATGTACCGTATATAACAAGTCATTGGCGGAATTTGAATTTACATACATACATGCACATGTTTTTTAATGCGCAATACACGTGTGTTTTTTTTTTTTTCCAAAATTATGCATTAGTTCAAGCAGATGCAGTTAAATGTCTAAAATTAATTTTGTAGTTAGAAATGATCAGAGAATAAAATTTATTTGTGCACGCATTATTATATTTACTGTTTGGTGAGTTAGATAAATAATAAACCACACCTACGCGTATCTACCACATCTTACAGAACAGCTGGAGCATTTTGATTGTATGTTAAATTGAGTTAATGTACAACTCAAGTCTTCTGCGCCAGGCGATAACAAGTACAATGAAAGCTAAGACGATGACAGCGATCCCCGCCCCGACTCCTCCCCCATTCGCTGCTATGTTTGTTGCTTGGGGAGCTTCTGCCGCTGATAGAAAGACAAACATTACACTATAAAAGGCAAGGAACGTACTAACGCTGTAGAATTTCTTGTTGTAGGGAGGCCAAATGGTCTAGTGTGCTGCGTTTTTTTCCTAAACTCGCTCTGCTGGGGTGGTAGTAGTTGGTGTTTTTCGCAGTAGGACGGTTAAAACACCAACTCCTACCACCCCAACAGAGCGGGTTTAGGAAAAAACGCAGCACACTAGACCATTTGGCCTCCCTACAACAAGAAATTCTAAACACCCACTGGGAAAGGAGAACCGAACTGGTGGGAATATTCTTAGACATATAAAAAGCTTATGACATGGTATGGCACGAAAAATTACTCGAGTAGGATGGGCGACCTAGGGATATCCAACAAAATGTACAACTTCGTCCAAGCCTTCCTGGCCGACCGTCGGATAGTAGTCAGATTAGGCAACGCGATATCCAAAGAGTACACCTTAGATAACGGGGTACCCCAAGGATCGGTACTCAGCCCCCTCCTATTTACACTCCTACTCACGGGTCTACAACACGTAGTCACGAACAGTAACATAATGCAATTCGCAGACGACACGTCCCTAACAGGAAAAATCACGAACAAATGGAAAGGGAATAAAATGGAACTAGTGGGACTTCAAGAACTCCAACAAGACCTGACAAGAGTCGAGAAATGGCTAGTTAGAGCAAGCCTAAAAATCTCTACCCAAAAGACCCAGGCTATTATATTTCAAACCAACCGCGCCAAAAGATACCAAATAAGAACCCCCGTGCCTCAGCTTCAAATCGACGGGACCGACATAGAATACCGCAAACAAGTCACATTCCTAGGAGTAATATTCACACACAATAATAATTGGGCACCATACGTAAACCAAATCTGTCAGTCGGCCAGGAAAGGAATCAACCTAATGCGCAAAGTAAGCGGAGCAGATTGGGGCAAGGACCCCAAATCACTCCTAAATCTATACCACTCATACGTGATGTCCAGGCTACTTTATGCAGCCCCCCTCCTCACCAACCTCAACAAAACTCTAACAAAAATACTCCTGACAGTCCAGGTCGGGGCCCTGAGGGTGGTCTTGGGAGTCCCAGGACATACCCCCAACCTCCTTGTACTGGCGGAGTGCGGCCAGAGACCCATCAACATCATAATAGCAGAAAGAGCAGCTAACCTCTTCTATAAAACAATAGGTATGCCGGACGACCACCCGGCCAAACAAACCCTAAACACCAACCACACACCCAAATTTGAACCCACTCAACAACCCCAAATAAAAACAGTGGTACAGAAGCTAGAAGAATCCATAAATCTTAAGCTACCAAATAAAGCACCCAACGCACCAATAAGCGTACCACCATGGAAACTACCCCAAATAGAAGTAGACCTGGACCTAACCAAGCTCAAAAAAGAAATAGACGGGCCCAAAATGAGACTAGAGTTCGACGTAAAAAGAACAACCACGTACAATAAATACACCATCATCTACACAGATGGATCCCACGACCCACGCACACACGCAACTGGACTAGGTATCCACGTTCCTCACAAATCGGACAGAGCCATCAAATTACCGGATCACACGGCGGTCTTCACAGCCGAACTCACGGCAATCCTAGGAGCCATCAAAGTAATAAAAGCAGACCTGAATGCAGCTAAACAAATTCTCATAGTCACTGACTCCCTATCAGCGATCCAGGCGATCCAAAACTTGGACTCCTTCCGAGAAGACCTAACATATCTTATTAGACTCAGAGTAGCGGAACTCACAGAATTAGGCCAGGAAATTAAGTTCATTTGGGTTCCCTCCCATGTAGGGATCCCAGGTAATGAGAAAGCAGATAAAATAGCGAAGAAAGGCCTCGACCAAGAATCGACCTTCTTCGACCTACCCCTGTCGGCAGCCGAAAGATCAAACGCCCTCCGGCCAGCTTTCCAAAATCTATGGGGAAAAGAATTTCATCACGCAAAAAGAGGTATACGTAAAGGCCTCACGAGGGTCCTAAACAACGTACCCATCCTACTCTCAGGCAAAAGGAAAGACCAAACCCGACTAACAAGAATCAGACTAGGGGGCGAGAGATACCTGGTCCACCCCAACCCAGTCATATGTAATGCGGCCACACACTCACAACAGTATACTCCTAGACTGCCCTACCATAAACCACGCCAGAGCTAGACTAGAAGACATACTAAACCCACCTCTTACACTGGAAGGTCTCATAAACCCCACCCCAGACACTTGGCACACCACCGCAAACCAGACAATACAACTACTTAACAAACACCCCCTGATCCAACACATCTAAACAAACGACCCGTCACTGAGGACAAGAACGAAGGAGAACCCCCCCCCCCCCCCCCTACGACTCGACCCCCATAGGGCGCGGGCAGCCAGGATGCAAGATTGTAAAACTAGCGATGCGCGGGCACCAGCGACAGACAGCCAGAACTAAACCCCCTTCCCCCCCAACCCCTTGGCCCATCCCCCCCCCCCCCCCCCGGACGAAATCAGCGCCAGCTGGAAGTCCTTGTCCCTTCAATAATAGCATAGCAACGCTGTAGCAAGTGGCCATAAGAACTCTCCTTTCATAATGTCTTTGCTGAATAACAGGACTAACAAAATACATTTTATACTACTACTACTACTACTACTACTACTACTACTACTACTACTACTACTACTACTACTATTACTACTACTAGTAGTAGTAGTAGTACTAAATACATTTTATTAAATATATTCAATACCATATTCTCCATGATATAATATGTGGACAAGAAAGCAATGTCAGCGCCTGCGTTTCAAGACAAGAGATGCCAAGTGGTTCACTTTTAATATAAAATCACGCTACTGCGATGGAATGATCAATCCTATATGCTGGTTATTAAATTTTAACAGCGTGCATATAAGCACGTGTGCTTTGAGTTCACGCAAGAACGAGTTTACGCACGTCAGTGCGTGCGTGCTAATGTGTTCGAGTTTGTGTGTGTGTGTGTGTGTGTGTGTGTGTGTGTGTGTGTGTGTGTGTGTGTGTGTGTGTGTGTGTGTGTGTGTGTGTGTGTGTGTGTGTTTGTGATATTTCAGCGAGGTAACACTTTCAGAAATATTGTCAGTTGCATATGACGCATTCGTGCCGGATATTCTTCAATAGCTGGTGAGTGTACTCATCATGCGACGCATCACGCATAGCGTAATATTAGATGATACCCCGAAATCAGGCAATGCGTTCTTGAGCGATTATTACTGTTGCGTCCGCTCCAGTTATCGATGCAACGGCAAACCTTTCAATCTGCTTACAGCGCAGTCATCAGTAGTGCGGTTTTAAATTGTTTTCTCAACAGTGAAGGGGTTAATTTGTTGAGGACACTCACCAGCTAGTGAAGAATATTCGGCCTCAGTTTCCGAGTCCATTA
The DNA here is from genome assembly GCA_036245525.1 of Semisulcospira habei. NCBI lineage: Eukaryota > Metazoa > Mollusca > Gastropoda > Semisulcospiridae > Semisulcospira > Semisulcospira habei. Next base: position 73,016,354 of record BTPG01000003.1, read on the forward strand.
TTCCTTCGCCTGCTGCTGCGTCATCGTGGGTCTTCCGGGTTGTGGCGTTTCCTGAGAGAGTTCATAGAAACCTCGTATTACCTAAGTAAAAGTTATTTTGAAAGGTTCTCTGGGCGTAGTCGGTAGTGTACCGTATATAACAAGTCATTGGAGGAATTTGAATTTACATACATACATGCACATGTTTTACGAGCAATACAATTTTTTCAAAATTATGCATTAGTTCAAGCAGATGTAGTTACATTTCTAAATTTTATTTTGTAGTTAGAAATGATCAGAGAATAAAATGTATTTGTACACGGATAATTATATTTACAGTTTGGTGAGTTAGATAAATAATAAACCACACCTATGCGTATCTACCACATCTTACAGAACAGCTGGCGACTTTTGATTGTATGTTAAATGGAGTTAATGTAAACACTCACGTCTTCTGGGCCAGACGATAACAAGAACAATGACAGCGAAGATGATGACAGCCATCCCCGCCCCGACTCCTGCCCCAATCGCTGCTATGTATTTTGCTTGGGGAGTTTCTGCCGCTGATGGAAAGACAAACATTACACTAAAAAGCAGGAAGGTACTCACGCTGTAGGAAGTGGCAATAAGAACTCTCCTTTCATAATGTCTTTGCAAAATAATAGAACTAAAAATATACATTTTATGCTACTACTACTACTACTACTACTACTACTACTACTACTACTACTACTACTACTACTACTACTACTACTACTATCACTACTACTCCGACTACTACTACTAAATACATTTTTTTAAGTGTATTCAATACCATATTCTCCATGATTTATGTGGACAAGAAAGCAATGTCAGCACCTTCGGTTCAAGACAATAGATGCCAAGTGGTTCACTTTTAATATAAAATCACGCTACTGCGATGGAATGATCAATCCTATATGCAGGTTATTTAACAGCGTGCATATAAGCACGTGTGCTTTGTGTTCACGCAAGAACGAGTTTACGTACGTCAGTGTGTGCGTGCTATTGTGTTCGAGTTTGTGCGTGTGTGTTTGTGTGTGTGTGTGTGTGTGTGTGTGTGTGTGTGTGTGTGTGTGTGTGTGTGTGTGTGTGTGTGTGTGTGTGTGTGTGTGTGTGTGTGTGTGATATTTCAGTGAGGTAATACTTTCAGGAATATTGTTAGTTGCATGTGACGCATTCGTGCCAAACTGGATCGTAGATATGTGAGCTGTGTGGAAAGCTTTCGTGCATGTACGCTGACCCCGTATTCTGTGAGGGTATGTGAGAGGCGCTTCATTAATGTAAACAGACTAGTAGTAACAGAAGCTTTCACGAGGGGCTGGTGGGGGGAGGGGGATGGGGGGGGGGTGCGGGGGGAAGAGACGCTTTTAGACAGACTTCAGAAAAGTATACTGATGATTGCCTGCGCGAGAATTTCATTTAGAGATTCGGTAGCGGTATATTCCCACATGTATGTAACATCACCCATAATTTTAAAATGTGAACATATAAAACTGATATTACCATCGGAAAGAGCGCATAAAAATTGTGTTGTCGTGCAAAATTTCCAAGCTCTATCTTTTATATTTTATTAAAAATCACAACTTGTTTGGCGAAAATGAGACTATAATAATTGAGCATTTTATAAAATGCAAAGTTTAAGGTCGCATAACTCTATAATATCTTACTAACAATATCCCCACTTGCCGTACTGACTAAACCATATACCTATGTGCTGATTATTTTACAGCTCCCAAAATAGTATACTTTAAAAGAAATACCAGCCTAAAAATGGTTAACAAAATCAACGTCGAATAGCGCGCTTTACTATGATAGCAGACTACACTCGCGCTCTTTCCGTGAAGCACGCGTAGCATTCTTGGCGGACCCCGACTAAAGGGGCGGAGTCAAATAAAAAGTAGGTCGGTCTATTACTTCAAGAAGGTAACTCAATGTACAAGGTCGATGCTAAGCAAATATTCCCCGATCTGACCTTGTAAATTGATGCCAAACTGGAGGCAGTGGGACTGCTCCCTCTTTGGTGAAACACCTCGCACTAAACAAAGTGTACTGGTGCCCCATCGTACCGATCTAGGCTTTTCTTACAAACTAAAAAGAGATACAGCGCCTCGAGGAACGGGTCTTTGTATTAAATACCTCTCATAAAACTGTTCAGATCTAGCCTGCCGTATTCAGGCGCTCTCTTTGGTACCCACCACCTTCCATTTTTCAGCAAACTACGTCCCTCTCGTTGTTTAAAACGTGATTCTCCTTCAAAGAAGCAAATGCAGATAATTTTTTCTTCTATTTTTCTTGACAATATTCCCTACTTTTTCACTTTTCGCTAGATTTCTGCTTTTTTTCAAGCATGCATTTAAATTGTTTCTTCCCTTTTCTAGTAGATGTTGGTAGTACACTCAATATACTGCTTCCTTAAATAATAGATATGTGCAAGCGCAGGTGTGTGTGTGTGTGTGTGTGTGTGCGTGCGTGCGTGCGTGTGTGTGTGTGTGTGTGTGTGTGTGTGTGTGTGTGTGTGTGTGTGTGTGTGTGTGTGTGTGTGTGTGTGTGTGTGTGTGTGTGTGTGTGTGTGTACGTAAATGTATGTGTTTTTGCGTGTGTTTGCGAGGCTCGAGGGCCTAACATATCGATCCTTTGAAAATAACCACTCTTCTCGTTGCACATATGTTAAGTAGTATTCTTGTGAGAATATTATCATTTATCATTCTATTTTACTAAAGGCTTACTAATGACGGATGTGCCGGCACTGTTAGTTTTGTCTTTTTCTCCAGGCACCACGGTGAGACTGATCGTGTAGCGTCCTTCCTCTGCTGGCAGTGGCCAGGAGAAAGAGCACGTCCCGTTGCAGAACTCATTCCCTGATTCATTACACTTCGAGAGATCGGGGTCTACCCTTTCTCTCCTTACCTGAAAAATGAGAGCAATGTGGTTTTACTACATGACTGCGTGGGTTCTTACAGTTCCAGCTAATTAGTTAGTTAATTATTTGGGTTTAACGCCGAGCAGGCGACTAAGGCCATCTCACGACGGCTTCCTGTTCTAACGTGTACACGTACACAATTTGCAACACATCTTTACATAGTGAGAGAATGCATGTTCTATATTGTGTCATTTTTTTGCATGACTATTTTATAAAGATATTTACAATATACGGTAAAGTCCGGTTATATCAGAAACGCAGGTGACAACGATTTTTGTTGTTGTTATAAGCGAAATTTGTTAGAAGCGAAATGTCCGACTTTCTAATGTAATAATACCAACCTATCGACAAAGGCTTGTTTTCAGCCTAAATTCATTCATTTACAGTGACATTTTATTATACAATCACTAAATTAGAGTAGTTTTCAATTACCATACGTAAACGACAGATTATTATTTCAATTTTTTTTATTTTTCTTTCTCTTTTATAAGTAAAATTCCCCTAGGTATGTGTACTGTTGTACCACCGCTAGCCTCATCTATCTGGTTTGTGAGTATTGTAAAAATCATGGGAAGGAGAAGGCGGGGGATTTTAGTCAATCATGTACTCTCTAAATTCGTGTCCATTCTTTGCGGTGCGTGTGCGAGTCGTCTTAGCTTCGATAATGAAATGAGTTTTACCTTTCACTGGATAAGTATTTTTTCTCACACTTACAGAAAACACCGGATATAACGAACTCCCAGGGGGCCCAGCTTTTTATGTAATAAGCAAAATTTCAGATTTGTAAAATAAAGTATTGCAAATGTCTTGCAGATACATCGTTAATGCAGATACAGTTGATAAACACGTTTCCATTTGATCTAAAAACAGATATTAATACGAAGTGTTGTTTTGGGGTGGTTTAAGCTTTCTATCCCGAACCAACTCAAGACTCGTTTTTGACAACTCACTTTTAACTTAACTTATTCTACCCAGGACACACCACAGCAAGATAAAGATCGACCATGATAGTTCAAGGGTGATGCCCGAATAGCTTGGCGCCTATAGGCGCCAAGGTATTCTGGCATCACCCTTGAACTATCATGGTATATATCTCTCCTGCACTAGAGTGCACTCTAACGCGGACAACGGCAACTTTTGGGGATTTCGGTGTTAAATAATAATTTTACTTTTCTTTCACAAGTATTCTCGTTATTTATCGCAGCATAAAATAAGCACTCTTCCGTAAGTTAGAACAAACAAGGGACCGGGTTCTCAGTGTTGTTTTGCTTTAATTAAGACATTTCTACCCTTCTTTAACAATCATCAGAGGAGGCTAACGTAACGGTGGCTTTCCACTGCTTCTGGTACTCATAAGGTGGGGCCGGGGGAACTCACAAAGGAACAAAAAAATAGCAGACAGGTCTTCATCTTATCACATTTGTTAGAATAGTCCTTCAGCCCAAAATTAGTTTAAGACCTATTAAAAACATGTATACGGAAATTGTTGTAAACCACGTAGCTTTAAAACAAAAACCTAGATATCGCCGATACATCATACTGATTTCGGCAGGTACTTTTGTCTGGCCAACGAAATTGAAATTATCAGGCTTCTGTACAATCGTTATGTGCCTTCCATACAGTACAGACGTCAGGCGAAACCCATGATATAAACTCTGTTTCAAAGTAGTCAATGCGGATTGATGGATGTCAGGTAAGGGCGGGAAGGGGGGGGGGGTTTGGGGGAGTCAGGGGTTCTTGACTCCCCCCCCCCCCCCCTCCAATAATTCTTTAAAGTGCGATAACAAAGTCCGATCACGGACAGTTTTGGAACCCCCCTCCCCCGTTGATTGAAAATTTCGATGAGTGCATGGTGAAGGTCTTGACACACGCACGCCCCGCTCTCCCGCCATCCCCTTCAACCGCAGCCCCCACCGCCCGTTGTTTGATATTTTGGCCAGCGGTGAGAGTTCTGACAAACGCTCTTACGCCCACCCCACCCCCTCCACACTCCCCCCCCCCCCCCGCCCCAAGCCCATTTCCACCCCTTAGGTAAATGATGCTGTGTAAGCCTCCACCTGTGAGGTAGGGCCCTACTATACCAGCCAGTTATTCATATACCAGTAATTGTACAAGTTTACAACGAAAGGAATACAGGGATGCAGGCTGGACTCATTCGCGACCAGCCGCATCTGGGTGCGCGGCATAAACTGCGCATCCGGATGCGGCTGGCTGCGAATAACTTAAAGGAAAGATAATTAACTGTACAGGTACAAAAGTTCAAAGATAAACCCAACGAAAAAAGAAGCACGTTCAGAAAAGACAGATACAACTTTCTCCATGCACTGATAAAATATGTAGCGAAGTGTTTTCTTGTTTGTTTCTCTAGTTTGAAAAAAAAAAGGTTTCTATAAATACATTGTGCTGTATGTCTTTTCTTCTAGCTTCTTTCTTCGTTGGGTTTTTTTCTCTGCATTTGTCTGGATTTTGTATACAGCTCGTATGTCCGACCAAGAACCAAAGTTACTGCTGCTGACTATTTGTAACCATTGTACAAAACTACACTCAAAATGCTCAATACTTGTAGATGCAGGCTAATACGACAAATCAAAACACACAAAATGATTTAATACACAGCCAGTTTTATGTAGACAAACAAAAACATGCAAATTTTATGAAAATGGAGCATATATTATCCTGTTTCCTTTGCTGCATTTAATGTATAGGTTTGTTATAAGCAGTCTCGACACCGCCGCGAAGTCTGAAAAAAATTTTTTGTTATATCCAAAATTGTGTTATATCCGAACTTGTTATAAGCGGATTACTTTTACAGAGAAAAACAAAAAAAATCTGGCCGGGACCTCCCCCCAAATATGTTATATCCGATTTTTGTTATAAGCGGACTTGACTATAATTTTGTAATATTTCGTGTTACAACCCGAAATTATTCAGAAATTATTTTGAAACTATCTTTTCTAAACGTGTTTCTTTCTTCGACGGGTTCATATCTGCATTTTACGCGCATGGCAGTCATTTTTGGGTCTGGGTTATGTAGATATAATTTTTCACTTACTGGGATTTTACGTAGTAAACTTCATTTATAAAACTTGTCACCTGTACCAGCCACTAGGCCACACACAGAAAGACTGAAGGACATCACAGTAAACGCAAGCATCATGAACATTAACTTTACTGACAAGAAGCGATTATAACGTTGTTCTAGGCCTGATCTCGGGTGTTTCGACGGAACTGTCGAACAAGGTCTTGAGTTTGTGCAGCGCATTATGTCAGACTGTACTAATTTTATTTGGAATTCCGAAAATAAAGATATTCTGAACTGCTTGATACTGGACAGGACAGGAGAACCGAGAAGGTTGTTGAGACGAGGTTGCGTTGTCGTCAAAATCTCTCTCTGTTATGCAGCTCTATCAAGCGAGAGGGAGTTCAGTATTAAATACTGTACAGTGCGTACCTCATGGTGCGTTTCATTTTCCATAATCCACACGCAGCTGTAATTGTTTCTGGATGAATACATTTTGTCCACACGATAGGAGCCGACCACTGTCCTGGTAACGTTGTCTACAGTCAGTAATTGTAGTGTGAGGAGTCCAGGGTCTACAAACAACAAGTGATTTTTACTTTAAATATTGTTTAAGTCATTGTGCTGATCAAATAACAATTGTCATTAGGTGGCTCAGTCCGAAGTGTACGACAATAAATTACAGTGTGCATGTGCATGTACAAAATAATCCTTTAGCCACCGCCTGACTCTGTAATTGTCGGCTTCAAAGTGAAAGTCCGATACGCGGCGACCTCACGCGACTCGTATACAGCACTTACGTATTCAAGATTAATCCACGGACTCACTATCATGTGATGGATCGACCATGCTAATTCAAAGGTAGTGCCAGATTAGCTCGGCGCCTGATGGCGCCGAGCAAATCTCGCACTACCCTTGAATTATCATGGTTGATCCATCTCCTACAAGTGGTAAATTGGTCGTTAGTTGACATCTCCAAAATGTGGGAATGGCGGCCTTAGTGTTAATAAGTTATCAAGTCATTGGCTGCCGTAAGACTTAAACAACACACACACACACACACACACACACACACACACACACACACACACACACACACACACACACACACACACACACACACACACCACACCACACAGTACAACGTTGAGCTGTTTTACAGGATGGACTTACAGATGAAGTTGATCTGGCAGGATGCTGCAGTTTGGTTCTTTAACCGCGAACATGTTATATTTTTCCCTGTTTCCTGTCTGTAGTTTACTTGAATACTCAGTTCGCTCTTTGCTTCAGTCGGTCTCGTTACGTTATTGTCCGTAGTGCTGCTGTTAGTCAGTGTGCAATGGATTGTAAAATTGCACTCGCCTATTCTGCTTTCGGATAGTGCCCAGTAAATGTTATGATTTTCCGTTTCGTTGATACCATCACAGGTTGCGTTTGTGCCTGTGTCTTCTCGAACTTCGATGTAATAGTCACTTAAACACCCAGTAATTGTGTAGTCTGCATAGAGGAATAACACACACACACACACACAAACACACACACACACACACACACACACACACGCACACACACACACACACACATACAATCGTATTTTTAGTCACATGCAGAATATAGTTGATATGATAATTTATGACAAATATCTATAATTTTAATTTTATTCCTTCTCCCTCAATTAATTTTTATTTACAGCAATGACCTTCACTTGACTGAACATGTGTGCATTGGTCTGTCAGGTGTATATGTATATGTGCTAGTTTGCGAGGCTGGTTTGAACGCACCAAAGGCGTAAGGTTGAAAATTACAGACCAGCATGTATATGCTTACTTGCACGGAAAAATGTGATGATCAAGAAGTAGAAACCCATCACAAATGCGGAGCGGGTGTCCATTGTGACTTCCTCCTGCCCGTGCTGAGTGGAGTTGGATCACGGCAAAACTGTGTGAACTACTCGTGTCTGTCACGCTGCTGCAGTTCAACTTCCCTTGTTCAGATTTCACTAGTATATCATTAACCCTTTGGGTGTTGGTAGCGGTTTTAGTCGAGATGATTCATGCAGGACAGTACCGACATCCAAAGTGTTAACTTGTTGATAATAACAATCACACGTATCAAGTTTCATTACGCCCCGCTTCACACAACATGTAAGAGACTGACCCGGAACATGCCTTAAAAAAATCTTTTACCGTGTCACTTTTGCTCGATCGCGTTGACTAGACAGCCCCTTTGTGCATGCAGCCGCTTTTACAAAAACAGCGAAGGGTTAGCACAATTATACCTAATTACTGTACAGCCTGCTACATAGATAGGGCCACATTTTCTCCCTGTGTACTAGCGTCACACAATCCCTTAGACGATGCTTTTTTGCAACCGCTCTTTCAACCCAGAGTAAAGCAATGAAATACCACGCTGGAAAGAACCTCAGACTGCTGGGCAAGGCGAACGCTACCCATCCGCACGAGACATAAATCCACATTAGCCCCCGCCAGTGCGTTGGTTCCTGCGAATGTATGAATCTTGTTAGTCCTGTGTTATGTTTTGGTCCCAGTTACATTTTGTTCAGCACGGAGATGTCCGCCAATGTGCAGTGGTTTCAGACGCGCGACTAGTGATCACTGGCAGCCAAAGGGTTAAACACAAAGTGCATTAGCAATGACAGCAAAATATCTTGCGTGTTGCATTCGCAAGTGTTACATCATTTTTACCATGACGTAACATCTCGATTTTCTGTCCGTGCGGTCCCAACTCCAAAAAAAGGAACTTTTATGTAGTAATTTAAAGAAGTTTTGACATGTGGGAGGCAGGGCCTTCCGGAGCCCCACTCCCCCCCCGCGAGATACGACCCTGCATCCGGATGCTAACTTGCTGCTTAAATAACGATTCTATGTAATTTACAGTAATTGTTACTCTATTGAATATAGTGGCTGTGCGCGGTTCGCTAACTATCTGTTCGTCAAAAGTAATACATTTAGCAATGAAAACTCGATCTTTAAGTATGCGTTAGGAATGCTGTGCGTGAAGATCTCTTTAACGTTAAATCATATCAAACGTGCGGCACCACGTCCCTGTCAGAAATAGTACACGTATATCTTTTTATGGTGTACGTATATCTTTTGTGTGTGTGAGCATTTCTTGTTGGTGTGTTCATTTTGATCAGCTTTGTTTCCTTGTATATCTTGTTGCGTGAGTGTGTATGCTAGAGAATATATTATACAGTATGTATGTGTTGTAGGATGCAAGGTATGTTAGTATGTCATTTGTACGGCGCCTAGAGCTTTTTATCGAAGGTATAGGTGCCTTAAAAATATACATTATTATTATTATTAATTATGGACAACTGACTCCACTGAACTCATCGCAGATTCACTGAAGTATAACGGCGCCTGTTAGAGGAACATAAATGTGACACAGACCAACAAGGGGCATCGATCTTCGACCATAGAGCGTTCTTCCTACGACCGCATTAGGATCTGTGCCGCTTATAATTTTCTCGACTGTGAAGGTTTGAATCTTTGTTTCTGCTTGATATCTGTGTGTGTGTGTGTGTGTGTGTGTGTGTGTGTGTGTGTGTGTGTGTGTGTGTGTATGTGTGTGTGTGTGTGTGCGTGCGTGCGTGCGTGCGTGTGTGTGTGTGTGTGTGTGTGTGTGTGATTGTGTGTGTGTGTGTGTGTGTGTGTGTGTGTGTGTGTGTGTGTGTGTGTGTGTGTGTGTGTTTGTGAGGGGGAGGAAGGCGGAGGGCTGGGGTAGTGTTCGTTTTCAGTACAAGCAAGTTTTCATGGTAAAACTGTTCGTGTGTCAAAAATCTTCCACACAAGTATCTTTTTGCCCTCTACAACGCAGACGAATCCTGTTTACTCTAACAGATGTCATCTAATACCACAATAGTGATAATAAAACGTGCAAAGGTTTCCTGCTTGCCAGATGCACGAATTTTGCCTTCAATTACTGTCAATGTGTCGACATCCTGCTGTACAGATGTACCTAGTACGCAAAAGGCATTCGGGTAGACGTCGATCCTAGCTGGCTCGCGCAGAACCATGCGCGCGCCAACTGTGACCGACGTCGGCCCATGGACTTTGTGTACACTGGGAAGCAGGTAAAAGTGCGGTCATTCTTCAAATCCGGGTGTTTACATCGTGTGTGTGTGTGTGTGTGTGTGTGTGTGTGTGTGTGTGTGTGTGTGTGTGTGTGTGTGTGTGTGTGTGTGTGAGTGTGTGTGTGTGTAAGTGTGTGTGTGTGTGTGTGCGTGTGCGTGTGCGTGTGTGTGTTTGTGTGTGTGTTGAACAGTGCCATTAAACGAAAAATCGCGTGTGGCGTGTTGCTTTCTTTCCCCAGATAATCACCCAGTTCCCCATCAATACACGTTTACTGCATGAAGTCTGTGTGCTGCTCTGTGACTCCGGTCTTCTTGGCGTCTAGACGTACGGTCCAAAAACACAAACAATCACACACGCTTTTCAACGTTTTCTGTATCCAGACTGGGAAAGGAACCGTTCACAGGCCCGATATGTTCAAGCATATTTCCAATAGTTTATCCTATATCACTGACATCACAATATCTGCTCACACACACAGTTAGATCCCCTGCTCCCGCCTATCAGGCACGCAATCGCCAGCCCACAGAGAAATAAGCAGGTAAAGAACAAGACGATCATCTGCATCCCATAGGGGCAGGGGATCTGTTTGTCTGTCCAGCGCTGAGTGATTCCCCTTGGTTTGTGTACAATTCTGCAAGCGCTAGCCTCACCTATCTGCTTTGTGAGAATGTGTTTATCTGCCTCGTGTTTCTTGTTTGAGATACCCTCCCCTGTTCCTGAAAGGGGGTCTACTGAAGTCATGTTATGTGTCACTGTAAATGGGTGTCCGTGTTGGAAAAAAACGGTGCTCACATTGCACACATGAATGTTTCAGCCTGTTTGTGGCTTGGCCGTATACACAAAGTTTGTGACACAGGTCTCGATTTTGTTGTACTCAATCCTGTGTGTATTTTGAACATGTTTCACTTTAAAAAGCCAGGTACTGCTCTCGTCACCGGACCAAACCTGACCACAGAGGTGTGATTTAGTTATCAAATCCGTCCTTCTGTTCAAATGCATGTCTGGATTTGTTGTTTGACGGTATTTGTTGTCCGTTCATTGTGAGTTGCTCGGGTTCATTGCGTTTCCCCGTGGAGTAATTCAACGCACTGTGAGAGGTTTACCAGTGCTAGGTTATTGTGCGTCACCAACTTTGGTGTGATTACCTCGTCGTCTATGTTACCGTCATTGCATATTCGCCGAGTGTTTTCAAAGAGGCATTTTGGGTTGTTTAGTGCCAGGCTGTTGTACGTCACAAATAAGTTTGGTGCGATATCAGTTCGTAGTTGGATTCCTTTAACCACGTTAATCTGGTTTATGCCAGTGCACAGGTTGTGGCGAGGCTGCAGCTCTTACTACGACATTCGCTCCTGCAGAAAGCGTTCTCCCCCAGCTGCTATCGAGCAGTTCAAGAGGGAGTTGAAAGCGGCGGCGGCGAAGGAAGCAAAAGTAATCGCCGAATATAAACAAAGCTGCATAAAAGATCGATTGCTTCAGACTCTTGGACGCTGGTAAAAGCGGAATTTTTTATTAAAACACTTTCAATATTCCTTCGACAAACAGGCCCTTTCAAGGGCCCCGAATCTTCCACAGAGTATACTGGCACTGATCCCCGTTGATCCTGGTCACAACAGCATACTGGGTTGAAACACTGGGTCTTGAAACCGAAAGCGTGCCTATGTAAAAGTAAAGCTGAATGATGGGTAAACCAATACAACGGAAAGCTCTGTCGACCCTAACTAGTTTTCATTTTTTTCTTCCAAGGAAAACCAAATAAAACAAAGGCAAGAAAGAGGGAAACACGCAAAATGTAGCGAGGAAGGCGAAAAGGAGGGGAGGAGAAAGCAAAAGGAAAACAACTAATACAAATTAATTTTAAAAAATACAAATATGATAATAATAAAAATCAGAAATAGATAAAATAAAATACACAAAAGCTCTTACAAAAACAAAAACAAAAAAAAAAAAAAAAAAAAAAAAAGTAAGAGAAAATAGTGGGAAATTATGCTAGTAGATTTCACTTCGTAAGTACCAAAACAGATACCGTGCGCAAGCAAGCAACCACTCATCTCGCTAACCGAAACACAGCAGCCAATCAAAGCGTGCCGGAACAGTGGCCGCCAGAACTTCTACAGTACATAACTGACCTCTGAGGCCCGCGCACGCGGTAGACTGAGCCAGGTGGTAATGGCACGACGAAACGATGCACGGCCGTAAACTGGCATGTTCAATGGCACAAAGTCACAACTATAAAAAAGATGACAAACTCAAAGCCAAGCTTATCAAAGCCAAACAGTTTGTAACAAAACTGTCAGACATTCACCTGACAAACAGTAGCTAGCACTGTCAAAAGGCATAAAATTCATTCCAACCCCTCACACTAAAGGACACAAAAGGGACATCATGAGAGATTTCTTAGAACTAGCAAGAACAATGCGGTGCAGGTATCAGTATCACTCCGAGGGAGAAGACACCGCTCTTCACCCGTTCAGAATATGCTCAGGACATGAACCACCCAAGGGAAACAACGCCTTGGAAACCTATATACGCAACACCAGAGAAGAGTTATCCCATCTTCAACTCACCAGGTTGAAACCCAATATAACGGTAGAAGAGCGCAAAGCCCTCCGTAAACTCAAAGCTAACAGAGAAATAGTCATTTCAAAAGCTGACAAATGCTATACAATTGTTATCCAAAACAGGGCTGATTGTGTGAAGGAAGCAGAAATGCAGCTACGGAGCATCCATTATCAACATATCCCCCCGCCAAACATGAATAACCTACATGTAAAAGTCATGTAAACAATCCAACAGTTGTACAACTGCGCAAATCGACGAAACAACGTACAAATTTCTGTTGCGATCTGGGGACAAGAAGGACCCAGCGCATTTATATGCGTTTCCCAAAACTCACAGCTGGAAGAAGCAGAATCACACGGCCTGAATGGGCCACGGGTAGCAGGAAGACCAATTATTTCCCAGGTGGCAACCCCAATATATTACATTGGGCACCTTGTGGATTTCTTTATACTGCCGTTTGTGGAAAAGCTTCCAACTTAATCCTAATCCCTACCAAAATATGGGGTGTAGGATTTCAACGGAGATTTTGATACGTGCAACAAAACGCTGCGCAAAATGACTATGTCCACAGTTTATTTCGCTGACGATGAGGAGCACTGGCAATTCAAAGCAAAACTTCATCGAAACACGCATGAACTAGACATATAAACTCAGACTGACAGTTGTGTCGCTCAAGTGTGTACGGCCGGCCGATAAACAGGCCATTGCATCATATAGTGTGCGATGTTAAACACATATTTACACACATACACTCTGGGGTTTTTTTTTTGCAGGTGATATTTCCAGAAGCAACCAACAGAATTGTTTATTTTTTAAATATCTGCTCAGTATTAAATTAGAAGATGTGTCTTGTACCAAAGCAGAGGTCCTAAGGTCAAGGTCAAGGTCACAGAAGAGATATAAAGGGTTTGTACACTAAAGGTAATATCACAAAAAGGACTATGATTTAAACCGTTGTTAAAGTAAAGGTACCCCGAAGAAAGCTGCGCAAAGGAAAATCATCTGACATACCGATTGTAAAGGCCCTGGCAGACATATGTGTTTTCAGTGCTTTCGTTTTTGTCTGTGCGACATCTCTGGAACCACTGTACCGATTTTCGTCAAGTTTTAGTATTTTGGTAGCCTTCAGTATGAGAAATGGTCATAAGCAAAAACGGAGTTGATACTTTTAAGTGTTAGGTTCACGTGCGGAACGTGAATCTATGTAATGGGCCAGTGGACGTCCGTCCGTCCTTCGTCCGTTGTAAGCTTCAACGTTGGCATTTTCTCTGAGACTATTCAATCCACACTCTTCAAACTTGGGCCAAAGATATAATAGTGTGCTAAGACCTTTCTACACATACCAAATTCAGTGACCTTTTTCAATGTCAAATTGACAGGGGTTTAGAAAATAGATTAAACAAATACACATTTTAACAAAAAATGCTTTTCGGAAAGACTGTTAACGGAGAAACGGAGCGTGTGGGGGAGACAAGGGCTCACGAGCTTCAGAAAGATGCTATTTGTTACGAGTGGGGGGAGTGGGGGGGGGGGGGAGTAGAGACAGATGCTCATGTCCTTCAGAGAGGTGCTGTCCGTTGGGTGACGCGGGAGGTGAGGGGGGTAGGGGGTGGGGGGAGGGGCAAGGTAAAGATTATGGATTCGGCGTAGGTCTTTTTCAATCGCGTTACCATCTCGTGGGGTTTGCTTACGTCTGCAAATGTAAGAAAGAGCAAACGTTTTGCACCCATCGTTTCAGGTCAGTGCTCACTGAACTTATGGATGCTAGCTTCAGTTGTACAGACATGAATCTGATATGATTGCAAAAGAAGAAAAAGATGCAGTCGTTGTTTGACTAAGATGCTGGTCGGCTGAGAAGATAGGAAAGAGTGGACTGGAAAGGATAAGTGGTTTGGGACAGTAGCAATCATTGTTTGGACAAGATATTCATGTTTTTCGTCAAGTGTATAATATATTCTCATTTGACGGATACGCGTCTGTGTCATAGAATGTACTGGATAGACAGGCAAACCTTCAGAGTAGCAAGTCTCATTAATAAAATCTGAGCTGAGTATCTCGTGTTGTTTGCCGTCGTTGTGTTATATATTCAGCTGTAAGAAAAGTTTGTTGATTGAGACGGGTGAGGCTTTGGTTGATCTTCCTCGTTTCCTCTGCTGAATTCTGTCTGACAAGATCTTGAAGTGTTTGTCTAATAAAATTAGAAGCAACGGAAACTATTTGTTGTTCAATGTGATTTTTTTTAGCTATAGTAAGAAACTAACAAAAGATTAAAACTTCAAAAATAAAAAATATAATAATATTAATCATCATCGACATAATAATAATAATAATAATAATAATAATAATAATAATAATAATAATAATAATAATAATAATAATAATAATAATAATGTGCTCGTATCGTTTGCTTTTTTTACAAGTACGTTACGACGACCAGAAATACAATCAACAGACAACAACAAATTTCGTGGTTTATACAGTTAAAACCAAACGAGTTGGGTTTCTGAAAAATTCGTCTGCTAACTGACAATGAGTTGTCCTTCTTGTTGTCAACTAAAACGGTTATTTAACAAACAAAAAAAAAACGTCGAACATATAAATTGTCGGTGGCGCAGCGAATTTGCATTTAGTCAAAGCACCATCGTCAGGCCCTTATGGTCGAACTAAACCGCGAATAAACTTGATGCAACAAACGTTGCTTGCAGGGGTCCGTACTGTTTACAGTACCCGCCGCCTGAATACACAAATCATTGGAGACGAACGGCATCCGGATACGCAGCTTATCCGGATGTCGTTTGTCTCGAATGAGTTAAGACATGTATATATTTACAAGTACACTACAACAGTACGCCTACTGCATATGCCGCAGACAAGAGAAGAGCCCTTCCAGACAAAATGTCACAAATTAAATTTTAAACTGAAATGTAAAGTGACATCCAAAATACATTCTGTTTACAGAAATAAAATACAGAACGCAAATACTAAATTATATCATTTGTATCAGATATGTTAACAATAAACATTTTCTTCGTCAAAACATACCCACAATACACCCATATATAATATGTACATGTGTATTAATATTCGAGCTCTCCTTGCGGATTTCACCGTCCGCAGACTAACGTCTTTACAACCATGTGACGAATTTTGGTTAGTTGTTTTCAAACGTGTATTATAACTCCCACGCGGACACCGGTCTTGGGAACAGCACCTGTTACAGCATGCTCAACAGGGCTAACGTTTCTATAGGGGCCTGACGAGAGAATGTGTGCTGGTATGCGAGACAATCTCCGATCAGGCTTTCCCGCTCAGCGACAGTCACTCCATACGGAAACCAAGGAAGGAAAATACGTCACCCTTGAAATGAGGGAGCGCCCGGAAACGTTTCTTTATGCTCTTAACCATTGCAGAGTGCAATTCTATAAGCCCTTCTGCCAAAATGTTGTGAAAGAGGCCACGCTGCTGTATTTTATATAAATCAATCAGAAATGAGGATGCATTCTACGGAATAGTAGCTAACTGATGTAACCTAGAAAGATGCTTAACGGTACAAAAAGCATTGCTACCAAGCAGTCGGCTTTGAAAGGCAGACAAGGTTGCCATATACTTGCAGCAAAATGCCTACTGAGTTTGTTCCTGGCGGTGTTTTTATGCGGGTGATTGGTTTTCAATGTTGAAAACATATGTCAGACATAAATTGCGTCTTTTTCACTCGTGACTCATCTTGCCACCCCTGGTATGTCTATGAATAGAGTGTCGCTGAGAGGGTATGCGAACGTCGCTCGTCAGGCGTCTATGGACAATTCATCCGCCAAATAGCATGTCCCTACACAGCGTACAGTCGCACAGAACAGGTTTAGTACGTCATATTGAGACACGCTTAACCCGTTCAGTGCCAGTTGACGCTGTTTTCTGCAAACTCAGCTAATTCAACACACAAAAAAACTGGCTGTTACGGAAACACAGATTCAAAGTGGTGCCAGCAAGAGGCATAGACCCTCATGAGCCCCCGCAAATGCGGGGGCTCATGAGGATCTATACCTCTTGCAGTTGGGTGGTATTCAAATTCTCTCGATGTTCACTAGTAGAACTCATATACGCGCACACGTATTCTCATTTGCCACCGAAACATCAACTTTACCGTCTGCTTAATTCCAGCTAATCAGCACGAAGTATAGTTTTCAATGAGCACCTGCAACCGCAGGGGTTCTTGTGAATCGATGTCTTTTGCAAAAGGATACGGCAGGATGTAGGGACTTTGCAATGTTATTTTTGTAAACGTCTTGAGAAAATGTCTTGTGGCTGGGATTGCTTGCAACCACGACGGCCGCAGTGGACCCGGGGACTTTTTGCTTACTGGAACGCTGACCTCCTGTTGGTCCTGTGTTGTTTAAGTTCCCTGGACATTAAAAACAAAAACGTACGTCATACAAAATCCTGTGGCAGTGACTGCATTTGATACACTATACTCAAAGGTGAAGTCTTACAAAAAATAATTGCATGTTGTTCTTTGTGTACGTACATTTACATTTTTATTTTCTGTCCCATCTTCTCACCACGCCCTTCTCTCTCTTAACTTTGTACACTACTAGTTTAGGTATCAAACATTAAAATCAACTAAAAAAATATTAATGCTTTTTAACACATGGCAATTTGTACCGAAGCCACTTGTATATGAAAACATGGAACCAACCTGAATGCTAGCCAGTCAGCCAAGCACCCAACCAGCCAGATCTGTCTTTATATTCCCTTGAGGGCAATCTATTTTAGATGGAGACTGCAGCAAACTCTCGCACAATAGGCCGGTTGCGAGTGACCGAGCAGCGCGAGAACGCTCGCTAGATTACGCAACTGTGAGCCGAGACAAGTCTAGGCGAACCACAAGAAGTGGGCAACCCGACAAGCTGTAACGCTTAGCCGATACTGTTTTGCTGTAAATCACATACAACATAAATGTAAGCTCAGACTGGCAAGAAAACAGTCGACGATTGCTTCCTGATCATACAGTTTTTAGAATAACGCGGCCTTTTCATTTTTACGGAAATTATCCTGAGGGAAACGATCTCGCACCATTCATGAAAACTGCATATGCGATGAACCCAGACACGGTGGCTTCAGAAAATGGTCTGCCATGTCGCTTCAATAGCTAGTATAATTATTTAACTGTTTTCTACCAACAGTAGACGCATTTTATTCAGTCGTCTCTGATTTCATAGAGCGATTTCACTGAAAAATATTTTTTTATGTCAAGTTTTCCTGCTCACAATGCCTATCGTCCATAGTGACGTGCTATCTTGTTCACAACCTACTGCGCTTTCTCGCCTCTTGCCTCTCGCGCTAGAGAGAGTGCTAGCTTTTTGTGTGTGTGTTTTTTGTTTGTTTGTTTGTTGTTGTTGTTTTTTTGGGGGGTTTTTTGCTTGTTTGTTCGTTTTTTTTTGTGGTTTGTTTGTTTGTTCGTTTTTTGGGGGGTGGGGTTGGGGATGGGGTGGGGGGCTCGTGGGAGGGGGTGGGTGGATTTGTTTCATTCAGTTCTGTTTCATTCATATTTATTTCACAGATTTGTCTTGAGCTACACAAAATGGCGAAGTCCTCACATACATATCTTTCCTGTTATTGAATTAGGATTGCTACTGGCTTTCCAAATGTAAAACCTAATCTATAAATTATTACATACATTTCAAGGGCAGTCATTTTCATACATCTGAAGTGTATAAATGAGAATAATTTTAATGCAACCATGCCCCGTGGCAATGTTGATGCCATCGCAATCACGCGCAGCGTCATAAGGAGCACGTGTCACGCCATTATGTTCACTGGATGTCACGGAGGAAGTCAGATCCGTGTAGAGGTAGTTATTCTCGTTTCTTCTGGAATTCGGCTGTTCGTACGTATTCATTTCTAGTTCTGTGAACATAATAAAATGCAAATTTATTTTAATTTACTTATAAAATACTATGACAACAAACTACTCATGAGAACCATGTGCACGCACGCTCATGTTGTAAATCTAAAGACAGTCGAATTCGTATATAACGAGGTCAAATATGACAAAGGTTGGACATCACTAACAGTTACATATGATTACTAGCTACTGTCTTATGACCCAAAAGAACCCAACGGAGAAAGAAAAACGGTTAGAAAAGACAGATACAACACAATTATTAATATTTCCAAAATATTCAAACAAGCAAGTATGCAATTCAGTCGCTACTTATATTGTAGGGGATGAAGCAAACTTTTTTCCACTTTGTGTTCTCTCTGACAAGATAAGTAGCGACTGAACTGTATACTTGTTTTTGGGTCTATGTTGGAACAGGGCTTTTATCCGAAATAGTAAGCAATTGTGTTGTAACTGTCTTTTTTTTATCTAAGCATGTTTGTTTTTTCTCCGTTCGGCGTTTCTCTGAAGTTTACTGCGCTTGGTTTG
>BTPG01000003.1:73040375-73070375 GCA_036245525.1 Semisulcospira habei
CTCGTTTTTGACTACTCACCTTTCTCCATGCACTGATAAGATATGTAGCAAAGTGTGTTCTTGTTAGTTTCTCTATTTTGAAATAAACAAAGTTTCTATAAATAAATTGTGCTTTATGTCTTTTCCTTTCTTCTTTCTTTGTTAGGATTTTCTCTGCGTTTGTCTGGATTTTGTATACAGCTCGTATGTCCGACCAAGAACCAAAGTTACCGCCGCAGAATATTTGTAACCTTTGTACAAGACAACAATCAAAATGCTCAATAATTGTAGATGCAGGCATGCACGTGGAAGCGCGATATTTCGACAAATCAGAACACACAAAATGACTTAATATACAGCCAGTTTTATGTAGACAAACAAAAACACGCAAAAGTTATGAAAATGGAGCATAATTTATTATTATCCTTTTCATTTGCTGCATTTAATGTACAGGTTTGTTATAAACAGACACGGCACCGCCACGTGGACTGAAAAAACATTTGTTATATCCGAAATTTTGTTATATCAGACGTTGTTATAAGCGGATTAATTTTACAGAATAAAACAACAGATCTGGCCGGGACCTCCCCAAAAACTAAGTTATATCCGATTTTTGTTATAAGCGGACTTCACTATAATTTAGTAATATTTTGTGTTAAAACCCAAAATATTAATAAATTATTTTTAAACTATCTTTTCTAAGCGTGTTTCTTTCTTTGACGGGTTCATATCTGCATTTTACGCGTATGGCAGTCATTTTCGGGTCTGGATTATGTAGCTATAATGGCTGACTTACTGAAATTTTACGTACGACACTTCATTTATAAACTTGTCTCCTGTACCAGCCACTAGGCCACACACAAAAAGACTGAAGTACAACACAGTAAACGCGAGCATCATGAACATTAACTTTACTGACAAAAAGTGATTATAACGTTGTTCTAGGCCTGATCTCGAGTGCTTCGATGGAACTGCCGAAAAAGGTCTTGAGTTTGTGCCGCGCATTATGTCAGACTGTACTGATTTTATTTGGAATTCCGAACATAAAAATATTCTGAACTGCTTGTTGCTGGACAGGACAGGAGAACCGAGGAGGCTGTTGACGAGACGAGAATGCGTTGTCGTCAAAATTTATCTCTGTAATGCAGCTCTATCAAGCGAGAGGGTGTTCATTATAATTTATTAAATACTGTACAGTAAGTACCTCATGATGCATTTCATTTTCCATAATCCACACGCAGCTGTAATTGTTTCTGGATGAATACATTTTGTCCACACGATAGGAGCCGATCACTGTCCTAGTAACGTTGTCTACAGTCAGTAATGGAAGTGTGGGGAGTCCAGGGTCTACAAACAAAAAGTGAATTTTACTTAAAATGACTGACTTACATAAATTTTACGTACGACATGGTTGATACCACACCGCCACCTTTCTGACCAAGAACAACGCCCCCCGCCAGGCCCTCTACTGGGAGGGTGACAGAATGCACCCCAGCGCTGAGGGCATCAAACGTCTGGCCATCAATATACGCTACGGTGAATACCGGCCCTACGTAGCTCCACGCGATCATGCCAACTTCAACTCTGCGCCCGGTTACCAGGCACGCAAACTCCATTCCTCTAACATGACTGGAGGGCGCCCGGCCCGCCTGACATGTCAGGGCCACGGGGTGCGACCCGCTCAAGTTAATAACGCAGAGATGACTCGGCCCCTTCAGCCAGTGCCGCCGAAACTCGGGCAGCACCTGTCGATCCTTCGTCTCCCTACCCACGAGGCCAGGGGGAACAGCAGTCACCGATGTTCCAGACAACTGACTTTCCGCCTCTGGTGACTTCATCTGCCGGAACGGCCCAGATCTCAGCTGCTAATGCCTGGGCCCCCGCTGCTAGTCGTGACAACCAGATTCCCATTGATTTAGTGATGCAAATTGCGCCACTTCTTTTGACTGCTAGACAGTGTACACCGCGTGCAAACAAATAGTTAATTCTCATTATATGAAAGAATATTGATGTCTGATGGGCGCCACATTCCGACCCGTTGTCTAGATGGTTCTTGCTGGTGTGCATATTTTGATTGTTTTCCACAACCTTCTTTGGCACTGACCGTGGAGGGTTGTGGGAGACGCTCGGGCTTCGCCGATGTCTTCGCTCCGGGTCGGACTGTTGTTCCTGTCATATATCAACCCGAATGACATTATTCATACGGGACTGATGTCATCCAAATGTGAAATTCACCGCTTTTTCGATGAATTGTACGTCAACAATTTAACCCTTTGTCGGTAGCGGTTTTTGTCGAGGTGATTCCTACAGGAATCACCTCGACAAAAACTGCCAGCGACAGTCCAAGGGTTCAACAAACCTTCCTGACTACCGCGTGGGAATCAACCAGAAACGACAGGTCAGGTCGGGACTGTGCGTTGGATGAGGCAAAACTTATTGATCTCAAGTGCCGACCGTGTTTTCTCGCGGCTTGTGTTGAACTAGTTTCCCTACTGACCTTTGGAACTTTGATTCACGTTACTGCAATGATTGGCCAGAATGCAAGAGGGTTTACCAGTGCTATATTTCTAACAATAAACACAATACATCATTTCCCTGGAGGTGTTCGAGACCGGACAATATTTACAGTCACGGTTTGATATAAACCGTGATTCACGAACACTGTCAAGTCGGGTGCTAGTGCCAGTGCTAATTTTGAAGGACAAGGACTTCCAGCTCTCGCTGATTTCGTCCAAGGGGGGGGGGGGGTTGGGGGGGGGCGGGGGTGGGGGGTATGTTCTGACTTTTTGTCGCTGATGTTCGCGCATCGCTTTGTTCAACCTCTCGTCATGTCCGTCCGCGCCTTGGCAGGCTGGGTCGTTTGGGGGGGGGGGGGGGGGGGGGGGGGAGAGAGAGAGAGAGAGAGAGCTGGAGTTCCATTCTTTGTTCGTTGGTGGTGTCTGGCTCCTGTTTCCTCCTTTGGGGTCACAGTCCAAGGCCCGGTTTTTTTGGCCCGCACCCTACTTCCCCTTACTGTTTGAGGGGTGTTGATTTTTACAAACCCCCCTTATAAGTGTTCTGTATTTCTCTGGAGAGGGGTCTTGTACCCTTCATTGCCCAGGGAGTGCATGGACGAAGGATGCTAAAACGCCCTGGGTACCCTATTCATTTTGATGGGTGGTGACCGTACGCAGGCGAACGGGGAGTCACGCGGTGTCGGAGTGCCATCTAGGTGCCATCAAGTCAGGAAAGCAGAACTACGGCTATAAATAGTCTTTCACGGCTGAGGAGACTGTTCGGGATGAACCCATGGCTGTTTAGGGACTTTCATTAGGTCAAATTTTACAATTACAAACAATTTATCTTTTTCATGTTATAATTTAGTTAAATTACGAGTCCGCACAGCCTAGGGCCTTAGCTTCAGTTGAATTTTCCTGACGTTAATATTATCCAATGTATCCAAATATTCAGTTATGTTTTATATGAAACTGCTACCAATGGTATCACAGAACGCGTGCATATAACAGTTCTTTTTGTTGTGTAGCCCCAGATATTGTTTATTTATTGGCATTTTTTTGTTTTTGTTTTGTTTAGAGATTTGACTGAATGAAGATTAGGGTATGTTTGTACTGAGAAATGTGATTGGCCAAAGACGTATTTGGGGGAGAACGCTTTGCTCAGCGAGTAAGGTTGTCGTTGTAAAATGTAATATGGGAGGCTACTTATCACACGTTATCTTGGTAACCTGTGACAGGAGAACCCCCGTTTACTTGAGAAAGGGCGTTTAGGGAAAAACGTCGAATAGAGCCAAGCCAGCGAGAGAAGATGTAAAGAGACTGAAAAAAGACAAAGTTCATTGTTATTGTTATTGTGATTATATTTCACGTGCTCGCTATAAATACCTTTATGCACAAGTCATGTTTGTTTGTTTTTTTTGGTTTTTTTTTTTTTTGGTTGTTGTTTTTTTAAAGCAGCACATTGACTATCGGGGTCATATGAAAGTTTAACTTCCACCGACGTCATGTATCGTTCAGTAATCTGAGAAATGGCACGGTTATTTTGAAGCGAACAAAATAGGCTAGAGTTGAACGACCTCGCCACAAATAGTCATAACCAGCTGAAAAGAATATTTATTGAAACTGTGTTACATGGTTGTCGTAGTCGTAGTATGATACACACACACCAGCCGCACGCACGTAGCGTTCTTGTAAAGAAACTCCACTCAACTGCTACTCGTCACACGTGTCACAAGGTTGTAGACCACACTTGAGTAAATATTCCAACAATATTTTATTCTCACGATGCACTCTTTGCACAATGCATCCACAAATGCATCCACACTTTGGTACACTGTCTCTCTACAATGCATCCGCAATTCTGATACACTGCTTCTCCCATACAATGCACCAACACCGATACCCTGTCTCCTTTACAATGCATCAACACTTTTGACACACTGCGTCTCTTATACAATGTACGCACACAATTCGCTAAAACCCTTTTTATACTGTTACAGATTTCCAGACCAATCTCGCAAACTATACA
The DNA here is from genome assembly GCA_036245525.1 of Semisulcospira habei. NCBI lineage: Eukaryota > Metazoa > Mollusca > Gastropoda > Semisulcospiridae > Semisulcospira > Semisulcospira habei. Next base: position 73,044,879 of record BTPG01000003.1, read on the forward strand.
ACCCAACCAATCAGAAAAGAAAACGTAACCAAAAACCATTAACATTCAAGAAAAAGAACACTCTAGCTTCGTCAACAATCTTTGACTAATCCCGGAAAATACGTGCAGTCCGTAAATGTCACAAACTGTACCCAACAACATGGTTATTTTTACGTCATATTTGAATTTACTAGAAAGGTCGCGAAACAGCCCGAACTTTCCAGTCTAATGTAGGTCAAACTTTATAACATTGTAGCAAAAATAAGCATCACAGCAAAAATTTATCGCAATTCTCCGTGCAAAAGAAAACGAATCGTACTAAAAAGGAACGTAAATATTATCAAAAGTAACTCAACTCAATGTCGGATCCTTCCTATGATCAAAACACACATGCTCTAAAAAGAACAAAACAACCACAAACGTAACAGAGTGTATACGTAGCACACCACAACAGCTCTTTAGTGACGTGATGTGTGCACTGTTTTCACTGCGTCTGTTTTAACTCATTCGAGACGTGCGGGGCCGCCTCCGACTACGTGGCTTATGCCGCGTATCCGGAGGCGGCACGTCAGAATGAGTTAAGACTGCAAGTGGATGCATTAAGACAGGGGAATAACACATTTCACAGCGCTTGGTGTAGCCCAAATAGTCTCCCTTGTTGATAGGCTACATGATAAGAGGTGTAAACAATGTAAGTTTATTCGATCTGCACCGGGGTATACTTGATGTGAAAAACATTAACTCCCTTTTGCATACATTTGCGAGGGTCTGTTCGGTTTACGACATTTATACTGACGAGCAAAAGAAGTGCGACATTTTTTTAAAATGTCGCTTTTCTTTTGCTCGTCAGTATATTTCACAAATACAGCACAGCAAAACTGCACATACAGCAGGCAGATGGATGAATTCCAAACAGCACATCACACAGTAACTTTAAAACTGAATATAATGTGACACAAAATATAAGCTATGTACCCAGATATGAAACACACACACACACACACACACACACACACACACACACACACACACACACACACACAAACACACACACACACACATGCACACACACACAAAACAAAACACGTACGCGCGCGGGGGGGGGGGGGGGGAAGGGGGGGTGGGCTCATGAGGATCTTTTCCTCTCGCATTTGGATCTTGTTCATTAATTTTGTTTTAGGTTGTTACGAGGTTAATTGAGCGTACTTCGGGTGGAACCTGGTTCCTTGGCAATGGTAACCGCATCGTAATCATCACATGCACGTGTCGCGTCACTGGCACCACTGTCTGTGACTGACGGTGTAAGGTCCGTGTAGAGGTATGCATCCCCGTTTCCTCTCGGCTTCGGGTTGGCGTACGCGTTTATTCCTGCAAACGTCAAAAGGAATTTCTCACGTTTAGATTTGTTTTTTTAATTTACGACAGAACTTCGAAATGGAAGATTGTTTATTGTTCATGCAGCTACGTTCAAAATAATAAGTACTTCTAAATATATATTTTTTAAAAAATATGTTCTGTAAAAAACTGGATTGCCACTTCAATTGTGTTATGAATTGTCAAATCGGTTTTGGGGAGTTTAACGCCGAGCAGGCAGATAAGGACATCTCACAGCGAAATCTTATGTATGTCGTTGCATTCCCCTGAAAACTAATTAACTTCAACAAAACCGATCGCAATCTGCGTTGTGCGCATGCTTCAGCATGCGCACAACGCAGCTTGCGACTTTTTGTCTCGAGAGATCATGGTAGCATGCATGCAACGCAAACTGCAAATACTTTTTTTCCAAAATTATAGCATGCACATAACGCAGATTCCGACTGGCTTTTTCGAGGACTTGGTGTAGTGTACACAAAATGCAACTACGACTGGCCTTCTCCAGAAACTGTTCTGGAAACGCTTACACACAAGGCATATCTAAAATTGCTTTAAAGAGAGAGAACTTTGAGAGCAGAATCAAATAGAGCGAACATGTCAATTTTCTGCATTAAGTGTATGGTGGAGGAAATTTCATAAGCCTGGTCAAACTCTTCGAGAAAGCCGTGGGATAATAAAGTATATGATGACTGACCTCAAAGTATACCTATAGTAATCATCTTCGCTGCCAGTGTTCACGAATTTTGCGTCTGAAACCACTACACGATGACCGACATTCGAGTGGGAAAAACTAGGCAGGGAAAAAAAAAAGGACTATAAAGAGACATAAATCATGAGAGTGTATGTCTCTTACAGCTGGGTGGCGTTCACTTTTCCTCTGCAGTGAAGGAGTTAATTCATTCGAGACGTGCCGCCTCCGGATACGCGGCATAAGCCGCGTATCCGGAGGCCGCACTTCTCGAATGGGTTAAACCACTCATGCTGAGGTTGACTGAGAGAATGCTCGAAATTGTTTCAACAGTTTTAGCACTTTATCACCACACTCCCCCCCCCCTCCCCCCCCCCCCCAAGCTGACCGTCGTAACGTGTTTTTTTTTTTGTTTTTTTTTGTTTTTTTTTCACTATTATTTTGTGGTACGTGAGTCATTGTCTAAAGCGTGCGCATGCGTGTGCGAGTTGTGAGTGCGCGCTTAGAGTTATAATTATTATAAGATAAGCGCATTATAAATACCGTAATTATTATTATTATTAAATAGAATTTATTATCTCGGTCGATCTGAACACTCCTGCTCTAATTTGCGTAATAGGAAGTCGGTCAGAATTAATCTCCGTTTACCTCCCGAGAAACTTTGCTCCTCCATGGCGAAGTTCACTTCGTTGTAATCACCAAGTGCAACACTGGAAGTACTGGTTGTCGCTGACGGTTCAGGCCCGACGTCCATGTAGGTGTGTGGGTCTTCCTTTTTCCGCACTTGGGTATGGTCGTAAGCCTTAGATCCTGAAATTCAGATCAAACGTGTAACTGCTAAGCATGTCAAATGCTAAGAAGCAATGCATAAGAAGAGAAACATTATTTGGGAGAATAATCTTTTACTTTTTTTAAACGTGTTTTTTTTTCCCCGATCCCCAAATTTGAAAAAAAGAAATCATCTGCATTTATAGAACATTTAATCTTGCAACATGCGTTTTTAGCAATAATCAATACTAGAATGCTTACACACTGCAGACGACAGCATTTTGCGGCGAAGACCTCTTGAAAAACAAATTGGTGGATCTAACTGATTTTTTTAACACCTTTGGGGTGTCCCACACCAAAAACTATTGGTATGGGAGGCCCTGAATGAGTTAACGCTCCGTGGAATCAAAATCAGGAAAAGACACGTGTTATTGGAAGGAAAAAGGTTTCTGACGCTTTCTGTTTTTGATCGTTTTACTCGTGAAATCTGTATGTATGTGTGTATGAGTGTGTGTGCGTGCGTGCGTGCGTGCGTGAGTGTGTGTGTGTGCGTGTTCGTGCGCGTACACGTGCGCGTGCGTGTGCGTGTGCCTGCGCGTGCGTGCGCGCACGTGCGTGAAAGAATCTTTCACAGTACAGTAAATATGCTCCAGATGTTCTTATCTTACCGATAATCTTACCGAAGTGTGTTTGCTGCGGTGTTGCGTGTGTGTTAACACTCACGTCTTTTGTATTTGATGACGAGAACAACGATAATTATGATGATGACGACAACAACTGCGGCTCCAACTCCTCCACCGACTGCTGCAACGGAAACCCCCTTGTCTATGCTTGATTCGTCTGGAAATTAATGTGAACGCGTCAGCTAAATCCTTATCCTCATATTTTTTGTTGTTGTTGTTTTTGGGTTGAGTGAAATAATGTATATGAATTAATTCTTTCTAACTGATGCATTATACCTTTTAAATAGCACTGCTAATTTAATACAATGCGTAGTATAATATGTGAAATCGCGTACAGAAAAATAATAAACGCGTATGCCAATTTCTTTTCTCAATAAATTAAGAAAGTTATTGACATATTTTCTTTTTAAAGAAAAAGAACGCTTCTTTCGGAAGACAAAAGACGCAAGTCCATGATGTTATGAAAAGCGAGACTTTGATTGTATTACAATGAAACTATTGCTTTTCACAAAAGTGGACTTTGTCTCTTGCCCCAGAAAGACAAAATGCAGAAAGTCCATTATTATGAAAAGCGAGATTTTCGTGTAATGAAAATCTCGCATTTCATAATAATGGAATTGCTGTCTTCCTGTCTTAAGGCGGAATTACACACTTTACCTGCCACCACCAGTGAAACTGTTGCCGTTTTCAAATACGTGCTTGGTGCTGCTGCCCACGAAGCGGAGCAGATACACACTGTGCCACTGTCCTCCACAGTCACATTGCTGATGGTGACTCTGCTGGACACGTAAGAGCTACCCGCTGATCCAGTTTCTAAGCGAGCGTCCCCTTCGTCAGCGTGACCTCCGCAGGCAAAGTTGACTGACGATACGCGAGGGTTTCCGCTCGAGACCGTGCAGATCAGAGTCACTGAGGAGCCTGCTCTCAGCACGTGGCCAGGATCGTAACCGATAATTTGCGGCGCTGATGGTGGTGGGTCTGATGGACACAGGGAATGTGGGATACGTGCAGTACAAGGGCATAGTGAGATTTCGTTTGCCACGAACCACTCCCAGCAACGAACCATATCGAAATGACAGCGGAAAAGGAGATTCTACTATTAGCACAGACAACACTCCACACATCTCCAAGAGGCATAGATCCTCATGAGCCCTCTGGGCTCATGAGGATCTTTGCCTCTTGGTGATGTTTGGAGTGCTTCTACTAGTGAAACAAACGGCATGATTTCGCTCTCGTTCGTTGTTGCTCGCTTGGCGTAATCGTAACCACTCCAGTGTCATTGTTCTAACATCAGATAATGTGGTGTCAGTCTATAATAATTATGATGTATGTCTACAGTACATTTCTGCTCGCACTGCCGATCGTCCACGGTGACAATATTCTTTGCCCACAGCCCACTGCCCTTTCTCGCGGCCTCTAGCGATACGGAGCGGTCTGGTTTGGGTAGCCCACAAACTTCGGTATCATGATTGTTTTGAGCTGGTACCTCCAAAATTTAGAACACGCTGTCTCATCTCTTTTAACTCATTCAGCCCCACGGCAGTATTTCCCAAATTTTGGAGGCGTCATCTAACGACTATGCACCAGTTGTAGGAGATGGATCGACCATGATAATTCAAGGGTAGTGCCAGATTAGATTTCGGCGCCAAGATAATCTGGGACTACCCTTGAATTATCATGGTCGACCCATCTCCTGCTGTAGTGCGTCAGGGCTGAGTGGGTTAAACAAATTTGAAAGACTTTTTTAGTTGCAGAAATTGCTTCGGGAAAAGGATCACACTTAAAAATACAAACAACTATGATTAGCTACCAAAATACACAGATGGTGAACTACATTGTAGAACAACGCTGTCACCAGCATGGAGGTTTAGAGGGAGTTTCCAAGCTGTAGATGTATAAACATCAAGACTATTAGTGGCTCAAACACTTACATATTGCGTCCATTTGTCCTTGAAGCATGTATATGGCCGTTTTGACGATGTTGTTGTTGGGTCCCCACGTCAGCCGACACGTGAATTGTGTCCCGCCGTCTGCGCGCCACATATTGATCAGTCGGAGTTGGCTGCTGTTTGAAAACCCAGGCCAAGACAAGGACGGCGCAGGACTTCCAGCTTTTGTACTGGACGGTCGGCACTGGCACGTGACGTCACTTTTCTCAAGGACAGGTCTGACGTCACAGTGAATTTCAGGGTCTCCGGGGTGCTCTGTGTCAAACATATGAAAGATATTACAAATAATTATGATAGTACACACGATCGTGTAGTCGCAATTGCACATTCCTTTTCATCTTTGCGTTTAAAAATTAATCAAGTTGTTTGAGGAAGGCACCGGTAATGTAAGACATTACCGGTGGCTGCAACCACATGCAATCAGTCACGCCCTCTTGAAGGTAATAGCATTTAAGCGCGTATGTATACGGCCTTACCAATGACGAAGGTGCCGGCACTGTAAGACTTGTCTATTTCTCCCGGCACCACGCTGAGATTGATCGTGTAGCGTCCTTCTTCTGTTGGCAGTGGCCAGGAGAAAGAGCACGTCCCGTTGTAGAACTCGTGGTCTGATTCGTGAAAGATGTTGAGGTCCGGTGCGACTCTTTCTGTCCTTATCTGTAACAGACAAAGATCGTTTGTAATTAGCCACTTCACTAACACAAATAAATAATTAACCATTTACTGGACTAAACGTGAACGGGATCGAACTGCAACAGACATAGATCCTCATGAACCCCCGCCACTGCGTGGACTCATAAGTATCTATCCCTCATGCTGAGACCACTTTGTGTCCATGTTGTTTGGACAGCTGTGCGTTTTGGTCGGTCAGTGAACACATATTTCAGAAGGAAAATGTACGTACCTTGGCAAGGAAGGAAGTTTTCATGCGTAAAGGCATATTTACGTGTATACATTGTTGTTATTATTCTTCTTTTTGTTGCTGTTCCCTGAAGATTCAGAATGATTTTTTTCTGGGACAGATGTCAAAGGCATGGGGTATTTGTGTGCGTGCACGTGCAGTGAAAAATTTAGACCATTGTACTATTAACGGTACCTCATGTTGTGTTTCATTCTCCTGTGTCCACATACAGGTGTACTGGTTTCTAGAGGAGTACATTTTCTCCACAAGAAATGAGCCACTCACTGTCCACGTGACACCGTCTGGGCTGAAAGTCGGATTTGTGGGGCGTCCGGGATCTGACAAGAAACAAGTTCAGTATTAGTGAACTTGATGAGACGATTCTTATCGAATAACTAACAGGTGATTTAGTGCAGGCGTCCGACAGTAACTTCAGCTGGATTATACAGGAGAATAAAACATGTTTTGCAAACAATTCCTTAGTTCATGATGGTTTACAAAGCGATGAGATGTAGATGCATATTAAAAATAGCTTACAGAAGCGATTAATCTCTTATCTGTCAAAAAACAACAACACGTGAACACAATCCCACTGCAAGAAAAAGAGATCGTCATGAGCCCCCGCGACTGCGGTGGCTGATGAGGATCTACGCCCTTCGCTGAGACTAATATGTGCCCCTAATTCTTGAACAGTGCTATCTTCTGGTCGTTGAAATAAGAAACAAAAAATAAACAAACAAAAAAAACCGGAAATAAAAATGTGCGTACGGTGTACGTACAGTAGCAGGCGAGGGGTTAAAATACTTCAGAAGGGATTAACCCATATTATACTGAGGCTAAAAGCTTCAAATTTGTACACTGCCATATGCAAGCTACATTATAGTACTTACAGATAAGGATAATAGACCCATGGCTTTAGTTCAAGGGTGGTGCCAGAATAGCTTGGCGCCTAGAGGCGCCAAGCTATTCTGGCACTACCCTTGAACTATTTTAGTCAAAACTTATTTAACACAGGGGTGTATTCCGAATGATAAGGGTTAACGGCAAGTATGAATTCGTCAGCTGTTAAAGCTTGGCGCAACAGCATGTACATAATTAAAATTTCGTCTTTTGTCATTTGTAATGGTTCAGCAAAATAGACGCACAAATTATGTTGATCCTGCAAAACACTTGAGTAGCGTTATTTCTCTGTGAACACATTAATGTCTCCCCGGGCTTTGACCTGAAGTTTTTTAGAATCCTCAGGTCGCTCTGTGAAGCACTCGGTCTCGACAGCTGGTAGTCGGTGTTGCTAGGGTCGATGAGCCAACAGTAATCGAAGGGATTCGGATAACCGCAGTCGCCGATTCTGTTGCCGGACAGCGCCCAGTAAATGTTATAGTCCTGCCCTTGGATGCCGTCACACGTGATAGTGGTGCCTGTGTCTTCTCGAACGTCGATGTAACCGTCACTTGAACACCCAGTAATGGTGTACTTGTCTGAAGTAACACACACACATACACACACACACACACACACACACACACACACACACACACACACACACACACACACACACACACACACACACACTGTTAATTTTGGACATAGCCATGGCTGCCATATCTAGCTGATCAAATACACAATTCACACTAACAGCATGATAGTTAACCCAGACTGAATGCACACAAATAGTTATTATAATCAATTCAAACCACACTAGCAAGTTTCGTGATACCGTTCTAATATTTAGGATTAAATCCTGTGACTGTCGGTAGCGGTTTTTGTTGAGGCGATTTCTGTTGGAATCAACTCGACAAAACCGCAACCGACAGTTAGAAGGTTAAACACGTTACATGCATATGCTCTGTTATTATGGAAATACAAACACGAACGCCGTGTTATGATTACAAATAAGAAGAAAACAAGCACAAATAGGTAACTGGTTTCTACTGACGTAGAATGTGTCCTGCAATTGTTGTGGGTCGTATCTGGACTGACTGTCTGTATTCGCAAGACTGCATGTTTAACGTAATAAGTATTGACATGACTGTCCCTGCCACATTGCGATCCTCGCTCTACAATCGCTGATTGACACGATTTCAATTGGTTAAGTTGTACATATAATGCAATGCACACGTATTAAATTTCTTACTTCCTTTCATACTGTTGCAGCTTGCACGAGTCTATGCTTTAAATGAATGAGTCTGTTCCTTTGTTTGATTGTTTGATTTTGCTGTGGTTAGCGTTTTATGTAATTGTTTTTACTGTTATCTGAGGAGTTGGCTGGATTTACATAACTATGTAAGTTGGTTGTTTTATATTCCCCTTATTGACGATTTAATATTAAAAAGTTCGTCTGGTAGTAAAAATCCAGATCAAAAGATGACTGCCAAGCTTGCAAAATGCAGAGAAAAACCCAACGGAGAAAGCAACACGCTTAGAACAGACAGTTACAAACAAGCGTGCTCCTTTCCCCGTTAGGTATTTCTCCGTGTGGAAGTAGTGATCGGACGGACATTTGATTAGTAAAGTTCGCCGATAAAACTAGTTCTCAGTCTTTGTTCTGCCCTAACTAAGCCTTTCCTAATTACCCTTTCACAAGACACGTGAGTGGGCACACTTAACAGAAGTGTTGCTATTGTCTATTCGGGAATTGTCCTACGTATCAAAGAAAAAAAGAGCAGATATAGGTCTTTCATTTTACCCTGAAGAATAAAAAATGCACAATTTTTTGCCCACTTACTTTGAATTGGTTTATCAGTTGTGCATGCAGGACACTACTGTTGCGTGCTAGTCTGTCTGACTTATAGCCTTTAACCCCACCACTGCCGAGAAAAATGAATGCGATCTAACTGCAAGAGGCATAAATCAGCATGAGCCCGCGTGACTGCGGGGGCTCATGAGGATCTATGCCTCTTGCACAGAACAGCTTGTGACCATGTTGTTTAGACAGCTGTGGCCCTTGTTCGTTCAGTGAGTACATATTTCCAAAAGAAAATATACGTCCGTTGGCAGTGAAGCTGTTAACATTGAAAATTCGTGAACAGCACAACTGTGCTGCTTACCTGCGCGGCTGTGCGTGATGACTAACAAGAAGAAAGCCATCAGACGTAGGGAACTAGTTTCCATTGCGACGCAGCGAGACATTTCATCTGCAACTGTTTATATGTGTATACTCAGGCACGTCCCTAGTGCAATGCATTCCTACCGCTGTATTTCGCTTGTGTCCCTGCGCAACAATGACTGACGCTCACTGAGCTGTGTCCATTCAACTTCCTGGTGTCTATGTACAATGTTGCACATTGCAAGCCCAAACTGTACATTTATATATGTCAGTGGGTCGCTTCACCTCGGCCGTGTGACCTATTATGTTCATTCTTGAAAATCATGCTAGCAAACACTACCACACACACACACACACACACACACACACACACACACACACACACACAAACATACACACACACACACGCGTACATACAAACACACACGTACATACATACACACACACATAAACACATTTTATATACACACACACTATCATATATTAGCAAACACAGATGCATATATTTACACACATACATACGCACACATACACACACACACACACGTACATACACACACACACACGTACACACACATGTATGCACACACACACACACACACACATTATTATTATACATTAAGAAACATAGATATATATATATATATATATATATATATATAGATATATACTATATATATATATATATATAATATATAATACACACGCACACGGCACACACACATACACACGCAAACACACAAACACACACATACACACACACACACACACACACACACACACACACACATTTCCACCCCATACAACATATCTCAAACAAAGCTCTAGTGATGTGATGGCCATTAGATTGATTGTATTTCGGTCGTGAGATAGAAGCTGCGTGGATGCAGGGATATAACACAATCATTACACAGCGTTTATCTAGGCCTGAACAGTCTCCCTTGATTGTAGTCTACGTGTCACGAAAAATGAAAAATATTGTTCACTGGAATTACACCGAGGGTACACTTCGCGTGGAACATTAATTTATGCAAAACGCTCCGCATCAATAGCTGCGAAAGTGTCGTACAGCGTTGCTGCGGGCACTTTTGCAGCTTTTGATTATGGGCCCCTGGAATGCGTTAAACCCCTGTATGCATGCAGGAGTCGGTGCTGCTTTCAATTGTCGCGTATGCATGCACACCTGGCATGCACACATTTCCAAATCAAATATACAACGGGACTGTACATACAACCCGCAGACAGGGTGGGAGGGTTACAGGCAACACATGTCACACACTGTAACCTAACACCAACAATAAATTATGTTTACATAAGTAAAAATAATAACACACAAGCCTGTACAGTTTGCTGTTTATAACACGTAGGCAATACACATATTTTGCTCGTCAAAACACAGTCACAATACATACATGTGTTTGGCTTCAAGTATGTCATTCGAATTTATTTTAATACAACGATAGCGTCTTTCATTTACAGCTGTAGGATGAGTTGTCACTGAAACAGACGACTCTTTCCAGACGACGGTTGTACGCCCCCCCTATCGGGTCTATAAACACTCAGCCAGTCAGAAGCCAGAATATTTGGTAGTGTCTGCACAATCACGAGGCATACCCATTTGGCCTTTGAATCAGAAGCTGTCGTTTGCCCTAATCAACAACTAAGCATTTTCTGACGCTTCAGTCTCAAGGTCGTGTTTGTCATTTTTGTTGCATAAAAACCTTAATATGTGGAATTAATCAATCACAAATACTTTTGCCGGCACGAATTTTCCTGTCTGCATACTATGTCTTTATAAAACAAGCGTTTGCGCTAAGGGTTTTGACAACCTGTGTTTTCTTTGATTAGAACCTTGGCTAAATAGCACCTGTCGTCAAACCAGCTGATTGAAAATTCCGGTCATTTTAGAACTTTTCAGTATCCCAACCTCCGCGATCGGTCATCTTTTCTAATTGATATCGCCTGCTGTCTGCTACTTTCATTCCCTCTGACTTCAAAAAAACGGGAATTTGCCGGTTTTTGAAGGCAGAGGGAATGAAAGTAGCAGACAGCAGGCGATATCAATTTTAGAAATTTTCAGTATCTCAACCTCCGCGATCGGTGATCTCTTCTAATTGATATGCCTGCTGGCTGCTACATTCATTCCCTCTGCCTTCAACACCCGGCAAATTCCCGTTTTTTGAAGTCAGAACAAAAAATGGAAGTAGTTTATCAAATTAGTGGTTAAAACTAACACTGTTATAACCATATCGCGAGTCTGGGATTGTTGTTTTGTCCCTTGTACTTTTCCAATAAGCAAAAGTCCTCGGACCCACGACGGCCGCAGTGGGCCCGCGCACAGCCGTGCGCGGGCTCACTGCGGCCGTCATAGGCCCGAAGACGTTTTGCTACTGGGGTCAGCCCCTTTGTGCATGCTGCCACCGGAACTGCGAACAACACCAGAGGATGCACGGACACTGCCAACAGTACTGGTGGCTGCATGTACGAGAGAGGTAACCACATGATCTATCTGCCAAAGAGTCAGTAGATATATACCAAGGGAAAGTACTCAGCGCTGGTCTATACGTTATGTATTTTTCGTCGGTGGGCGATAAGTAGTCAAAAGGATGGGGTCAGGGGACCAAACCAAACTGTGTCTCCAGCGCTGGATGATTTCCCTTGGTACGTGCGCTGTATGTATTACACGAGATCGTGCCTCGCCGATCTGGTTTGCGTGTGCCACAAAACATTAATTAACTATCATCTCATATGGGAAAACGCTCAGACTAAGAGCCCATACTGTTCACTAACAAGACACACACATTCTCATTAACCCCTGCAACACAAATAATGTGAAAATCTGCTTAACTGTTGCTGGTGTTCAAGAGGCATAGATTCACATGAGCCCCTGCAGTCGCAGGGGCTCATGTGAATCTATGTCTCTTCATGAAGATGGGGTTGGAAAGAGTGACTGTGCACGGTTCACATGACTGAATTCATAACCATCCGATGTGGGTGGTGACTGGGCGTGGATATCCTGACCTCCTGACGGCCCCTTGTTGCTCACGTTCCCCGCATTAATATATTGACGGGTCATCATAGGAAGATTTTGCTTGGCCTTTGTATTTGTTATAGTATTCTCTGCCCATTGTCTTCTCTTTCTGGCCCCTTTTCAGGAGATATTTCGTACTGTACATACAATTTATAGCTATTGAAATATGCCTCTTCTCCAAATGACAGTATACCTTTTCTATTACAATATTTAATTTCTAATAAAACACTAGCCCTTCACTGCCAAGAAAACCAACTCGTTCAGCCCGACGGCCGCATTTCCCAAATTTTGGAGGCGTCATTAAATGACTATGCACCAGTTGCGGGAGTTTAGTTCCAGTCGGTGTCCTGACCAGCCCAGCGATGTGTTCGATAGCTCTACGATTGCTAGCACTACGTGTCGATAGCACTACAATCGCTAGTACTATGTTTCGCTGGCCGACTACGTCACACGTAGTGCTATATATCGAGCCGTAGTGCTATTTGTTACGCGGTTCTATAAACACGTAGTGCTCGTAATGCGTTGTTCTGACGGGATTCACCCCCTGCAGTGACACTGTTAGCTTCTGCTCCTTCTAAACACAGCAGTACAAAATCACTCACAAATTACGGGTCAGCCTTGTCCGACGAGGTCAGCAATACACAGGGGTTATCATGAGTTCACATGACAGCACTGGATCGCGTGAATCTGTTTGCTTGCAGATGGAATGGTTTTGTGCGCAAGTGATTACCCCTTTGGATGACGGCAGCGGTTTTTATGGCGATGATTCCTGCAGGAAAAACAGCTACCGACAGTCAAATGGTTAACACATTCAGCCCTGACGCACTACAGCAGGAGATAGGTCGACCATGATAATTTAAGGGTAGTGCCAGATTAGCTTGGCGCTTGTCGGCGCCAAGCCAATCTGGAACTACCCTTAAATTATCATGGTCGATCCATCTTCTGCAACTGGTGCATAGTCATTAGATGACGCCTCCAAAATTTGAGGAATACGGCCGTCGTGCTGGATGAGTTAAGTTCATGTTTTCGTCAGGAAATGAGAAAAGAGAAAAAAAAAGGGTTGGGCGCCTTCAGTTCTCAATTCGCGTGTCACATACAACCTGCGCTGTCTCCAACGCCATAATTTTTTTTTCACTTTAATTTCTGTGTTTAAAAATTAAAGAAAAAAAAAAATGTACGAATAGATAGTACCTACACACATAGATGTCTTTAGACGAAAGTTTTTTCGGTTGAAACGGGAAAACTGATTTGACGTATATTTATAATGAGCCACGCATCTCTCGAAATTATCAGTTTACGCATGTACCTATTAGGCAATTGTCAGGTACCACATTCATTGAAAGTGGCTAAATCGCTGCTTACTTAGGCTCCACCACATTAGCTGATCGGGTATGTCGCATTGCAACGAAACTGGGAATTATGGCGTTGGAAACAGCGCTGTTTTCATATGACACGAGAATTGAGAATTGAAGGCGCCCCACCCTTGATTTATTTTCCTCATTTTCTGACGAAAACATGAACTTAACTCATCCAGCACGACGGCCGTATTTCCCAAATTTTGGAGGCGTCATCTAATGGCTATGTTCCAAATGAGGAGATGGATCGACAATAATAATTAAAGGCTAGTGCCAGATTAGCTTGGCGCCGACAGGCGCCAAGCTAATCTGGCACTACCCTTGAATTATCATGACCGACCCATCTCCTGGTGTTGTGCGTTAGGGCTGAATGAGTTAACGTGCAGCTCAGCAGGAAATTCCCCTGCGTGTTTAGATAAAATCGAATAAAGTGTTTATCTATTTTGTCATACAGGAATAGTGTGTATTTCTCTCGAGATCCGTTCCCTCGGCTACACGTTTCATACTGAAAGAAGGCTGTCCTTGCTGTGTCTTCACTTACATCTAGGGCCGGCGTCAGTGACGGGCTTACAGGCCAGGTTTGAATGTCACTAGCGGTATACTGGATTAATTGCAAGACATGCATGGAATTGTTTATCTCCACGTTACAATGTGTATCCAGCTTCTTGCCTGAGTTCATAATGCACAAACACTACATTACATCCTGAATGTCTAGGCTTTCCTTCTTTTTAACTCATTCAACCCGGCGCACGTATTTCCAAAATTGTGGAGGCGTCATCTAACGACAATGCACATGTTGCGGGAGATGATCGACCATGATAATTCAAGGGTAGTGCCAGATTAGCTTGGCGCCGGTCGGCGCCAAACTAATCTGGCACTACCCTTGAATTATCATGGTCGATCCATCTCCTGCTGTAGTGCGTCAGGGCTGAATGAGTTAACCATTCGGCTGTCGGTAGCGGTTTTTGTGGCAATGATTCCTGCAGAAATCATTGCCACAAAAGCCGCTGCCGTCAGGGAAAGGGTTAATCACTCACACAAAACCAGTCCAGCAGCCAGGAAATAGATTCACGCGATCCAGTGCTGTCACGTGAGCTCATGATAACCCCTGTGTATTGCTGACCTCTTCAGACAAGGCTGACCCGTAATTTGTGAGTTGTTTTGTACTGCTGCTTTTAGAAGGGGCAGAAGCTAAAAGTGTCACTGCAGGGGGTGAATCCCGTCAGCACTACGCATCACGAGCACTTCGTGTCTATAAAACTACGTGTCAATGGCACTACGGCTCTATAGCACTAAATGGGGCGTAGTGCCAGCGAAACATAGTATTCGAGATTGTACTACTATCGAAACGTAGTGCTAGTAATCGTAAGGCTATCGAACACGTAGTCCTAGTGATCGTAGTGCTGTCCATACTTAGTGCTAGCTATCGTAGACCTATCGACACGTAGTTCTCGTGATACGTAGTGATAGCAATACGCACTCACTGCACGTGGCGAATCCAAAGGAGTTGTCGTGATCTGGAACAATGCAAAAATAAAACTGCAAAGAATACAGACTAACATCTTTACTGCCAGTGGACGTGCATTGTATTTTTTTTTTAAATCGTCGTCATTTCGTCAGAGATTCCCATCCGTTAATGGAGCATTGATACACAGAGGTTTCAGCAAGAGGTATAGATCCTCATGAGCCCCCGCAAATGCGGGGGCTCATGAAAATCTATACCTCTTGCAGTTGGCAGTATTACTTTTTTTTCCGAGGTCTATGGGGTAAGAGTAAGGAATGTGTTTTGGGGAGTCGAACACACTCGTGTCAGTCTCGAGTGCGCAACGCTGGACTGGTCAGGACACCGACTGGAACTAAACCCTGAGGAATGTTATTGAAACGTTTAATAATATATAATATACATTACGACTGAATTTCTCGTTACGCAAACTAAGTCACTCGCGCTCAGGTTGAGTCAGCTACACTCATTAAAATGGCCGTGAATCCACTTTCACAAATGGATGTATAACATCGTCAAGTATGTTGGAAGTTGTAGGATACTTCAGCTAAACTCGCCACGAATGCGCAATTAATTGAGCAATGGCGTAGCAAAGTGTGATTTGTTTTTTCGAAGATGAATGACATAATAATAATATAATAAAGGTAATTTGTATAGCGCCTAATCACTAAGGTGCTCTAGGCGCTTTACAATCACAGTAATGAAACACAAAGCAAAATACAAAAACAAACACATAGAACATCAACAAAACAACAAACATACATTGATTTTCAAGGAGCAAAAAACTCGCGCGCACACACAAAACACACACACACACACACACACACACACACACACACACACACACACACACACACACACACACACACACACACACACACACACACACACATGATGAGCCAGCAGACAAAATGGTCTTTAAGTATATGCAACAGGAAAAAAGGTGTAATTTTAAGCTTGGATTTAAAAATGGAGAGAGATGATGAGTGACGCACATCAGCTGGGAGGCGTTCCATGTAATGGGAACAAAATACGAAAATGCACGATGACCTTGAGTGACCTTATTACGTCAACGGATGCGGAAAACACGAGTGTCTGAAGCAGAGCGTAGTAAGCGGGACGGTGTATACTGCTGGACAAGATCAGATAATTAAGGAGGGACAGAACCAGAGATGATGTTGAAACAAATAACACAGACTTTATACTAAATTCTGTATAAAACTGGCAGCCAGTGCAAATCAGCTAGTAGAGGCATAACGTGTTCACGTTTCGGTACACGAAAAATCAGACGTGCAGCACAGTTGATGAGTCTCTGGATTTGGTCGAGAATATTTTGCGGAACACCGGACAAAAGAGAATTGCCATTGTCTATGTGGGTCAGCACAAGGGAGGTAACAAGTGTTTTGATAACTTCAACGGTCAGCAGATGTCGAACAGTGCTGATCCTTCTGAGTTCAATGAAAGCAAGCTGGCAAACTTTCTTCTCTTGTTCCTTCATTGTCAGCCTGTTGTCAAAAATAACACCCAAGTTAAGGGCCGAGTTAGAAAAGAGATGGTGCTCTCGCCCACCATCTTTGACTCAGGAAGATCAGCAATGTACGTAGAGGAGCACGTCATTCGGAGGGCCTCCATCTTGTCACTGTTCAGCTGGAGCTTGTTTTGTGTGGTCCACTTCTGAACATCACAACTGCAAGCCTCCATAGACTGCACCATCCGATCAACATGTTCACGAGGGGAGTTTTGTACAATTCTGTATCATCTGCATATAAATGATAAGAAACAAAGTGACGCTCAATGACATGGGACAAGGGCTGTGTATACAAAGTAAAAAGAACAGGCCCCAAGACCGACCCCTGTTGAACGCCACAAAACAGCTGAACAGGTTGGGACTCGAATCCTGCCACTGAAACCACCTGCAAACGACCAACAAGGTAGGACTGGAAAAATTTCAGTGCAGTGCTTTGAATGCCAAACACATCAGGAAGGCGAGCAAGTAGAATGTCATGGTCAATGGTATCAAACGCTGCGCTCAGATCGAGCAGGGTCAAAACAGAGAGTAGATCCTCATAGCTAGCAGCAAGTAGGTCATTCACAACACGCAGCAATGCTGTCTCCGTGCTATGACCAGACCTATATGCTGACTGGAACACATGCCACAGACCATTATTCTTGATGTGGTCTAGCAGCTGCGTAAGCACTATCTTTTCCAGAAGTTTGGAAAGAAAAGGTAAGTTGGATACGCGTCTGTAGTTTTTCAAACTGTTGGAATGAAGTGAAGGTTTCTTTAAAAGTGGTTTAACAATTGCAGTTTTGAAACAGGTAGGTACAGTGCCGTGCAAGAGAGACTCATTTACAATAGCTGAAACAACTGGTACAATTGCATCTTTACATTCAAAAAGAAGAGACGAAGGCACAGGGTCTAGCTCACAGGTCTTGAGAGACATCTTACTCATGGTGTCCAGCACTACCTTTTCAGTCACTAAACTGAGGCATGCAAGAGGAGTGCCAGCAAAATACATAGATTCAAACGAGCAAGACGTCTGAGCATCATCACATTTGTCAATGTTGTCAAGTATTGTTCTGACTTTGGAACTGAAAAAGCCAGAGAACGGTTCTGGGAGATCGCGGATTGGGTGTATGCTGGGCAGTTGAACAGATTTGGTCTTTTCCAAGAGTCCATTAGTCACACGGAAAAGTTCTTTGCAAGTGCTTGCTGCAGCAACGTTTGCACAAATGAAAGCAGTGTTGGCATTAGTGGTCAAGCGAGTGATCTTATACTTCAACACATTAAGAATCTGTTATGAACAGTCAGCCCAGCCTGACGCCTCTCTTGCTTCAAGGTGCGCAGTTCACCGGCCACAGAGGATACAAGGGCGTGGAGTGATGCTGCGACACCCGGTGGCGATTGGCAGGAGCATGCTTTTCTAGGACAGTCCGCAGACCGGCGTTGAGTTGCTCGGCAGAGCCGTGGGGATGTATGCCGACAAAGTCTGCAACATCGGCTATGAACCTGTCGTGGTCGATCCCATGGAGGTTCCTCGAAGTCTTGGTAACAGGCTGCGGATGAGGTTTGGTTATATCCAAAAGACACAGAACTGGAACAAAAAGTCAGAAGACATGGTGAGGCTCACAGAGGCAGACCTAAAGATGGAGTCCGCCTCTCTATACACGACCCAGTCAAGTGTATGGCCTTTGGTATGCGTAGGTTGATGCACGCCTTGAGACTGACTGAAGGTTTGAATTAGGTCAAGAAACGAGACGTGTTGGTGTTGGAAGGACAGTCGAACTGAAAGTTGAAGTCTCCGACAATCACAAGCTTACCACCCAAAAAATTACAGTGCTCCATGAAATCAGCAATCTCGCTGAAAAACATAGTGTCTGTAAGTTTATTTTTACTGTTTGGGGGTGGACGGTACAGACAGTACAAGTGCACATGCTGCGGCACAGAAGTGTCAAATGGGCAAGCTCAAATGTTGATTGCGGAAAGGGGAATGATGATCTGATGTTGGCATGCTCCAATAAACTGTCACGGATCAAAAAAGCCAGTCCTCCACCACGAGTAGCACGGGGGAAGGATCTGAGGCAATAGATAGAGTTATTTCCACACACTTCGCCTCGTCTCCTTGACATTTAAGCCAGGTCTCTGTCAGGAACAACACATCGATGTTCTGGTCATGCCCAAAATTACATATCTCAGTCCTTTTGTCACGCTGTCCCACTGATTGTGCATTGAAAGTACATATCGTCTCGTTTGCACTCCCCTTACCCCGCCCCTCCCTCTCCCCTCCCCCCCCCCCACACATACACCTCCCCCCCCCCACACACACACACACATACACCTTCTCCCCCCACACACACGCACACACACACACACACATGCACGCACGAACGCACGCACACCGCCCCTCCCTTGCCGTTCCTTGTTTTATCGGGGGTTGTTATGTCTGAGGTTGGACTGTAGCTGTCCCGCTCCCTCTCCCTCCATCCTGACCCCCTCCTCAGCCCCCCCCCCCCCACCACCCCCGCATCCCCCTCCCTCTCCCCCCCCCCCCCCCCTTTCCTCGCCCGGTGTTTACACATTCTGCTCCAGGACCGAAATCCGCAAATTTAGAAGTTGCCCCCTGAAGACTGTATTACACTTCTGGAAACAGATCAAGCGTGATAGTTCAAGGGTTGTGCCAGAATAGCTGGGCGCCTATGGGCGCCAAGCTATTCTGGCACAACCCTTGAACTATCACGCTCGATCTGTCTTGCCGTGGCATGTCGGTGTCGAATGAGTTAGCCTGTTACGCGCCGAACACTGCGCGCAGATACGATGTTGCGGGGGCTTATGATGACCTGTGCCTCTTGCTGAGACATAATTATGTGTGTCCTTGTCTTGTGACTTCTCGTTTTTGAGTGAACAAAGAATACATAATCCATTCAGCCCTGACGCACTACAGCAGGAGATGGGGCGACCATGATAATTCAAGGGGAGTGCCAGATTAGCTTGGCGCCTGTCGGCGCCAAGCTAATCTGGCACTTCCCTTGAATTATGAGGGTCGATCTATCTCCTGCAACTGGTGCATAGTCATTAGATGATGCCGCCAAAATTTGGGAAATACGGCCGTCGGGCTGATTGACTTAATTCATAATCTGCGTCCACTTGCGGCACTAAACGAGTTTTTAGGCGAACAACAGCCCACCACCCAGTCCCCCGCCCCCCCCCCCCTCCCCCGACCCCCCACCCAGCCCCGCCCCCAACCATCCACACACACGTACGCACACACACACACACGCACTCACACACACACACACACACACACACACACACACACACACTCGCACACCACCACCACTGAGCACTACTACACCATACCATGCCACGTGCTCTACCCAATATGTAACTACCGCTACCGACAGCCAAAGGGTTCGCCACCTGTAAATGTCTCAGCTGAGAAGGAAAGAAAAGAAAAGCAAACGTGATTTAGTTTTCCTCAAATTGCGTTGATGCTAGCAACCATCTCTTGCTGAAAATATGAAGTGGTTTGGTTGTTAGGTGTTGTGTGCACAGAGGCGCAGTCACGACTGATAAGGGGTTTCAGATGTAGACTCGAAATTTACCCTCCTTGTTTAAGCAACTACAGGTGCTGTACAGTACCGATGGCTGCATGCACAATGTGGTCAATGTGCAGTAGCAAAGAAAATGCGTTTCTTACGAGGAAGCGTTCTGCTTAATGACCTATCACATTATCCCAGTGCGCAAAGGCCATCGGGCCGACGTCGACCGCCGTTGGCCCGCGCGGCGGCCGAAGTCGGCCCGATGGCCTTTTGCGCATTGGGATGATGGGACTTTATGCTGCGGTCTATCTTCTGTCAGTATGTTAGATGACAGTTCTGCATCCGGTCCAATTTCGAGACAAGAGGTAATTGCTGTTGGACAATATCTTATGTCCACTCCCTCACGAAACAATAAAACATCAAAGAAAATGTGCGCTGTGCAAAATTGTCAATATACGGAAATGTATGTGCACAGTACTCCCCCCCCCCCAATCCCTCCCTCCCCCCTTCCAGACACACACCTCTTCATCTCTCCCCCCCCCCCCGCCCCCCGTCCCTCCATTTATTTTTACAGTGGGTCCTGCCTCCTCCAAGAATCTTTTGTCAGAGAGAGGTTTCGTGTGTCCGCACGTATCCACTCACGCAAGCACACACTTTATTTCACATATTAAATCTAAGCCTTACATAAACAGTTTTTCTATCAGCTTCGGTTCTATAAAAAGCCTGCTTACGAAGTTGTAATTATCAGGCTGTTCGTCATGCTTTTGGTCGTACAAGGTGATGAGAGATGCGCGGAAAGCGATAACAAAAGAGGACTAATCTAACAAGAAGTTCGGATGAAACAACACATTTTCAGAGGTCCCAACACCACTGAATCTATACAAATAGCTTTTTTTTTAATTAAAAAGGGGATCAACAACGAAAACAATAAGGTTTCCAAGCGAAATGTTTTATATTCGGAGTTTGCTGCGTATTCAGGTTTACAGTGCCAGTAGCTGCACGTGCACGGGGCTTAACCCGTTTACTGAAAACTGAACACCACTCAACTGCAAGAGGTATAGATCCTCATGAGCCCCCGCAGAAGCGGGGGCTCATGAGGATCTATACCTCTTGCTAAGACACCTTTGTCGTCTAATTCCCTTGACGACATGGAATCTTTAAGTTGACTTTACAATGATTTAAAAACACGCTCTGCATCCTCTGGCACTACAGGGATCAAAGGGTTTACACCATCATTGGTAGCGTGACACTGGTGTCACATGCACGATATAGACAACAGCAATAACAGCAGCAATTACTGAAGCAGACACAACAATCACAGCAAAAAAACATATACTGTTACAAACGTACTCCATGCATTATAACAAATAAGCCAGAACATTCGATACAATAACGACAGCATGGGCTCATGTAAATCTATATCTCTTGAAGAGTGAAGGGCTTGGGCGAGTAATGGAAAAGAAAGAAGGGCAAAACAGGCAGGATGGGATGAGTAAAGGCACGCCAATCAAGGCAAGGAGCTGGATAAAAATTGAAACGCAGGGATAGACGACTCTGTGTTGCAGATTCCCAGTGCCTCATCCCGTGTGCCTCTTAGGGGTTTGTGTAAGTAATTGAAAAGAAAGAAAGCTAAAAAAAAAAAAAAAAAAAAAAAAAAAAAAAAAAAAAAACAGATAGGATGGACTGTACAAAAACCAGACAACCCGGGCACGAAGCTGGATAAACACTGAAACGCAGAGACAGAGGACACTTTATTGCACAGGCGCATCCTCTTGAAACGTGTGTCTGGCTAGTATGAATATGTTAGAAGCTTGTCTTACTTGTAAACGACAACATCATCGTTCACTAAGTGAAATGTTAGGGTAGGCAGAGCGAATGACAAACCCTGCCCAGTGTGCAAAGTAGAAAACAAACAAACAGTTGAAGGTTCTTAGCTGTACTCTTAGCAGGTTCGAGAGGAAAAACTAAGACATTTCAAAAACTGAAGAGATATTCAGGAAATACATTTAACATTACAGAGGTGTTGAGGAGAGCATCATGTCAAAAGTAACAGTGTTGGTGTTTTTTACTTCTCTTCAGTTCTGCTTACAGTGTTGTTCAGGTAAAGATCCTTGTTCGCCATGTTTTGATCTTCAATACTGTTGACATTTTTACTGCTGAACACACGCCAAGGTGAATCGTTCAGGACTGAGCAAACAGTTCGATCTCTTGACACGTTCCTTACGGCACCGAAAGGAATGTGTCAAGGGATCTAACTGTTGTTTGCCCAGCTCCCAGAGATTTAACTTCGTATGTGTACTGTAATTGGGTGTCATAAGAATTTTTTAAAGCATCTAACCGTTGGTTTGTCCAACGCTGAATGTTGTTATATGTACAGTATCTGTCATCGCTGGTCACACTTTTGCAATTTGATACCGTTTGCCACTCAGATCTAAGACATGTGTAACGATTTGATTAGATTTGTGGTCTGTGTGTGAGTAAATGTGTGTGGTTTTCATGAGCGTGCTTAATACCCCTCCCCCCCCCCCCCTCCCACCTTCCCCCCCCCAAAAAAAAAATAATAATAATAATAAAAAAATAATAATAAAATAAATAAATAAATAAATAAATAAATAAATAAAATTTTAAAAATGAAAAAAAAAATGTAGAAAAAATAGAAAGCAATTCTAGTAAAATCCAGTATTCCTTTTCTACTCTATCACAGGTTTGGCGCTGACGCAATGCCAAAATGGTACATTAGAAGTTAATTCCAGTATGAACATAAACATAATGTGTCGAGACGCCTTGGGCAATGAGTCTATATCCTGGAAAGTATACGACCCCAGAGGTGGCCCGCAGCGAGCTGTATTCTCAGGGAACTGTTCAGAGCCGACCGGAGCGGTTTTAAGCGGGCAATGCAGAGGCAACAGTGATTCAATAACATTGTCGCGCACATTTCTTACAGAAACGTATCTAACGCTGCATGCCAACGACTCTTTTGACGGATACGCAGTCAACTGTAACGGATCAATTTCTGAAGAAGTGGAGTGCCATCTTCGTGTCATATGTAAGTTCGCTCTTTGGCTTTGGCTGTGTAGAAGTTTGGTGTGAAAACAGATTGAATATAAATGCAAAGTTATTTCTGCTTTTCCTGCCGACTCCGCTCCCTCCCCCTCCCCCCCCCCCCCCCCCCCTCCTCTCCTCTCTCTCTCTCTCTCTCTCTCTCTCTCTCTCTCTCTCTCTCTCTCTCTCTCTCTCTCTCTCTCTCTCTCTCTCTCTCTCTCTCCATTTCTCAGCTTTATATGTCATGTTTTCATCCTTATGTATGCTGTGATTATTAGATGTGTGTGATATTGGTGTGATATTGTTTCAGTTTCTAGTAACTGACATCAAAACACATTTCAATGTTGTTGTCTTTGTTGTTTGTTTGTTTGTTTTTTTTACATGGAAACATATGGCAATAAACTATCTTCTCTTCTCTCTCTCTCTCTCTCTCTCTCTCTCTCTCTCTCTCTCTCTCTCTCTCTCTCTCTCTCTCTCTCTCTCTCTCTCTCTCTCTCTCTCTCTCTCTCTCTCTCTCTCTCTCTCTCTCTTTCGTAGACCTGCTGATTTTTTTTACCGTTTGGACTTTTAAAGATTTCTGCAAACGTAAATTTTAAACACTAATGCGACATTTTATTTTTTTTAATGTTTGTACACCATGTTTTCAAATATGCTTTTTTGTTTGACTAAACAGACCTTGACCCTTCCAGTTGTGACATGGCAGTAGATGCAATAAACCCAAATAACTCACGCACTCTCTTTCTCTCCTTGTTTGTGCGCGCGTGTGTGTGTGAGATTGTACGCATGTTTATGTATCTTGTATATTGTTTATTCAATATGTCGATCAGTAAGATACTGTTTATTGCCATTTGCCTTAAGAACATAAAGCATAGGAATGTGTATCTTATCTTATCTTGTCGATCAGTACATATGTACAAGATGTGAAATATTCAGCCACAGTTTGGTCGTGTTCAGAGTGATGGAGGGCGGTCGTTCTGACAACATCGATACATGTATAATGACGAGCAAAAGAAATGCGATATTTTTAGAATCATCGGAAACACTGTAGTGTTTCCGATGATTCCAAAAAATGTCGCATTAGTCTTTTGCTCGTCAGCATATGTTATACCTTACACACATGCCTAATACCTGCTGTTTCCTTTGCAGCAGCTACAACATCCACTACTGCCCATGAAGAGACCACAGAAAGCAACATCACATTCAACGATACGGGCACATGGATGACAGCTGCTTCGCCTGAAGCCTCCTTGGCAGCGTCGGTCACCGGCGATGGTTCTACACAAGTACCGAGTGAAAACACAGAAAGCAGCATCTCACCCTACACCACCAGCACAAGGACGTCATCTTCTCCGGCTGAAATCTCCCCCGCAGCGTCGGTCAACAGCGACGGTTCTACGCAAGTAACTAGTGAAAACACAGAAAGCACCAGTCCATTCCAAGCCACCAGCGCAGGGACGGCATCTGCTCCATCTGAAACCTCCACCGCCACCGATGGAAGATCAACGCAAGAAACTAATGAAAACACAATACCGACTGCCACAGCCTCTGTCAATGTAACACTTACGCAAACCCCCACAGCGCCTGTTTCCTCTGCAATTTCGTCTTCGCCTGTTTCCACAGTAAATGCAACGATCAACACTCACGGAGGCACGAAATCGGTTCCTATGGGGGCCATAGTAGGCGGAGTTGCGGGAGCTATTTTCTTACTCGTCATAATTTTCGTCGCCATAGTTTCTCGAAAAAAAGGTAACCGGTACTGTTTTTGCAGGTGTCCTCTCCAAATAGATCCACTCGGTGAGTGCGCCACAAGTATACTCCTATTCAAATGAGATGCTTAACATTTCATTTGAATAGAGGTGTACTCGGGGAGCACGCCAAAAGTGCACTTCTATTCAAATGAGATGCTTCGCATCTCATTTGAACAGAAGTGTACTTGTGGCGTACTCCCCAAGTGAGTCTTTCTAGGAAGCACACCCGCAAACAGTACAGTACAGTTTATTGACTGGTTGGCTGGTTGGTTGGTTGGTTGGCTGTTTGCTCGGTTGCTTGGTTGTTTGGTTGGCTGTTTGCTTGGTTGTTGGTTGGTTGGTTGGTTGGTTGGTTGGTTGGTTGGTTGGTTGGTTGGTTGGTTGGTTGGTTG
>BTPG01000003.1:73075375-73152875 GCA_036245525.1 Semisulcospira habei
GCAGTTGTGAACAAACCACAAAAGAACGCGACGACGGTGGAAGAGGGAGTGAATCCTGCGGTCCCTGTCCAACCGACCATCACCACGAAAGGTATCACGCTATGGTAGCAAGGTCGACAGACGACTTTCCTTGGATTAACAGTAGGTCAAAATGGCTCGTGTCATAACGCAAACCTTGGATTAAAAAGCCCGGTCAAACATGCGATATCGCATGTTTGCCCGCGCTTTCAATTGATTGATTTTGTCGTGCATCTGATTTCGGAACAATTTTGATTGTTCAGTAGTACAGCACGATCGATATTGTGTACTATATATATTCTAAGGTATTGTTTAACCCATTCAGCCCTGACGCACTACAGCAGGAGATGGGTCGACCATGATAATTCAAGGGTAGTGCCACATTAGCTTGGCGCCTGTCGGCGCCAAGCTAATCTGGCACTGCCCTTGAATTATAGTGGTGGATCCACCTCCTGCAACAGGTGCATAGTCGTTAGATGACGCCTCCAAAATTGGGAAAATACGTGCGCCGGGCTGAATGAGTTAAAACAAATGGTGGTGGTAATGGTGATGACCTCCATCATCATCAGTAACAACAACGACGAGCGTCTTATAACACGTACTGTTTTTATTGTTATGTACTTTTGCCAGAATTGCAGTACAAGAAGAAGGAGGAATATTTTGGAAACTTTGCACCTTTTTTACTCATACAGTCCAGTTTTATTTTAATTTATTGATTGTCTGGTTTTGCGATTTAGATTTTTAAATTTTTAATCGCACCATGTGGAGTATTGACACACTTCTGATCACCAAATAGCGTTAACAATCATAAGAGAGATAGAGAAGAGAGAACCTATTCATGTGATCAGAAGGGGAAAATAAACTTTTTTTCTTTGGGTGATGACTGCGTGCTGTTTCTGATGTGCACTTGTGCTCTGTAAAGCGTATTCATCTCACTCAGGCAGGGTCCCAGTCACCAAAGGTTCTCAGCGCGACGTCCGCCGCAGTGGGCCCTCGAACGAGGGCCCACTCCGACCGACGTCGGCCCGATGACCTTTTTCTTATTAGAGTACTCAGGGCGAGAAGGAAAAAAAAATCACACGTAGGCCAGGTGACGGAAAATCTCTTATCTTAGTTTGTCCCACCCTGAGCTATAAATTGCACCCACTGCATTTGAAAGTGGAGCAATTGATTGCAATCCCACAAGGGTTATACTCGTGTCACGCGATTTAGTTGTGATGGCTAAGAGCTAATGTTTTCATTTGAATTTTTTTTTTCCTAAAATAAATTCGACGTTAATTCGTTCCAGACATGCGGCATACGAAAACGCGGCTATAGGCGCTGATCTGTATGCCTTACGTCTGGAATGAGTTAAGCTGTAAGAGAAGCACGACCCCTCAGTCTCTTCCGCTGTTATCTTCACACCTCTCCACCCCCACCCACCCACCCCCCACCCCCTCCCCCCCCCCCTCACACACACACGCATACACAAACGCTCAGAGAGAGAGAGAGAGAGAGAGAGAGAGAGAGAGAGAGAGGGAGGCGGGTGGGGGTTTTGGGGGGGGGGGGGGACGTATGCACCCACGCACACATATGGTAATGGTAGCGGTAGGCCTATTGGTTCTCACAGTAAGCAGTAGTATATTTATGATTCAAATAAAAACTAATGCAATAATCTCATAAATGATAAATTAAAGTAAGTTAAGTAGTTACAGCAGTAACACACAAGTTTTGCTTTGAGTGAGTGTGATTTGCTATCACAAGCATCCACAACGGACAAATCGTTAAAGGTAACGTCACACAAGCGCTCACTGTCTAACTAATTCGCCAAAGTTCTGATAGTCTCGTATGCTAATACTGGTCATACTATCTGCGTCACACAATAATGCTGTACAAAATGGCTATCTTAACTGACAGATTGAATGTCGTGATACGAAAGACGTTTCTGCTCGTCTTCTCCTTTGTACCCAGGAGAGTTCCCGTAGAAAACATGTTTCGTGCACTAACTCTATGGATTGTGAAAAGAAGGATATAAAAGTCTTATTTCAGGAAAGACAACATTGAAAACAATATGCATGGGTGGATTTCTGTAAGGAAAGCTCGCCCCAGAGCAGATTGTTATATATTTTTTACATTATAAAAGAACAACAACAAAACCCAACATCGCGTTTTTGTCTGTTTTATTTACAGAAGGCGACAACGCGAATGCCGCAGCTCCGTCGCACCAGGGAATGTCACCTGATGATGAATACGAGACGTCGGAGCGCGAGCCAGGACCACGCGATCCTCATAGCCTGTACAGCAACATCGACTTAGCATGACGCGTACATTATATATGTATAACAGTTTCAACACTTGAACAAAGTGCGAGAGACTGATTAACCTAATCTCTTTGCTACTGCCAAAACGCGAACCCAAACCAAATGCTATCCGCCTGCAAGAGACATAGATCCTCATGAGCCTCCGCAGCTGCAGGGGCTCATGAGGATCTATGCCTCTTGCTGAAACCACCTTGTGTCTGCGTTACTTGGACGGCTGGGGCTGATTGTCGCTGAATTAACAAAGATCTCAGAAAACGCCCCATGTCCGCTGGCAGTAAAGGAGTTAAGCTGGAGAAAAGAGTTAGATTTACTGTAACAAGCGAAGGAGATAAGTCATATTATTTTGCATCATGTAGGCATGTATATGCATACGGCTTTTCATTATATGTATCAGAACCTGGTAAGGAGATATAGCTCAAGGGTATCTGCAGTGGGCATGGCAGAGGTTTTTTTTTTGTTTGTTTGTTTTTTTGTTTTTTGTTGTTGTTAATTTTTTTTTTTTTTTTTTGGGGGGGGGGGGAGGGGGGAGGTGCTTAGGGCGGCGGGGGAGACAGCGTGCTTTGGACTTTCTCGCATAAAAAAAATATAGAGAGAGAGAGAGCATATATATGAGAGAGAGAGAGAGAGAGAGAGAGAGAGAGAGAGAGAGAGAGAGAGAGAGAGAGAGAGAGAGAGAGAGAGAGAGAGAGAGAGAGAGAGAGAGAGAGAGAGAAGCGTGCTTTTTTTATGCAGACCCAAACGGGTTCAGCGAAACGAACTTCACGAGAACAGTCTCATCATTCTCGTGGTATTGGTTAGCGTCACAGTAAATCGGTTAATGTATTTTTTCATGCATACCTAGATGTAGACTGACACGATAAGAGATGATTTCCGGAAATTAGAAGTGGTTCAAGATTGCGCATGTTTCAGCGCAAACAGTGGATTAAAAGCCCGGACAAACATGCCACATGGAGTGTTTGTCCGGGCTTTCAACTTTAATACACTGTTTCCATCGAAACACGAGCGATTTTCACCTACTTCTGATTTCTGAACAACCTCTATGTAGCGAGAGGCGCAACAATCGCATTCAATAAAATACAAACAAATGATGGCACCGATAAAAACCGGAGTTCAAGGTTGGCAAAGTGTGATCTGTTAGTCTAAATACAGTAAACTTCGGCTTTAACTCATTCAGCCCGACGGCCGTATTTCGCAGATTTTGGAGGCGTCATCCAACGACTATGCACCTATTGCATGGGATGGATCGACCATGATAATTCAAGGGTAGTGCCAGATTAGCTTGGCGCCGACAGGCGCCAAGCTAATCTGGCACTACCCTTGAATTACCTACCCATCTCCTGCTGTTGTGAGTCAGGGCTGAAGGGGTTAAGAATGGCCAAATGGGGACCCAAATGTTCTCGTTAGTATATCCAAGTTTGTGATGAACGAAGCAATTTGTACAAATAAAGCGCTGGCAAAGGTGTTGTTATGTCCGACTTCTTGTTTTAGCCGACTTTGTGATGGTGAGTAAAGTCGACTGCAGAAGATTTTCTTTGCATTTTACACGCTTGGCAGTCCCCTGTCTCGTTTGGATTCTTTTTAACAACTTTAAATGCATACGTCATATGATATCATTATCATTTTTTTCAAAAAGAGTATTTGTTATGTAGCATGTCCAGCCCGAGCCACTTGCATGAGATGTAGTTGCTGACGTCAGGACGACAGAGAAAAGCACATGAACACACACACACACACACACACACACACACACACACACACACACACACACGCGCGCGCGCGCGCGCGCGCACACACACACACACACACACACACACACACACACACACACACGCACGCACGCACGCACACACACACACACACACGCACACATGTACACGCTCGCGTGCGCCACAAGACAGCTTTGCGTGCCATTTATGACGTATATTTTTTAAAGTCAGCGTGATTTTTTATCCCTTAAGGGATAATTATCACCTCTGAACTCCTTTGTGTGACGCAAAACAGTCCGGGCTAGCGTCGAATGTGTCACCACATTGGTCTCAACATTTAGAGTTGATACATTCACCCTAGATACAAAGAACCCCAGTAGCAGAAGCGTCTTCGGGTCCACGGCGGCCGCAGTGGGCCCGCGCACAGTAGTGCGCGGGCCCACTGCGGCCGTCATGGACCCGAGAACAACTGCAAAAAGATCCCTGACCTCAACAAGACACGTGTTACAATAATTCAGTTATTTTCAGTTCCGCCAAGACAGTATCTGTGCGCTCGGAAAGACTCAGTGTACCCATCAAAGGTCTTTCCAGAGTTGCTAGAGCTAAAAACTATGTATTCATTGACAAAATATTCACCAAAAAAATTAACCGTATCCCGTTCACACAACAATACCATTCCGCGAGAAAAAGAACATGCAAAAGGCATAGATTCTCATGAGTCTTTAGCAACTGCAGCGACTTATGAGAATCTATGCGTTTTGTGGACCGACAGGAGCCTACACATGTATAAGGCTTCCGGGAGACATCTCAATGTAGCGAGAGTAGCGTAAGCAGTACGGAAGGACACCTGGGGGTGGGAGGCGTGGGGGGGGGGGGGGGGGGACTTTCGACGTCTACCGCTAACTTTTCCTTGCGCCGACAGTGGGTCGAAAACGTGAAAGCCAAACTTTACCAAGTGTACATTAACTCATTCAGCCCGACACACGTATTTCGGAGGCGTCATCTAATGACTATGCACCAGTTGCAGGAGATGGATCGACCATGATAATTCAAGGGCAGTGCCAGATTAGCTTGACGCCTGTCGGCGCCAAGCTAATCTGGCACTACCCTTGAATTATCATGGTCGACCCATCTCCTACTGCAGTGCGTCAGGGCTGAATGTGTTAATTATGATGATTGGAAGGCAGGTATGTGGTTCAGACAGGTTAGAGGATGGTTTTCTCGTGAGGTTTTGAATTGCGATAAGAACGAGTTCTCAGATTTCCTGGAATTGGCCCCTAGAGAGACAGATGTCTAGAGTAAACATGTCGCGAAGTCAACTTTGAATGTTGTTTTCGGTCGCGTTAACAAAAAACAAAACAAAAACAAAAACCAACACAGTAGCACGTGATGTGAACTGCTTTAGGGCTCTGGTGGATTATACTTTTTAGAAAAAAAAATGTTTACCCATTAATATAATGTTACATAGTGGAGCCCGAAGCGTGCACATTACGGGTTCCACCAAAAGAAAAGCACTCTGTGAACATTTTTTTTTTTTTTTTTTAAATAATCCAATCGGCCCCTCGAACCAATATTTACCACGTCCCTTGCCACTGTGCGTACACAGTCAGTACATTTTTTGTTTCTAAAAAGCAGACACCGTACAAGAAACACGGACACAAATTAGTCTCAGCAAGAGGCATAGATCCTCGTGAACCTTCTCGTGTGCAACCACCACCCCCCACCCCCCACCCCACCCCCCCACCCCACCCCCACCATAACCAATATTTCTTTTGTACCTCCCCAGACCACTATAGCCTACTTTGTTCGCTTCGAAATAACCGTGCCATTTCTTAGCTTACTATACGACTACTACACCGACTGGGGCGGTCAGTGGCGCAGTTAAGGCGCCTGCCACCAATGTCAAAAGGTGCGAGCGAGGTTCGAAAACGGGTTCCGGTGTCGGACTTTTCTCCTCTGGTAAGTGTCACCGTTAATTCGGGCGGACCGTCGGGGGTTCTTTCTCCGGGTACTCCGGGTTCTTCCACCCCCCCCCCACCCCCCATCCCACCCCCACCCCCCACACTTTGGTACCGGTTTCAGGCCACTTTACAAATTTCAAATACAAGCGATCAAAATCTCTGTAACTTCAGTAGCTGAACTGACCCTTCGTCTGGCTTGTACTGTGTTTGTCTTAAATGGCGTAAATCCGTGTCTGTTACGTGAGTATGCGTGTTGGGTTTCAGTTCGCGGCGCTTTGAGTTGATTTGCCACAAAATTGAGAAAAAGCGCCTATATAATAACGGTATTATTATTATTATTATTATGACTAATGACGTCGGTGTAAGCTGACATTTCGTATCACTATGACCATGAAAGTCAAAGCGCAGCACTTTTTTTTTTTTTTACATTTTGTGTTTTACATGGAACGTGTGAAATATAATTACAGTAACAATGAACACTATAGCATAAGAAAATAAACAGTCTGTAAACTTTGACTTAATGGAATTCTCTCCAACTCATGGGTTCATCTCGAGCAGTTTCCTCAACCGTAAAGGACTAATTTGTGCCGTTTTGTTTTCCCCGCTTGACAGTTTTCGTTAACAGTCGTGAATGATGGTTCATAATAAACTTTGCCTGTAAATATTCTGTAAAAATATTAATAATAAATAAATACTCACTACTAAAAAAATCTTCGCTATAATAACAAACACGATGGGATAAACCATAACCCACATAGTATCTTCTATATATGAGAACTGTCTTCGCTGTCAAGGGTCTCTACCTTTTGTCTCTGACTTGATTCTGATGTTGAAATATCTCATTTTGAAAAAGCCTCGCAGATGTGCAAATGCGTCATAGTGAACTCTATAAGGTGTACGCGCAGTGCATACGCGTCATTTGTTTGTCAAACGTCATTTGTCATGACGTATATGTTTGTTTGTACGTAATTTTATATTTAACGTGATATGAGATTCGCTTTCGCTTTAAGACTTGTGGGGAAAATGGCGACAAAACTAGAATTTCACGGTACAATTTCAGTTTTGCTATAATTTGTGTGAAATCAGGTTGACTTTACCTAGCTACATGCTATATTAAGTATACCTGCATGCTCTTTTGAAAGCGCGTCGATGCAGTGTGTGTATGCGTGTGCGTTTACGTGTGCGTGCGTGCATGCACGCGCTGCAAACATCATCCAGAGGTGTATTTCTTCATACGCCCTCCGGGCACCTGAGGATCTATGCCTCTTGAAGATGCGCGCATATGTGTCATTGGTTTGTCGAACGTCATTGTTATGACGTATTTTTTGTTTTTACGTAATTTTATATTTAAAGTGATACGAGTTTCGTTTTCAATTTAAGACTTGCGAAAATGGTGACAAATCTAGAATTTCAAGGTACAATTTCCGTCTTGCTATAATTTGTGTGAAATCAGGTTGACTTTACCTAGCTACATGCTGTACTAAGTACACCTGCATGCTCTTCTGAAAGCGCGTCGATGTGTGTGTATGCGTGTGCGTGTGCGTGAGTGCATGCGCACTCTGCAAACATCCTCAAGAGGCATAGATGTTCATGCGCCCTCCGGGCACATGAGTATTTATGCCTCTTGGAGATGCGTTCATAATTATGTGCGAGAAAGAGCGAGCGAGAGAGCCAGCGAGAGAATTACGTCATATTTAGTGTATGCGTGGTGATGGAGTTCCCTCTTTTACGTCACCGGCACTGTCTGACTTTCTATAGAAGTGATGTTTTTTTTTCCTGTTTTAATTCTTTTCTTTAAAAAATATTTTTTTACTAAAGAAGTTGAAAGAATACAAAGCTGGCGAACGAACTCAGCCAATGTCTTTCTCCAAATTAGCTATATGCAAATGTTAAGTAAATATGACAAAAATTACGGACTCTAATCTGGGTCAACCGACTTCCTGTAAACGGTTTTTAATGTCTTTAATGAGACATTCAATTACAATGTGCTCGTAGGCTCTCTTAGCAACCCACTTAAGAAAGTTTTAAGCATATTATCGGAGATTCTCTTGTTTACATACATACGCACACACACATACGCACATACATACGCACATACGGCGCTTCGCGCCCAATGCACGTTCAGGAGCATGGTTAACGTAACTAGACATGACGTAATTTTTATCTTGTTACTCCATTTATTAGAGGATTAGCCTGCCCGTCTTTGACATGATAGATAGGCTATTAAATTCGCCCCGCCGCGACCCGTCCTAAAATGTCCCTTCTATAAATAGAAGGGACTTAACAAATCTGCATGGTCCCCAGAGAGTTTGTTATATCCGAAGTTTACTGTACTTAGTTGGCGCGGCGGCTCTTCGTTATATGCGGCGCAAAAGGCAGAGTTTTGTTCATCTAGAGTTCAGTTTTCCCAGGTACAGTTCGTGGTTTATGCGGCTCGGGTTCAGGTTTATACCGGGGCACTCCCAAAGCTGACGTGGAACTGTCATGGCCTGAAAGATCAGTACACCTGTGGGCGGCTGGCCCGTCTGTCCAGGGTGTTGTGAGTGTCGACAACGCCTGTCGCGTTTGCATCCGTTGCTCTACAAAACAGACAAACACTGTCTTAACTCATTCAGCTCTGACGCACTACATACAGCAGGAGATGGATCGACCATGATAATTCAAGGGTTGTGCCAGATTAGCTTGGCGCCTGTCGGCGCCAAGCTAATCTGACACTACCCTTGAATTGTCATGGTCGATCCATCTCCTGCAACAGGTACACAGTCGTTAGATAACGCCTCCAAAATTTGGTAAATACGTGCGTCTGGCTGAATGAGTTAATCGGTTGAAAGTAGTTTGGGTAAAAGCTAGCAGCCTACAGGCGAATACAAGTGAATAGCAAACGGGACTATGTGATGAAAACTGGCTGGATTAAAGTATTCATGTTGGTGTTTGCATCCTCCCCCCGTGTTGTCCGCCTAAAACACGCAAAAAAGGAAACTGATTGGACAAAACAATGTTCATTCTGAGTAAGTCTAGACTGTATACTAATCGCTGTCCGGTCATTCTTTTCAGAAGCTCTCGCAAAACCTACCTGTTCAAGTCTGCCCATTGATGACCTCTTTTGCGTTCGGTGTGTGTGTGCGTGCGTGCGTGCATGTGTGCGTGCGTGCGTGCGTGCGTGCGTGCGTGTGTGCGTGCGTAAGCGCGCGCGCGTGTACTTACCAGAGTTTTCGCGGCTTAATTTTAAACTGGTGTTTGTCTACAGTTATTGAGCTACACTCCGGCAACTGAAATTTTTAGGGGTGTGCAGTTATTTTGATCGGTGTTCATTAAATAACCACAGCTGGGGAAAAGTGAAAAGTAAATTCTAGAAAATCGCTGATATTTCTGACTAGGTTAAATAATTACGATTCCGAGATTGGGAGAGAAAGCAATCTGAAAACAATGTCCCGAATTACGCCGCAAAAAAAATAAATTCGAACACCACTCAACTTTGCTGCATGATAAAGATATATCTGTAAAGAGTATAGATTCTGATTGATATAAATGTCAGCAGCGAGGTTAGCGTAACTAGACATGACGTAATTTTAATCTTGTTACTTCAATTCTTAGAGGTTTAGCCTGTTCGCCTTTGACATCATGTACATGCTATTAAATTCGCCCTACCGCGACCCGTCCTAAAAAGTCCTTCTATAAATAGAAGTGATTTTTTAAAAAAAAAGGGCAAAACTTATTGTGACGGAGAACTCTATACATGTTCTTGACTGTTCCGAAACAGAGGACACGAAAACTCACATTTGTTCTTCCTACTGTAGACAACGCCAACGGCGACTGCAGTAAAGACAACAACCGCTATCGCAGTTATGGCCAATAAAATTACTGAATCTGCAACCGCGGACTTCTTCTTTGGCGCCGAGACTGCACACGAAGCAAAGGTCGCCATAAAACAAACTAAAAAAACAGGAGCAATTGTAGGAATGGTCTAAGAGAGACAATTATCTCATTGGCGGACTGCCAATGAGATAATTGTCTATCTTAGACTATTCCTACAATTAGAGAGCTAATGTCCTATGCCGACGAGCAAATGAAATGAGACACTCTAGTGTTTCCGTTGATTCCAGATATGTGGTGTTTTTTGTGCTCGTCAGTAAAACAAAATTATGTAGAGGTCGTCACTTCAACAAGGCAAGCGCATTCGCATTTCTTTGCACATCTCGCAATTTTTCATTTGTATTGTATCTGTTAGCTACATTAAGAATTTGCATCGGGTTGCAAAAGTTGCACATTTCATTTAATGTTATATATTTGAGTTTTGGAGAGATTTTAAATGGCTGGCGGGGTATTTCCGGGATGGTGTAGTCGATGTAGACTTGTAGGAAACCATGTGCCTTTTTTTCCCCCGTGAGCAACGTAGATGGTATGTCAGCGTATACAGTTTTATTGCAGAAAAAAGATTATGAAGGTTTCGGAGGAAGATTGTTCGAGTCGTGGAATTAGGTTTATTTCAGTCACTGAACTGTCACTGTTAACCTTCTCTGCACTTCGTGCTAATACTTACGATTTGCACTTTATCGTGTATTCCTAATAAATCCCAAGACCGCTCATATAGTGAAAACCACATTCTCACGCGCCACACTCGCTGTGCGGCGGGCGACTGACCATGCCTGACATGCACACCAGTCTGCAACTTGAACCCAGAGAGTGCATATGCACAGAGTCCCTGTTGATTTCAGTGACGACAAACTATTTCTAAGAGGCTACCCAGTGCGCTGGACCATCTGGCCGACGTCCGCCGCCGTTGGCCAGCGCACACTCGTGCGCAAAAGGCCTATTGCGCATTGGGCTGCTTCTTGTGAGGACAATGGACGATCTTCGATGCGAATATGCAAAACACGGGTCCGTATACATTGAGTATACATGTTACAGTCAATTCATGAAATCAGAAAATACATGAATCGCCTGTGACTCCCAGTCATTACACGAAATGACTAAAATATCCCGGGATTTCATGAATTTCCGAAAAATGGCGCCCATTTTATACACGGATTTTCTAAACCGCTTCTGTAATGCGTGACGTGCCATTTTCACATTTTATCAGCGTTTTACCCACATTTGTCGACCTGTTATGACCCTTATTCTTTCAGAGGGGCCAGTTAATTAGTTATGATGCATAGGGTTCCTATTAAGAAGAAGACATCAGGTATCTCCATACCAAGTTTGACTTTGAAATTAAAGATAGTGTTTGTGAAAACAGGACTTTTGTCAAAATATGGTTGGTTTGTTTGTTTGTTTGTTTGGGATTTAACATCGTCAGGTCACCGGAGTGATAATGGACGGCCCAACTGGCACAGTGACAAATATTGCCTATGCATTACGACCTGAATA
Source organism: Semisulcospira habei (assembly GCA_036245525.1). Taxonomy (NCBI): domain Eukaryota; kingdom Metazoa; phylum Mollusca; class Gastropoda; family Semisulcospiridae; genus Semisulcospira; species Semisulcospira habei. The sequence continues at coordinate 73,086,728 of BTPG01000003.1, forward strand.
CTGATCACTTTAGGCGCACTGCAACTGTTTTACTTTGCTTTACGAGGTCTTTCAACGACATGCTATAGAACAAGCCCGTCCCTGTTTTGAATATACGGCAATTCATTTCCTACATAATGACCCTGTGTGACTTTTACCATTGAGAGAGGCAACTCAGACTGGAATTTCTAGAAAGGTCTTGTAACAAAATATTCTTTTTAATAGTTTTAAAGTCTATGGTTTGAATAGGCTCCGAAAATATAACGTTAATGCTTATCACAGACCTGACGACGGAAAGATCGACGGACAGTGAACTACATCGAAAACGTTAAACTTTTAGGGCATAATTTATTTTGTCCACCACGAAGGTGATTTCAAAGACACATTTTGACCCCAGCTGGATTCAAAGCCGGGACCTTTCGGACGAGAGTCGAACACTCTACCACCAAGCCACCCAGGCCCCTGTCAACTACATAGCCTCATCATTGCTATATAACATGTTAGCCAAAATTCAACATGAATTCTAGGATCATCCTTTGTTATTACACGGCGGTAAAAGAACTTCAGCTCTGGATTTGCATTTGCTATTAATAGATCACGCAATTCATATATATATTTACTGAAATTTTAGGAAATTCGTTAAATTCCCGGCCATTTCTGTCAATGCATGTCATGTCTGGAGGTCACACGCAATTCATGTATTTCATCAACTGTGTAGGAGTATAGTAGGGGCGGTCCGTGGCGCAGTGGTTAAGGCGCCTGCCACCAATGCTAAAGGTGCGAGGTTCGATTCCGGGTTCCGGCGTCGGATTTTTCTCCTCTAGTAAGTGTCACCGTTAATTCGGGCGGACCGTCGGGGGTTCTTTCTCCGGGTACTCCGGCTCTTCCTCCCCCTCCACTTTGGTATCAGTTTCAGCCAACTTAATAAAATTTCAAATACAAAACGATTTCCAAATACCGTCAGTAGCTCGCTTGAGCTTGCCCTTAGCACCACGTGAATATTCTGTGTTTACGTACAGTGAATGCGTGTGATTCACGTGAGCGTGCTTGTTGGGTTCAGTTCGCGGCTACATTCTGCGCATTGAGTTATATTATAAATATGAGAAATGCGCCATATAAATGCTATGCATTATTATTATTATTATTATAAAAAAATGTCCTGATTTTGTAGATGTTTTCCGCTGCAAATCTGATTATTGTGGTAAATAAAGCGTTATTAAAGTAATAATTTATCTGATACTGTTGACAGTTATACGTGGAACAGCAGTTTTTCAAGCATTACAGAATGGGTTTAGGAAATTCCTTGTATAAAATGAGCGCCAGTTTTAGGAAATTCATGAAACGCCTGGACTTTTAATTTTTTTTTAATTTTTTATTTTATATATATATTATATATATATATATAATAAAATATATAAAAAAAAATTAAAAAAATTAAATATATATATATATATATATATATATATATATATATATATATATATATAATATATATATATATATATATATATATATATATATATATATATATATATATATATTGTCATTTCATGTAATAACTGTGAGTCACAGGCAAGTCATGAATTTCATGTCTCTATAGACTGACTGTAACATACATACATAAGTGAACGGACCATTCGTCCGCACGCATTTCATTTCCTCTAATAAATATTTCATGTGCGTCATGCCTTCTGCACGGACGGACAAGTTTGCGTATGCGGAGTAACGTAGTCGCTACAAATTGTACTTTCATGGAATGTTGACGCCTCATGATTATTATGGAACTTTTACCTGTATTGCCTGACTTTTTCACCTTGTGTGTGCTGGCACTGCAGAGTTTTTTCTCCTACTGAATGACTTGAAGATGTGCCTCAGACGTGTCAGATTCGAATGGACAGTGACATGCGGGTTCCCATTACTGGATTGCAAGCATTCTTTTCTCCAAGTGTGTACCGAGTTGACTAAATTAGTGTGCACAGGAAGGTCTTATCATCAGCTACCTCTGTGCCAAATTGGATTGCAAAGTTTGCAGAAATGTTGATAATAACTACAATTATATCAAAATTGGCATTTTACACAAATATGCCGATCTCTTGTGACCTTTCCGGGGGTGTCATCCAAATTAACAGGTCTTACAGAGAACAGGTCTTACCATCAGGTATCTCTGTACCACGTTTTGGTCTGAAGTTGTGAAAAGTAAATGAAAATAAAAAATGTTTTGGTCAAAATGTGGTTGTTCTGGACCTATTTCCTGATCTCTTGTGATCCTTGACCTTTCCTAGGGGTCAACCAAATTAGTATGCACTTAACGGTCTTACCATCAGGTAACTCTTTACCAAGTTTGTGCTTGATGTTGTAAATAGAATTTGAGGAAACAAAATTCTTCAAAATATGGCTATTTTTGACTATTTCCTGATCCCCTTTTACCTTGACCTTTGTGAGAGGTCACTCAAATCTGTATATTTAGAAAGGTCTTACCACAAAGTATCCTTGGACCAAGTCTGAACACAGTGGCTTGAATAGATTCCAAGAAAATTCCAACGTTAAAGTTTACCACCGACGACGGCCGAAGGACCAACGACTACTGGCCCAAAACATAGTGAAGACTGACTTTTGCTTCGCACGTAAGCCAAACATGAGGGAGATATCAGCATAAATATATATGTACACTTTTGCCCCACGAAGTATAGCGAAGTTTATGACAGTAAGGGAAGTAATCTCTATGGTCAATTGCTGCATCAATGGAGGTGGAGTTGTGTACCTTAGTTCATAATGTTCTAATACGCACGTTGATTGCACATTTTGATGCAAAAGATCTTTTGCGTCTGTTGAAGCGTTGACTAAAATAAATCAATCCATTTACTTCTAGTGTGGAAGTAACGCGTTTTGTCCTGGGTGTATCTTATGAATTCACACCATTGTGCATGCCCTGCGTGTTGTCCTGTGCGTGGCTATCTGAGCTTACACAATAAAAGTGGAATAAACATTATTGTCGTCTGAGTAATACCCTACAGAAAGATATTGTCACCCTCTATCATTTTCTGATAAAATAAAAATAAAACAAAATAGGACACAATTTTTAATCAGCTATTTCTGCATAAACAATGTCTGTGTAATACAGTTAACTCTTTCAGCCTTTTTTCACACCACAGCAAGACATGGATCGAACATGATAGTTCAAAGGTGGCGACCAGACTAGCTTGGCGCTCACAGGCGCAAAGCTATTCTGGCATCACCCTTGAACTCTCATGCTCGATCTGTCTCTTGAAATGTAATAAAGTCCTTCAGAGGGCAACTTCAAAATTTGGTGATTATGGGGTAGAATGTGTTAACTCATTCAGCCCGGCGCAGGCATTTCCCAAATTTTGGAGGCGTCATCTAACGACTATGCATCTGTTGCAGATGAGATGAATCGACCATGATAATTCAAGGCCAGTGCCAGATTAGCTTGGCGCCGACATGCGCCAAGCTAATCTGGCACTATCCTTGAATTATCATGGTCAACCCATCTCCTGCTGTAGTGCGTCAGGGCTGAATGGGTTAACCTTTTTGTAGACTATCTGCATTTTGACGGATCTCCACCGCCGTACCTTTCTGCCAAGCTGTTTGTTTATCAGCCATCGCATACCCTTCGTTCCTCCAGTGAAAAACTTTCAAAAGTCCCGAAGCTTAACATGAAAACTGTCGGGGAGCGTTCTTTCACCGTTTTAGCGCCAAGTTTGTGGAACTGTCTACCATTTGAAATGTGGAATCTGCCCCCATTGTCACAGTTCAAAGCTCACTTCAAGACTTTTCTTTTCTGTCGGGTATTTAACGTTTAGCTCACCTTTAGCTACCTGTTGACTGCCTTTTATTCTGATTCTGGAGGGAAGTGGATGTAAGGTGTTGGGATTGGATTTGGTGGGCTAAAGTAGTGTATAATTGTGCGTGTGTCTGAGAGAGAGTGTGCTGTTGTGCATGCGCAGCGAGTCCAGTGTTATCCTGGTGAACAGCGTTAAATACAATAACGATTTATTATTATTTATTATTATTAGACATGTGTAGAGAGTCATATTCAAAACATCTGCAACTTCGCTTTTAACATAACGAAATGAGGGGTTTCAGGCAAATTGTTACATTCGTAATTGTCTATCCAAGCCATTGTAAAGAACAAAATCATTTCCTTATGGAAGCTAATACGACATGACAAGGAAGGAGCCTTACAAGGCTTAGTAGTGAAAACGAATTTCGAGCGTAGCGGATTCGACTGAAAAATAAATAAAATAATAGTAAAAATTAAGCTGTTCTTTTTCTGGTGGTAAACCGTCCCAAACCAATTTAATTAACTGATTCTGCATTACGATGCCCCTGTAAGAAAACTTCTATAAGCTAAAAGCAAACATTTGACGATATGTCAGGATTACTACATGAAAAAAATCTGTCAATTCGCTTACAACAAACTTTGTTTATAACAACAAAATAATCTTGGTCACGTGTGAAATTAGTTAAATCGGGCTGATATACATCAATACAGAAAAAAATCATCTTCGAAAAAGCAATGATAAATAGTTTAAATACATGTAACTCCCCCACCAAGACCATCATCACCATCACCTGGGGCAGAATAAGCGATCACCGTGAAGGGGGGGAGGAGAATGGGAAGCGGATGGAAAAGGGAGGGGAGGGGCAGGGAGGGAAGGCATATTTCCCCTCATAAATTCAGACGGAATTGAAATTTGTGTACTAGATTGCTGTTCAAACCTACCCAGTTTAAAAGTCAAATATTGCACACAGTAACATTTTATGGTAAAATATATCTACACACATACCCGATTCCGTAAGATTTGTGCAGGCGATGCGAGTTAAGGGGTACGCCCCGGACCAGGTAAGACATGGTGTAGGCACTAGGTCCAGCGTAGCACCAGTTTGCGTTGTTACATTAAAAGAAAAGTGTAACTGGTACGTGATCTTATCTGTGGTCATATTTGCACAGTTACATCCCTCGTTGTTTAGTGTTGTGTTGCAGCCTGGATAACGCAGCTCACATATAATTTCACGACCGGAGTTGGGCGCCGTAACGACAAACATTACCTTTGTGACCGGACCAAAATCACACTTCCCAAGATTCGTGGTCAGAACCGTTGCTGTAACAACATTCGCCACGTTTCCGTCCATGCTTGGAGGACAAGTTACTGTAACATCGGCCGTCTGACCTACAAGAGACAACGGGCAGAACATGTGAAGTGTAGTGACTGAATATGCTGAAGGTTTACCCTTTTGGCTCTCGGAAGCGCTTTTTGTCCAGGTGATTCCTGCACAGTCGGTAGCGCTTTTTGTCCTGTAGCAGACAATACTGACAAATAATCCGCCGTTACTTTTAAGCGCCTGCATCTTTCATAACAGTAGTTGTCACAGTCCTATTTCACAAGTGCACATGGAGTGTGGCTGTCATATGTGTGATTCAGTTATTTATCAGTATCATCTGCTACAGAATATGTTTGTGTTTAGGCCTACGTAAAGCTGATAGAGGATCAATTGTAACTGCATTGTCTCGTGTCTGTGTGCAATGGCCAATATGACTCTGCGTGCCTTATAAAGGCCCAGAGCTGACGGAGTTTAAACTGTGCCAGCTCAGTTAGTGAAGCGGTTTGTCCGACTTTTCGGCAATGTATAGCCCTAGCTGGGTCCAAACACACGTGCCACACGGAACAAAAAGACTAAACCTCAGCTTTTACTCATTCAGTCCCGACACACCACAGCAAAATATTTGCTCGACCATGATAGTTCTGACACCGTGCTTGAACTATCACGGTCGATCTGTCTCCTGAATTGTAATCTCCTGAGTTGTCAGAGGACAACTTCAAAATGTGGGGATTTCGTACCTGGGACACAATGAGTTAAACAATCTTCTCACACTTGACCCCAGGAGTCCGCAGAATACGTATGTGTTACGATTGTGGTTGTGTTGTCCTATGAGAGCATGCATGTGTTAATCGTAGGAAACGATCCGATATTTATTTGAGCTATCATGGTTACGATTCGCGTACCTTTTTAGTAAGATTTTCTTTTGTTCGCACGTAGAGCGGAATTCGCTTTGTTATGATACGTTAAGTTTAACCGGAAGCTTCTAGAAAGGTCGAGCGGAGAATAGCGGTCGATCTTTGTTTTGCGTAGATTCACGGAATATATATATTAGAACCTTCGAGCAGGTCGCGCTGTCTAGTGACAACGTACGTGTGTCGTCAGAGGTATAGGCAACATTTCGCTACATTTGTTTTATAGACGCTCAAATAATCATAGTTGTTTACTGTGCTCGTGAAGTCCGCAGCCAATCAGTGTGTTTTTGAAAGATTGTGAAACTTCTGGAAAGATCCCGGTTAGGTCGTGAACTGCCTTCCATACTTTTGTGTGACATCATTACACACTAGGATTTGGGGTTGAAATGAGCAGCCGAATTTTTAAAGCCTATTTTAGTTATTCTAGAAATTCTTTCTTTATTAATATTTATGAGTTTCAGTTACTTGTTCGTTCTGATTGGTTGCGTTGTATGATTTTCCTGGATTATTCTAGAAATTTGTTGCACTATAAAAGATTGGTGTTGGGAAGCAAATTCGTACATTGTCTTGCATTGTCAGTTGTAGAGACACGCAGTTTATAGTAAGTACGTGGCCCGTATAGGCTGTACATTGTGAGAGACGCAGCGTAACGGTGATGTACTTTGTATGAGAAACTTTGTGTCGCCAGTGTGGACATTTGCAGAAGAGACATTGTATCAGTGTTTGTGCATTTGGAAATGCATTGTGTGCAGACCGCATCGCTGAATTAAAATATTGTTGGAACTGTTACTCCAGTATTGTCTACATCCTTAAGCCACGTGTGACGGGTTGCAGCTGAATGAAGTTTATTTAAAAGAACCTTACGTGCGTGCGTCTGGTGTGTTTATCATACTACGACTACGACTCAACCACGTAACAGTATGTCTATCGAAAGCAGTTTCACTGTGCTCATCATACCACGTCTGGCTTTAAATTTAGTGACTGTGCATTACCAAAATGTACTAATATTACAGAAATAAGGCATCTGCTTACATCTTATCTGTTTGTGAACTTGACCTCAAACAGAGAGTCTGAAAATGGTATATGTACAAAAGGTCTTTGAGCTGAGTTACTAAATATTTATAGAATAGAAATTGAACAGAATCTTAAAACATGCGAGAGGTTGCCCAGAATGACGAAAAGAAAAACAAGCTGGTGGGCAAAGATCGGATGCAAAGATGTACTACGAAAACACGCACCCACACAGACACGCAAAGAACGAACTGTAAATTTAAAAAAAAAAAAACTATAAACAAAATACTTTAGTATCGCCATTATTAAGACAGTTCCAAAGTAAATGAACATCTAAGTCACTTCAACGACTCAAGTTTCTACTTGCAATGTGTTTCTAACCCAAATTACGTTCTCATAGTCAGAGCTTTGTCCGAGAAAAAAAGTTTTTTTTTTCGACTGAAGCGTTTTTTCGACTTATCCGTGCTCTACTTAACTCATTCGCGACCAGCCCCATCCGGATGCGCGGCTTATACCGCGCATCCGGATGCGGCTGGCCGCGAATGAGTTACGCGTATGGGACTCTATACAAATGCGCAAGATGGAGAATAAAACGAACTGGTAGACAAAGAACGGATGCAAAGTTGTACAACGGAAGGACTCAGACAGACAACGGATTGTCAATTTTAAAAACACAACACTATTCAGATATATGTCACTAACAGACATAAAAAATTGATTGATTGTACATTGCTTAACGTCCCGACAGCAACAAGGCTTTCTCAGGACGTGCCTGCACTGCTTGTGAAAAAACAAATAAACAGAACATTGAATGTACGTCGCCAGCCGGTCAAATACATTAAATAAACCTAACACATGGGGCCTAAATAAAGCTAAGACCATTTAGCAACACACATCCAATATCAAGAGCTACAGGCAGTGCAGGCAGTAGGGAGAGTTTTAAAAAGGCAAATACAGATGAATGGACAAAGGGTAGACAGAAACACATGCCCCAGAATAGAGAGAAAAACCCACCCTGTGGGGCTGACCAGGGTGACCCTGGGAACTAAAAAGTACCTAACCCCACCCAAGTCCCCCAGGGCAGACCCGGGTGGGGGAGATATAAACAAATTACTTTTACAAACAAATACTCCCACCATATACAAATACCCTTCCACAGTTAACGAAAATCTAAATTAGGTTATGTTTACCCAAATCAAAGACACATTTTTACTCACAATGAGTGTTCTGCGCCAGATTACGTTCTCTTAAGCATAACTAGTCACAATACATGATAACATGAAAACTTAGACATTCGTGACGGCTTCGCGGCTGCCGAACAAACCTGTTTGATATACTCACGAAACCTATACGCACGTTAGCTTGATATAGTTAAAGAGGCGACACATCAAAAAACAGGTCAATGCCAACGTGTTTCCCCGGCTCAAAATTTTCAGGGGGGAAGGACCCAAGTATCTTCATGCAAAGTGACACATTTCCACTGAACGGTGCAGGATTCTCCGGTAGTACACAATTAACTGAATGCGGCACGTCTCGAATGAGTTAAAGTACCATTACGCGTTAATTTGAAGACACATTTCACCACCACTTGCGTTTGTTATGCCTTGTCGACACACTTTAACAGCAGTTGGGACACGCACCAAAAGCACACTCGTAATTGCACTTATTTATTCTGCCCAGCCGTTATCTTTTAGAAGTTTCTCGTACGGAAAGCGTTGTGTTTATAGAAAGGAGTAGAGTCATTGTCAAATTACTTGATATCAAAACGACGTGTTATGAACTGGATTCTTCTGTGTCTAAAGGAACCATATCTAGAACTGTGTATGGCGTTTAGTAACCGTCTGTTACGGAAGTGTATCTCTGAACAGTTACGACAGGCCGTGGGATTTTAAATGACCCAACTAAATGATGCATCTCTGTCAACGTCATAGTTCAGATTGCTGAAATGAAGGTATACCAGCATTCAGCATTAATTACACGAGCCCAGAAAACGGATGAATAGGAAACAAAGCGACAGCCAAAGAGTTAAAGAGATTACTCACCTGCCGCTGAATAGAACAATGCGTAGACGATAATACGCGTACAGCTCACGGAACGTCCTGATGTTTTCCCATCTCGAGTCACATGCGATAGTGGATCTCCAAAAATGCCTCTATGCTTCTGAAAACCTCGACGCTCTGCACAAATGAAAGGTTACCACCTTCACTACCAATGAAAGCAAATTGCGATTTTAACCCGTTCAGCCCTGACGCACTACAGCAGGAGATGGGTCGACAATGATAATTCAAGGGTAGTGCCAGATTAGCTTGGCGCCTGTCGGCGCCAAGCTAATCTGGCACTACCCTCGAATTATCATGGTTGATCCATCTCCTGCAACAAGTGCATAGTCGTTAGATGACGCCTCCAAAATTTGGGAGATACGTGTGCCGGGCTGAATGAGTTATAAAGTCGCTGAATGTAAGTTCAGCATCAAAGATCACGCAGCCGTTGAAGAAGCAAGGATACAAAGTGGTTTCAGCAGGAGGCATTGATCCTCGTAAGCCCGATTGCGGCAGCTCGTGGGGATCTATACTTACTGCAGCTGTATTCAGCAATGATGTGCAGGTTTCCTAGGCAATGAATAGTGTTGCAAGTGTTAAGTGTTAATAGTGTTGCACACATGAATTTGGCACAAGCTCAAGGTATACGTTTTCAAGTTATAACGTATGTAGGTTCCAAGAGACAAAAAATAAGTACCATCCACGTCGAAATAACAGAACTACTGTAATGCTCAATCCACCGATACTAGTTCATTTGTTGACTAAATGTAACACATATCTATCATGCCTGAAGTGGATCAGACTAAAACCTTACCCACTGCGCTGGTACGATAAAACGTATAAACACAGCAGAGCACTTTTATCGATATTTCTCAAGACTTAGCTATATTACCCTGTTTAGTGCCTAAAACGTGAATGCCATATAAATGCAGGAGGTATAGACCCTTATGGGCCCCCGCAGTTGTGGGGGCTCATAAGGATCTATGCTTCTTGTTGACACCATTTTCAATCCATATGCACTGAGCAGGTAGGGTTGAATTAACGAAGATTGCAGAAACACAGTCTGTATCCGAATGGCACTGAACGGGTCAGCCAATATTTTATCATCGTATTGTAACACCTAAAAACAACGCTGAGGCGCACTTTATCGGTATTTTTCTTTCCACAAATGACTTAGGTTATACGATATTTCGATATCGTCTTGTCACGGTGTCACATAAAATGTGGTAAATCGCTTCACCAACACACCGTTATTTCCCAATTGACGAGGTAATAATCGATATATTTTTTGTTGTTGATACTATTGCGAGGAATGTATTAAATGAGAAAACAAAGAAAAAGTAGTAGATCTTGAAGGGACCTTTAAGTTGTATGGATTCTAATGTTTCAATCTCACACGACTATGTCTGTTATTTGGGTTTAACGCCGAGCAGGCGACTAAGGCCAACTCACGGCAGGAAGAGTAAAACTCTGGCCAGCCAAACTAAAAGAAAGATTTTAAGTGAAGAAGTAAATATATATTTTAAACAAGAAAAGCAAAGCCCTTATGGCTCGTGTGTATGACCGATGAACATATGATATAATATTTTGTGACCTTTTGAAATCAATATTGACCATCAGCGAAATCCATGTTGTCTCAATATTTAGGCATTTTTTACCCATAATATTTCAAACCCCTATAGCCCTTGACCTTTGCGATGAGTCGACTAAATTAGTATGCACTGAAATGTCACCAGGAAACACCACGCCAAATTTGAATTAAAGTTCGCAAAACATTGATAAAAACTACAATTCTAACAAGAAATGACATTTTTGACATATTTACCGACATCTTGCGACCATTGACCTTACCAAGGTGTCATCCAAATTAGTATGCATAAATGGGTCTTACCATCTTACCTTTGTACCATGTTTGGGTTTGAAATTGTCAATAGTATTTGAGAAAAAAACCGAACATTTTTGGTCAAAGTATGGCTTTTTTAACCTATCTTTGGATCATCCCATGACTCTTGACCGTTGTGATGAATCAACTAAATTAGTATGCATATGAAGGGCTTACCATCAGCTACCTTTGATCCAAATTTGATTGAAAACTTTACCTAAATCTTGATAAAAACTACAATTCTATCAACAAGAAAGGCAAAGCCCTTATGGCTCACGTGTATGCATGACCGTTCCACACATGTGAAAATAAGTAAAGGGATGGCTTCTGCACCAACAATATCCATATTTTCTCATAATTTAATCAGTTTTCGCACATCTGTCAAACCCTCGTGACCCTTGATCTTTGCGATTAGTCGACTAGATTGGTATACAAAGGAAGATCTTGTGATCAGCTACCTTTGTCCCAAATTAGATTGTAAAGTTTGCAAAAATGTTCATAATAACTACAATTCTATCAACAATTGGCATTTTATACACTTTTGCCGACCTCTTGTTACCCTTGACCTTTCACAATTGGTCATCCAAATTAGTATGCATAGATAGGTCTTAGCATCAGGTATCTCTGTATCACGTTTGGGTTTGAAGTTGTGAATATTTCCCGAGTTCTTGTGACCCCTGACCTTTCCGAGAGATCAACCAAATTAGTATGTAGAAAAATGTCTTATCATCAGGTATCTTTGTACCAAGTTTGGGCTTTGAAGTTGTGAATATTTTGAGAAAAAAATAAATTATGTAACAATATAGTTATTTTTTTATATATTTCCTGATCCCCTATCATCTTGACCTTTGTGAGAGGTCACTGAAATTGGGATGTTTAGAAAGGTTTTGCCACAAAGTATCATTGGGCCAAGTTTGAAGACTGTCGCTTGAATATAGTCTCCGAGAAAATGCCAACATTCAAGTTTACCACGGACGACGGCGGACGGACGACGGCGGACGGACCACAGACGACGGACGCCGGAAGGACGACCACTGGCCAAGAACATAGACTCACTTTTGCTTGGCACTCTTTTAAACTTTTAAAAGAAAATGTGTGTAAAACAACAGTCAGATCAGACTATAACCTAGGTGTTGTGTGGAAACAACATAGTTTCGGAGTGTATTGTTCGCGAATTTGCGGACATCGCAAGCAGCGAACCATACTAAATCGCTTAGCATATGGCATAAAGTGAATGTGGTCAGACAAAAGAGAAGAGAGAAAGTGAAGTTGACAACAGCTCGTCAAAGGACAAACAAACGACGAATTTATGTACCAAATGTCATTACTGGTAGTGGGTGACAGAATGATGACGCTTATCCAAAACCCAAATGCTGCCAAGATGCCAAAGAGAAGCATACATGTCCAAACTTTAGTACTGTCTGATGTACGGATGTGTGTCCGTCCCAAAAGGCGAATATGATTCACAGGATGAAAAAGTAGTTGTGACAAAAACGTTTTAGAACATTTTTCAGCGAGAAATGACGTGTTTTGGGTGAGTCAACTCTTGCTGAAAGTGACGTCTCAATGTCAGTCATCATGATCACACATTCCTCAAAAGTCATAACACTCATTCTCACTGAAAATGTACAACTCAAAGCGGGGGGGGGGGGGGGGGGGGGGGAGGGGGAGGGACGGAGGGGGGAGGTGGGGGGTAGGGGGGGGGAAGAAAAAACAAAAACACCTTGTAATCTTGTTTAATGAAATGAATCTTCAGTTTATTACAAATACGACCTCCTGTTCATATTTTTGAAAAAAAAGGTCTCAGTTCTTTCAGTGAGCCATCATTACAGCTACATGGTCAGTTGAGTTTTGCGATTTACCTGATGGAACCTTGTAGTCTTTGACAGGCTGAGACAGAGAACTGGAAAAGTTCATTCTAGTTTCCTCTGAAATAAAACTTAGTTACGTGAGAAACAGTACAATATTTTAAGCACAGCAAGTGAAGCAAAGTATTTACACTATTACAGTTTCTTTGGGGGAAAACCACGAGGCTCCAGAGGCTCCGGACCCCGCCCCCTCCCCCCTCCCCCACATTCTTAAAAAATGCTACAACAAAGCCCATTTTCGACATCCCCCCCCCCCCCCTCCCTTTTCCTTCTCCCTCTCCCCTTACCCCTCCCCTTTTCAACATTGTTCGAGCGTTCAGCACATGGCGAGGTGGAGGATGCTTCGATCTTTCGGCTACAGATGACAAGGTCTAGCGTCGCGAGGCCTCTTGTGTCAGGTTGAAGGTCCCAAACAAAACGTCGGACCCTCCCCGCCCCCCCCCCCCCCCCCATCTCCTCAAGGTAACTAATCCGCCCCTTCCTTAGTACAGAAGTATGGAAAAAAGAAGAAATAAAAAAGTCTTACAGATCATGACCTTTATGACAACCTTTATGTTCATTAACAGCCTTCTTACATTGTCAGTTCGGCAACCACGTATTTCATTATCAGAAATATTCGGTCTCTGTAACGATCTCACGACTGTTGGCGGCAAATAATAATAATAATAATAATAATAATGAGTATTTATATAGCGCTTAATCTTACTCAAAAGCTCTAAGCGCTTTACAATCTGTACACAAAAAATAAAAATACAATGACATATGCACATAACAAACAAAGCACAATGCCCGAACACACCACTTTTACAATAAACTAAACAACAATACATACATAATAATTTATATTCTAATTAACATTCAGTCTAAACAAGGAGGATTGCAGACTACAACTAAGGCATCAAACACTGGCAGTTATTCAAAGTAAAGCTTGAAGAGGTGAGTTTTCAACGACCTCTTGAAGTCAGAGACAGACTCACTGTTTCTGACCTCAAGAGGAAGTGTAGTCCATAACACTGGGGCTTGATAAACAAAAGTGCGCTGACCAAAAATTAGTTTGGACAGAAGGTACACACAACTTCCGTTTATCAGAAGAGGAGCGGAGCTCACGAGAGGGTGTATACACATGCAGCAAAGAGGACAAGTATTCTGGGCTGGTGCCTGAAAGGCAGTTAAAACAGATTGACATAACTTTGTATTGAATACGTGAGGACACAGGTAGCCAGTGAAGGGACTTCAAGATGGGTGTGACATGCTCAGTCTTACGGACTCTCACAACAAGCCGGGCTGCATTGTTCTGAATTTTTTGGAGGCGATCAATGAGATACTGAGGGCAGCCACAAAGCAAAGAGTTACAATAATCTAGCTTGGACAGCACAAATGCACAAACTAGTGTTTTAGTGGCTTCCACGGTCAGCAGGTGTCGAACTGAACTAATACGACGAAGTTCCAGATAAGCGGATCTACACACTGCACTGACATGCTGTGACATAGATAACTCGCTGTCAAGTGTAACACCCAGGTTTCTCACACTCGCAGAGAAGCCAATGAGTGTTCCATCCACAGACAATGATGACGGTAAAGGCAGGGACGAAGATAATCTTGGATTAGCTACCAACATTGCTTCAGTTTTGCCATCATTTAACATCAGTTTGTTGGTGGTCATCCATGATTTGACATGGTCAATGCACTGGCTTATACTTTGGACGGCATTCACAGCTCGCTCGATAGTATCACTTTTGTACATCTGCGTATCATCTGCAAATGCATGATGGGAAATGGAGCGACTACAAATCAGGTCGGACACGGGCTGAACATACAGTAAGAACAATACAGGTCCTAGGACCGAGCCCTGGGGTACACCAAACCGAAGAGGTGATGGCTCAGAACGACAGCCGTCGACAGAAACAATCTGGGATCGTTCAGTCAGGTATGAACTAAACCATGCCAAGACTGTGCCTTCAATGCCAAATACAGATTGAAGACGGCACAGCAAAATTTCATGGTCAATAGTGTCGAACGCACTGGACAGGTCCAGCAAAGCAAGGACTGTGATCTTACGCTCGTCCAAAGCACAAAGCAGGTCATTAAATATCTTCAGCAAAGCTGTTTCAGTGCTACGATGGGGACGATATGCAGACTGAAATACACTGAACAGACTATTAGAGTTGACATGCTTTAAAGTTTGAACAAGGACAATTTTCTCAAGAATCTTTGATAGAAATGTAAGATTGGAAACTGGGCGATAGTTTTTCAGTACATTTGGGTCTAAAGATGGTTTCTTCAATAGGGGTTTTACAAGTGCAGTCTTGAAGCTTTCAGGAAAAATACCAGTGGAGAGAGAGTTGTTGATGACTTGTGTAATGGCAGGCAACACTTCATCCAGGCACTCGTACAACAAGGGAGTGGGTATGGGGTCTAACTCACAAGTCACTCAAATCGTTCTGCAAACTTACAATAAACATCTGCAGCCCAAACTTAGTTGCAAAGACGTGGAAATAACTCATTTTTGACTGTAGATGTGCACAACGGACATCAGTGCTATGAAATCTGTTGTGTACTTAAACTCCTTCAGAAACGTCACATCGGATTTCTTTGCAACGTGCACAACGATGACGCGATTATGAATCCGGTTTAGATACAACCGTAAACGCACCAACCCGGGTCGAACTCGTGATCAACCCAGGGTGATGTTTATTTTTTCCATTTACAGGCACAGAATTGCTTAAACTTACTCTAAATATTAAACAAGGACAACAACAACAGCAACAACAACAACAAAGTACATATCATAATAATGTGATAATTACGAGAAAAACAGGTATTTTGTTTACAGAAAATCGGCGCGCTTGCACAAGTCAGCCGATTTCTAGCGTTTCAGGTGAATTTGAGTTTGACACGTCACATTCTTGGGGGCACAAAGAAGCCTGGTTTCAGAGTAAGAAGGTAAATTGTCATCAGTTGCTGTACTTGATGCTCGATTCCCCGCTTTTGAGATGAAAAATGACTGGGGGTTGTTTCCGTTTGCAGATAACCGAGGTTCAAGTTTGCGGGTTTCAAACATTTCAATTGTGACACGGTGGACAGAAACTGATCTGATTCGCAAGGAAATGACGGGCTGACTACAAATTAGCCCGTTTGGAGAGTTTTTGGTGTCCAATTTTGATTTATACCGACGATATTTACCGCAAGATTTCTCAATGATTGCAGACGAACGTTTTGTTGACATCGGCTACATGACACAATACAATACAATACAACTGTATTGTCTGTTCGAGTCAAAGCACGACAAAAATTGTCCTTTCGGCTCGTCATAAAACAAGAATATAAGACACTAATAAACGCTACAAGAACTTTCCATGAAAAATTATCATTGCAGCAATCTATCACAAAGAAGTACCCAACGGAGAAAGAAACACGCTTAGAAAAGACGGGTACAACACAATTTATTAATATTTCGGGTAATATGGCAACATGAGTTGCCACATTCCTTCTGCCAATGAAGATAAGTAGCGGCTAATCTCTCTGTTTGTATGTATGTCTATTTTGACAAAGGGTATTTACCCGAAATATTAATAAATTGTGTTGTACCCGTCTTTCCTAAGCGTGTTTCTTTCTCCGTTGGATACTTCTTTGCATATTACACGCTTGGCAGTCACCTTTTTGGTCTGGATTGTTTAATCTATCACAAGCAATCTGTCACAAGATGGGAGGTAATGTTAAGTAGATCATACGTATCGCGGCGTTATAAACGAGAGTTCAAAATCAAGACAGCAGTCGGAATAAAAGACTTCTTAAAAAACATAATTGTTGGCAAGTGGCATGTTGAAACGTCTGCCTGATGGTAGCATTTGAAACTGATCAGATAGTGGGTGACGAGGATCATTGACAATGCTAGCAGCTATCCTTCGGACAGCTCTATGGTACAGATCATCTACTGTGTACTGTCCTAGGCCAATGATCTTCACAGCTGTTCTGACGATACGTGACAGTCTGCGCCTGTTTTTCATACTGAGGTTGCCATACCAAGCAGTGATGTTACAATTCAGTATGCTTTCAATCAGGCTTCTATAAACGGATTCTAAAACCTTGGAACTGACATCAAAACTTCTCAGTTTCCTAAGAAGGTACAGACGCTGGTTTGATTTTTTCACAATCAGATCGGTGTTTCCAGTAAAGGACAACCCACTATCCACGACTGTGCCAAGGTATTTAAATTCAGTAACCACCTCTACAGGTTGATTATTAATTTAGACAGGTACAAAAATGTCATCAACTTTTCTGTCATCAATGACGAGTTCATTGGTTTTCTGTACATTCATTTCCAGAAAGCTATCTTTGCACCATGACTCTAATACTGCTATCTGTGCAAAGTACTCAGCCAGACTGTCTTCTTTTTGGAGTAGGCGTACAAGGGCCATGTCGTCTGAGAACTTTAAGAGACGAGAAGTGGCAGTGTGACAACGCATATCGTCTGTGTATATAGAAAACCATGTCGCAGAGAGGACGCAACCTTGAGGGCAGCCTGAATTTAACACCATTTGGTCAGACAGACTCCTGTGTACATTTACACGTTGTGGCCTGTCCTTCAAAAAGTCTCGCACCCACAGAATAATGTTTGTGTTCACATTAAAGTCCATCATACGCTGAAGAAGCATCAGTGGTTCAACAGTATTAAAAGCATTAGAAAAGTCAATAAAAAGAATTCTCACATGTGCTTTTGATTTTTCAAGATGTTGAAATACAAGATTGTACAGAGTAAGGCATGCATCCTCCGCACCCTTATGATTTTTGTAAGCAAATTGGAGTGGATCCCGGAGTTCGGCAACATCATTTAACAGATGCCTCCGCACCACTTTTTCCATACATGTTGACAGAATAGAAGTCAATGCAACTGGGCGGAAATCGTTGAATTTATGAGCGTTGTTTTTTTTTAGGAATCGGAACAATGATTGATGATTTCCAAGCAGTAGGGACAGTATGAAGATCAAGCAGGAACTGAAAGACAGTAGTAAAGATCTTCCCCAATTGACCTGCACAGGTTTTCAATACTTTTCCACGAAACCCATCTGGTCCAGGTGCTTTGTGTGCATTCAGCTTAGAAAAGATGTTCACTACCTCCTCTTCAGTAATTGACAACGGTTCCGGCACAATGGACTGGCACAATTCATCACAGTTATCACTAAGGTTTCTGCCATCGAACCGTGAGTAAAAACGATTTAGATCATTGGCCATATCAACTGGATTCCCAGTGGAGAGCCTGGCATGTTTCTTTTGCTGCCTACCCATCATGCCGTTCAGACCATTCCGTGCATCTCTAGCGTTGCCAGAAGTAAATTTTGATCCGGTCTTGCTTTTATAGTTCAGTCTGGCAGTCCTAGCAGCCCTTCTAAAATCCCTCTCCTTTTCCCGAAATTCATCAGCGTTACCCTGTAAGAAAGCAAGTTTTTTTCTGGTTCAAATACACCTTTAGCTCCTTGCTGACCCATGGCTTATTGTTGGCAAACACCTTCACTGTCTTGGTTTTAATTACAGTGTTCTCACAAAATCTTACGTAAGAAGTGACTGTCTCAACAAGTTCATTAGGATCATCACAAGTATGAGAAAACATATCCCAATCTGTCGCCTCAAAGCACCCACGGAGCTCCTCCATGCTGTCCGGTGTCCACAGCTGAGTGGTTTTTGTTACAATCTTGGACGTCTTTATTTTTTGTCTATACTTTGGCAACAAGTGTATGACGTTGTGGTACGAGCGCCCCAGCGGGGGCCTACACAACGGCTCAAACGCATCGTCAATGTTGCCAAAGCAGAGAGCAATAGTGCGATTAAGTCTTGTAGGACACGTAATGTACTGTTGTAGAGAGAGTAGTGTTAAATCGCACTGATTGAAGTCGCCAAGAATAAATACTGGCTGGTCAGGATAGTGTGACACCACTCTGGAATAACAACCACTCTGGAATACCGGTGGAAATGTTAGAAACCCGGAATTTGCACACGAAATTCACGGAGATATAAAGCAGACAGATTTATCAACTTTTAGCATATGTTTCAGTGATGTTTGTTTACTGGAAACGCACAAAAAGCAAAAATACACTGAAGTTTCATTCAGTGTGCACAGCACGCCATCCATACTAAGGCAACTGAATTCCGATTTTCGGACGCCTGTTTTGAAGTGATTTCGGTCCTTTCCCCCTTATTAAATAAGGGGGAAAGGACCGAAATCACATCAAAACAGAAATTTTCACCACTTTATCCAGCTCTGTTGATATAATCTATACTACTGTAGATTAGTTGATCTCTTCTTCGTAGCTTATATCCACGTGCAAGGATTTCATAACAAAATACACACTGTATTACGTCATTTTCCAGGACACCCCTGCATTGTTACTGGTACAGTTATATCTTGAACCGCTCGGAGATTACTCTGAACTGAGGTAGTCGCTACAGCTCCAAAAACACATGGCCCCACGAGCTCCTTAGCATCCGCGTTATCGCGGAATTGTTTATATTACCGCGGACGTGCAGACGCAGCCGTCTCGTTTCTCACTTTCCTTTTTGTCCCTTGTCTCCTTGACTGCGTGCGCAAAATAAGGTGAACTTGTGTGAAATCATTGAAAGTTCGCATCAACTTCATTTAAAAACAAATGAACTCTAGAATTTTTTAGTGCGTGTACGGGTTAGCGCATTTTGGGGGAAACAATAGGCGCACAGGCCTCTTTTTTTGTGTTTGTCCTTGCTAAACTACAACATTCTTAGAGAGAGAAAGAGAGATGAAATGAAACTTTATTAAGAAAGAGAGAAAACAACAGCCTACTGATAATAAAGTGTAAAAATGGTTATAACTAAATATTGTATACACGGTATAAGTGAAGACACAGTCGTACTATCCGTGAACTAAAAAACTCGAAAAGCTTTTGGTCAGGCAGGAGTCGCAGGAGCAAAAAAGGAGGGGAGGAAATACGGTCGCGGCGGGTTTGATATGTGCCAGATATCCCTCACGACAGATTGATGATAACTGACTCTCACCCACACTTGCCGAAATTCAGGGACCTTTTTTCTCTCTGTCCGTTGAGTTATAGACTGGGTACTAAGTATCACAAGAAAAAGAAATGTCGAAATGCAACCGTAGTTCTATCGACACAGTGCTCGTGACACGCAGCGCTCAACTTGTTACTGGTATAAGTATCACAAGAAAAAGAAATGTCGAAATGCAACCGTAGTTCTATCGACACAGTGCTCGTGACACGCAGCGCTTAACTGTTTCTTCTTCTGTGCTTGTTTTGCCAACTCACTCTGTTGCCTATATCTTTTCTTGCTGACTTGAAGACTTATTGGTGTAAGAGCCTTTGGGCGTTACAGATAGGCTGAGGCTGACACAGTGACCAATTTCGAATGAAGTTACCATATGCTTCGTCTGACTTCTGTCGGTGTACTTTATGAAAGTAAAACAAAAACGTACAGAAGTCAGACAATTTCATGTTCAAATGCCCACAAAGTCAGTTCCACATGAGCTAACATGCATTGTCACACCTTAGTACAATTTGGTTGCAGGCTGTCCTCGCTGTTAACGGGCACTACCACTTCTCATTGACCAGAGTGTGGTGTTGACACATGGACTATGACACGAAGAGCAGACACGTCTTAGATGGATCAAGACAACATTGTAAACCTGTCGTACTGACGAAATTAGCAATCAAAGCCATCCTTGAAGCAAGTCGCTTTAAAGTGTTTTATAGAAGCGTCCTTGTTAATGCAGCAATAACTAGCTAGGAAAAATAATAAAATTATTCAAGATGGAAGTGACTCGCTTCCACAGCACCAAAAAGGAATGTTAGGAAGGTTGGTTCAGGAAGGCTGGACCATCTGTCCAGGGGGTTGTGAGTGTCATCCACACCTGTCGCATTGTATCCAGAGCTCTACAAAACAGACAAACGATATATATGTTTACGTGTCTTATGCGTTTAAAGCCTGTTTTTGTAAATGCTAACACTGCTAGCTCTTACAAAATTAGGCTTCAGTTACGGTGTAGTGCACGTTACGTTTTCATTAAAGCCATGCGAGTCACAATTCTGACAAATATAAACGATTTTGTTTTTACAGATTCAGGTAAATCTGTAAAAGTCAGTTTCAGTACCATGAATTGAACTTCGGGTCTGAATTCAGCTGATGGCTAGTCTCCCCTCCCCCTCACTCCCCACTCCCTTCTCCCTCCCCCTCCCCCCCCCCCCAAAAAAAAAAAAAGCAAACAAATAAAGAAACAGAAAATTGGCTGCCATCTCAAAACAATGAATGAAATCTTTGTATCCACTAACTACAACGCAAGTTGTAATTCTTGTGACCCTGCATATTACTATTTTATCACCATTTAGCCAGCAGAAAAATGCAATTTCAGCCTATTTTTCTATTTGTTACCCAAACACTATTACAGAACACATTAAAGACAGCACACACACACATACACACACACACACACCACACGCACACACACACACATACACACACACACACACACACACACACACACACACACACACAGAGAGGGTGAGTTGTGCTCACGATCGACGTCACACAGTTGAAGAGCGGCTCCGCACATTTTTAGCATTTTGCAACATAATTACTTAATGAGTGACTTTAGAACAACGACAGGGTGATTCAGCTCATCATGCCAAGCAGTTCGGTATCTTTTCGTGCCATTTGCGGTACCTTTTACTGGACTTTTCAAAACTTCATGGCTCGCAAAGCACAGAGGAAGGCAGCCCTACGTTACCGCACTGTCAGTGTCAGCGGACCGGTGGCAGTCATTCTCGTGTTTTTGGTCGGCTTTCTGCTCCGGTGTGGCGATGTCGAAGCGAACCCAGGCCCACCGAAACGACAGACTCTTTTGACATGCCAGGGGAACCAAGACAACCAGTCGCCCGGGGGTGAGGCAAACGCAGTGTCTGAGCCGACCATTGCTGATGTGTTTAAAATGTTGAATGTGATGGACAAAAAGATGGACAGTATGAAAGCTACAATGCAGGAGCAGATGGACAAAATTCAGAGTGACTTTACTGCGGTGATGAAAGAAAACAGAGAGTTGAAGGAGAAAGTTACGCAGCTGGAGGATAAGCTGGATGATTTGGAGGGGCGGAGCAGACGCAATAATCTGATCTTTCACGGAATCCCCCACCCCCAGGGGCGCTCAGAGACTTGGGCGGACTGTGAAAAAGCTGTCAAGTCAATGTTGAAGGACGAGATGGGCATAGAGGAGGAGATCGAGGTGGAGCGTGCCCATCGTCTGAAGGGGGGCAAGGCGCCCCACCCCATCATCGTGTGCTTCAACAAGTACAAAGACAAGGAGCGGATCCTGTTTGAGCGAAGAACGCTGAAGGAGAACAGGTCCCGGGTCTACATCTCTGAGGACTTCACCCCTCGGGTGAGGGACGTGCGCCGCAAGCTACTACCCTTCCTCAAGGAGGCCAAGCAGGCGGGGAAGAAGGCCTTCCTCCGCTTCGACTCCCTCGTTGTTGAGGGAAAGACCCACGCATACGACGCTGCTACCCAGAGGCCAGTGGAGCGCAGGGGGCAGAAATGAGGGGCAGGCCGGCATGTTGACCCAGCAACCAGGAGAAGACAGCCCGTCCCTCTTTCAGACCCCCAGGGCCCCCACCATGTGTCTTCAAAGGACGACTTACCTGCACACACACACACTCAAGTGCCCATACTCAAACCCACACCCGCACACTGTGTTGATGAAAGTGGTAGTGATGAAAGTGGTAGCTCTGTGTTTCGCATCATGGCATGGAATATCCAAGGTCTTGTAAATAAGCTGAAAAGTGTTTCTTTTAGGCAGTTCTGTGAAAAGTGTCAAATTTTTGCATTTTCAGAGATCTGGTCGTGTAAGCAAAATGTTATAGAGGATACCTTTCCAGAGTATCAGGTGTTTTTTTCACCACGTACACAAAAGTTAAAAGGGGGCGTGGCCGTGTGTGTACATAAATCTATAGCCTGTCATGTGTTGCGTTTAATGCAGGCAGCTGAGGATATTGTGTTTCTAAAGATCGGTAAGTCTGTTTTGAACTCTGCATCTGATGTTCTGGCAGCATTTGTGTATGTGGCTCCAGAGCGTTCTGTTGTATATGGTGAAGATAACGTTGATGGTTTTGAAGTGTTAGAAAACTACATGTCTCAAGTGTTACGTGCTCACCCTGAGCTGCCTTGGCTATTATGTGGCGATTTTAACGCCCGCACTGCCGGGCTGTCTGATACTGATTTTATTGATGGCAATTCACACGTGCAGCCTCTACAGGAATTAACAGATCTGCTAGAGGATGTACCACAAAGTCCACGGAGGTCAAAAGATATTGGCGTAAACAGTTTTGGTCGGAAACTGATAGAACTATGTCAAGAGTACTGTTTGTTTATTGTCAATGGCAGAACGAAAGGTGACAGTGAGGGAGAAATTACGTGCGTGGCCAACAGAGGCAAAAGTGTGGTGGACTACTGTATTTGCTCTAAATCCGTGTTTGACCTAGTGACCGATATGTTTGTTGCAGACAGGTGCGAGTCAGACCATTTCCCCATTGTAACCACGTTTACTTCTATTCAGTCTGTTTATTCATGTGATGATGATGATTTAAATGATGATATAATACTAGAGGAAGGGGTTAAATTTGTTTGGAAAGAAAACTACGCTGAATCCTTTTGGGCATACATTGAAGATAATCAGGAGACTCAGTTTCAACACTTTTCGTCAGCGCTTGACTCGAGTGTAGAAGAAGGGTCGGCCTGTTTTGTAGCATTCATTCAGAAGGCGGCTGACAAAATGAGGTCAGGTAAGAAGATAGGTGAATCCCGTGCACAGCCGCCGTGGTGGGACTCGGACTGCGAGTTAGCAAAACAAAACAAGTACATACAGTTGAAGCAGTTCAGACACACAAACACACATGACGACTTAGGGAAGTATCTTGACATGAAGAAAGAATTTAAGAAGTTGTGTAAAACAAAACAAGTAGAGTACAACGCACGGGTTTTGAATGAGCTCAACGATGCATGTAATGATGCAAACTCAAGAACATTTTGGCAAAAAATAAAGTCTCTGACTGGCGTTAAAAAGTTGTGTTCTGATGTCATTTCACCACGCGTGTGGTATGATTATTTTCGTAATTTGCTAAATGTGGATCAGAATGTTGATGATTCAGGTTTCAGCAGACAGGCCGAGGGTGTTTTGAATGACCATATATCTGATGATTGTGATGGTTGTCATAATGCAAAATTTGACGAGGAAATCACGCAGGATGAAATTCGCAGTGCTATTAATAACATGAAGAAAGGGAAAGCATCAGGCCCTGATGGCTTGCCCACTGACCTTTTTCATCATGCAGGTGAGATCCTTGTGAAATTTCTGCATCCTTTGTTTAATCGTGTGTTTCAAAGTGCGGAATACCCTGAAAGCTGGACCATGGCTGTGATATTTCCACTACACAAAAAGGGTAACCCTAGAAATGTTGACAACTACAGAGGAATTTCTCTTCTGAACGTTATCAGTAAGTTGTACAGTTTTGTCATTAACAACAGGTTGGTTCGTTTTTGTGAAGAGAATGATTGTATTCCTGAGGCCCAAGCTGGCTTCCGTAAAGGATACAGTACTATAGACAACATTTTTTGCTTACAGGCACTAGTGCAAAAGTATCTTAGCAAGCAGGGTGGCCGTTTTTACACCATGTACGTAGATTTTTCTAAAGCTTACGACAGTGTACACAGGACAAAACTGTTGTATCTCTTGCTACGTAAAGGAGTTCATGGAAAGTTGCTTCAGACACTTGAGAGTATGTACAAACATGTAAAAGCTGCTGTAAGGGTTGGAACCAAAGTTACCGACTACTTTGATTGCATGTCAGGGGTGCGACAAGGTTGTGTGTTGAGCCCACTGCTGTTTTCTATCTTTCTTTCAGAATTTGAGACAGAAATATCATCGTGCGGTGCACGTGGCATTGATATTTTTGCAGACCCACTGGGTATTTTCCTTCTTATGTATGCTGATGATATAGCCATTGTCTCTGACTCTGTAGCAGATCTCCAAAAGAAAATTAATTGTTTAGAAAAATACTGTAAAAAATGGGGTCTCACTGTGAACATGGACAAGACAAAAGTGGTGGTCTTCAAAAATGGAGGTTTTGTGAAAAATTGTGAAAAATGGTTTTATGCTGACAAGCAGATTCAAGTCGAGTCCAGTTATACTTACCTTGGTGTGATATTTTCCTCTACTCTGAACTGGGCTAGATGTGTAGAAAACTTAGCTGGAAAAGCCAGGAGAGCAGTTGCAGGCATCAAAAGACTATACTTTAAATTACAAAACTTGCCAGCTGACACTGTTTTTTCACATTTTTGATGTCAAGATTAAACCCATTGTGCTATACGGGTCAGAGGTCTGGGGTTTCCAGAGACATGATGTAATTGAGCAGGTTCATATAAAGGTTTGTAAAATGGTCCTTGGTGTTGGAAGAGATGTAAAAAACAATATTGCGCTGGGTGAGTGTGGAAGATTCCCTATGTATATTGATGCCTATGTTCGAATGGTGAAGTACTGGTGCAGACTTCTTACCATGTCAGAAAACAGATACCCAAGACAGTGTTACACGATGTTATATATGCATGATGCTTCGGGTAGATCGAACTGGGCTACGCAAATAAAGACTCTATTGTGTATGCACGGGTTTGGGTATGTATGGGAAATGCAGTCAGTTGGAAACACTCCTCTGTTCATTCAGATATTCAAAGATCGGCTGATGGATTGTTTCCGACAGGACTGGCATGCATCCCTTACCTCAAACACAGAATACTGCCATTACCACCCAGAAATACTTAGAGCCAGTTACATAGGGCAGCTGAACTCTTGTGAACTCAGGCGGGCAATATGTTTACTTAGATGTAACCGTTTACCTTTAAACGGAGTATCCAGATTTGGAAAACCCATCACTAATCCAGAATGTAATTCATGTGATTGGCATAAGGCTGAAGATTTGTGTCATTTTCTGTTCGAGTGTCCAAAATATGCCCCTTTACGTAAAAAGTACATTCCACTGTTTTACTACAGATTCCCATCCGATCTTAAAGTTCAGCTGCTGTGTGGAAACCTACATGATAAACTGGTCTTTAAAGTTGCTATGTATATTTCAGGGTGCCTTAAATTAAGGAATTAGAGGGATTTGCTTTGAACTTTTTTGTTTTTGTTTATTTATGTGCGCTGATGTAATGCTATATGAGTGTGTTTTTACAACCACCTTCCTGTATTTTCTGGTTGTAAATTGTATTTTGTGTTCATATGGGCCTGATGGCCTGCAAAAACTGAAATAAATTTATTATTATTATTATTACACACACACACACAAACTCATGATATAAACTCCGATTTCTTTGTGTCAAAATTTGTATATAGAGTACAGGAACAATATGAAAACAAATAAAATCTCTCCGATAATTGTTTGTTAAAGTTCTCAACAATTGCCTGTGACCTGTGTATGTCTGGTATACCTCATCGTACTAGCACGCCATGTTTAGCAAATAAATCATTAACTGCACCTAATAAAATTCACTTCCGTC
This sequence comes from Semisulcospira habei, assembly GCA_036245525.1. Lineage (NCBI taxonomy): Eukaryota > Metazoa > Mollusca > Gastropoda > Semisulcospiridae > Semisulcospira > Semisulcospira habei. Next base: position 73,113,120 of record BTPG01000003.1, read on the forward strand.
ATCGACTTGCACTAGTCTAGGATATTTCAGGGAACCAAAGCTATGATAACGCTGTGGCTACAGTACTAGCTTTTTTGTCAGTTAGAGGTTAATGTCCTTGAATCAGGACGCAACATCGACAACTGTCAGTGCATACTTATATCGTTTTTTTTCTGATAGTGTCATGTGGAAGGAATAGGAGATCCATTTGGCGTGTCATTAAGGGTATTGTTCTCAAAGTGTAGTCTTATTATTTTTCTTGGGGCAGGTGAATATATTTGCCAAATAGCTTGTTTTTGTAACCACTGTTTTACTTGATTGAGCATAACAGCTTCGCCTGCAGCAGCACACAATTTTTCGATTGCAGTTTTTCTTTCCAGTAGCCAACAGGGGAGAAAAATATTTTTGATAGCTTAGCTTCAACACTTGTCATTTCTTCTAGCAAGAAAAACTCCTGTGAAATAAACAAATGTCATACCTACCAGAACAAAGAATATTTCTCCATTTTTTTTTGTGGGCTGGGTTGGTAGTAGGCGCTAAGTTTCGGTTGTTGTATGCTGACGTCTTCACCAGTAACAAGGTAGTATTCTTTGATAGCGTCATCAACATTATAAAATGTATGCTGTGCATGACCTTCCAGCCTGAGTTTTTCATTAATAAAATCAAGTTTCTCTATTCTTCGTTTCTCATAATCCTGCTCTGCTTGTGCAAGTTTTTCAGATGCTTTGTTGTGTTGTCTCATTTCGTCGGCACTTTATTCTCTACTAACTTTTGAAAAGAGTTAATTTGATCCACTGAAAGCAAGTGCATTAACAACACCACCACCAACGATATCAGCCGATGTTGCCATATTTTTATTTACATAGATACATTTTCTGGAATAAATCCTTGCTTGACAAGAAACTGCTTTTCTGCAATCGATGCTGTGACCAGTTTTTCCTCGTTCCCTGTGTGGCTGTTGAAGACAAGCTTGACAGTGTTACTTTGATTTGTGTTTTTCATTCAGTCGGTTTTCAGCTTGGTCGCCTTACTGTCGCAAGTTACAATCGGGATTGCCACAATTGTCAGCAGCTCATTATTGGTTCAAGTGAGTTCATTTTCTTGCATGGCACTCATAACACATTATTTCTAGTTCACATTTAATCCGGTTTCATCGACCCGTTTACAGACCAAAACTGTGATATGTAGCGAAGACATCCCGTTCATTTCCGCGACACCATGACTTGCTTCCGGCAGTCTGTCATTGCAGTACCTGGAATTGTATGTCTCAGTTTTGTGTCCGTTCAGTAACAATTACACTAAACAATGTAAGTTTCTTCTTTGTATCTGTAGCTACGATCGAAAGATGAGAAGAAGACTAAATCTAAAGCCTGAAGCACGAGGGTTCCTGACAGAGACCGAGGATAAGACACATCATTTGCCCGAGGTAGCGGACGTCACATAGGTTGTAGCAACCGACATCACTGGCGCCCTGGACCGCAACAAATCTGGAACCCGAGTCTTAAATCGTAATGTCGTTGCCTTGATTGCCAATTACCATCAGCATTTAATATACGTTTCTAAATTCGGATTGCTTTGTGTATTTTTGTTTGATTTTCAGATATTTTCTCCTTGTTTATGTCGCGTGTAACACTCTGACAGCAACTTTTACTTTTGCTTTCTCATGAAACAAAATAATTTGCTTCCTGTTTTAGTACATTGTCCTGAATAGCGTTGATGACGAAGAGGATGGAAAGTAACTGAAAATAAGGATATACCGAAACATTTTGAAGTGGCGCCCAGTTCGTTATATTGTGACAACTTCACTTGGTCAGTACGTGGTTCCACGGTTGGTGCTGATCCTGTGCATTCTACTTTCAGCTTTCGTTAATTGTATACTTGACCCACCAACACCAATAATCTCGTCATTGTCGATAATATTGCATTGTAACCATCTTTATGTCGCACCGTGATGCACGGTGCACTATAGCATACCCATACTTCCAACGCCAAAAGTGCGAAAACGGAACAAGGCACTGAATTTTCCTTGATGGTATACGATTTTAGGGATACCTAGCCTTTTTAAACGCAGAAGCTGAACAGTCAAAATTATATGCAATTTGATTTGTTGACAAGATACAAAAAATTTGGGTACAAATTCTGGTGAACAAATCAGGCACAAAACATGAACAGTTAAGCCACTTAAACACAGTTGTGTGTACATACGCACACATGATCACATACTCACCCCCCCCACACACACACACACACACACGCACACACACACACACACACACACACACACACAGACACACACACACACACACAAACACACACATACACACACACACACACACACTCACACACAGAGCTTCACGTCATTAGATTAGCGGCCTTTTAACCCTTTGCGCGTCGGTAGCGCATTTAGTCACGATGATACCTGTACAGGAATAATCGCAACTAAAACAGCTACCGACACTGCCTCTTACCGTCAGAGATCAGAGCGTTTTACAAAGGAGACCTCTGTGGATGTTGATTATTTTTGATAAGCTACACAGGAAACCAAAAACTCACATTTCCTTCTCTTCAGGTAGGCTATCACGCCAGCACAGAATACAGCAGCAATACCAGCCAGCAAAATACTTCCGACCGCCAGCATTACTATATCTGGGTCTTGCTTTATTAGCGCCGATACTGCACAGGAAGCAAGGAACGTCATTAAACGAATTAAAAGAACGGGAATAATTGTAGGAATGGTCAAGGGAGACAATAATTTTATTTCACAAGATTTACGTGGTTTCATTTGCCTACAGAAAACTGGTTTTGTATTAAAATACTGATACTTCTCGCGTTTCGCTTTTTCTTCCGCAGGTCGTGGTTTCATTTGCCTACATAAAACTGGGTTTGTATTCACATACTTATAATTCGTGCGTTTCGCTTTTTTCCTTGAACAGAACGTTAATACAGTATCTCACAACGTAATTTTCACGTGCAGTTCATGCGTCTACAAGGCTTGGTCATTGTGATCGTGGTCTTGTGTAAAGGTTGGCCGTGAACAGCTTCAGCAACCTTGGTCGTTGATAGGACATTTGAATTTGCTTACAGATATTTATTTATTTATTTATTTATTTATTTATTTTATTTATTTTGTTTGTTTGTTTGTTTGTTTTGGTTTTGTGCTCATTTTCCCGTGTTCTTGCAGAATTATTGTTGTAGGAACCGCTATGGCCTGGTAGAGCGGGGCTCTACCTAACATGCGGAGATTGACAAAGTGACTAATTTGAAATGCATTTTATTATGGGTTTTGTCTAACTTCTGTCAGCGTATTGTATGGAGGTCAAACGACACATAACGTACAGATTGGTTGGTTATTTGGGTTTAACGCCGAGCAGGCAACTAAGACCATCTCACGGCGGCGAAACGTACCGAGGTCAGACACTAGTGAGGTTTTCTTTGCAACAAACGACTCGATCCAAACAACAAACGAGAGCCATGCAAAGAAGGGCGAATAACCAGTGTGTGCTATAAGCATACACAACACTCCAAGCACTTCTAAGAAGTACTGATCCCTATGAGGCCCCCCACGGCCCTTGCCTCTCAGAAATGTTTGGAGTGTTGCCTATATTATGGCGTGGGTGGTTATCCGCAGTGACTTCGCTCTCGTTCGTTCTTGGACGTCGTCCGGAGTAAACGTAACCTCACTCGTTTCGTGAGCCCGACAGCACAACACCCAAACATAGATCAGTATGATGAATCAGCGAACGCTAGATTGTTCTCTTAAGGCGAGCTAGGACACTTCAGCGCATTTTGTTGTTGTTGTTTATGGACAAATGCTTTATTGTATATCATTAGAATTAGTATGTGTCTATCCTGAACGTTCCCACGTGCTCATTTAGTTAGATATGCTCACTGTTGCCATGACAACGAACACTAAATGACCGTTACACTTGGTTGCTAAGGAAGCAAATACCAGCTATCGTTGGTACTTCTGAAAATCCAAATTTGGTTTCATCATTAAGGAATGTCAATTTTTTGAAGATTTTTTTGGGGGATATATATATATATATATATATATATATATATATATATATATATATATATATATATATATATATATATATATATATATATATATATATATATATATATGTTTTGGTTTTGGTCATGTTTTGAGTACGTTTGTCAATGGAAGTTATGTATAACTTGCAAACTGCTCCAAAATGTAATACTCGGCTCTGACATGTTGCAACTAATATAATTTTCCAGGACGTGTAAAATTTGAGACTGATCTAACATCTGAAATTTGCTTCCCCCAAACATTATTTATTTTGAGGTAACAGCCCAAACAAAATTCAGCAAGGTGCCGTGTTTTCCCCATCATACACAGCTCTAACATGTCACCAGAAATCGTTGACTTATGTTTTTCACACGATAAAACCTTTATGCAGTGCTGACAGGCAAACATTCCAGAATCCCTGTGTGTAATATAACCTACCCCGCGGATGCTTTAGTTTTGCATGCTTAGTGTGTATTGCTTGTTGAACTCAGCCTGCACACTTATTGCGTTCAATTTGTTAATAGCACCAATGTCACAACTGCTTGGTGGCAGTAAACAATTTTAACAACTTTGTAAATTGCTATCAGTGTTAAACTTTCCTTGGAGTGGGAAGGGTAAGCCAAGGGTAAATACATGAACACTTTTCTCACACGCTTTTACAATTAAGGCTTTCTTATGTTTCAGCATATACACATTATACTTGAACAACCGTGCAGTTTATACAAACTGTTAATGCTGAATATATTCTGCTGAAGACGGAAGAATGGTTTAGATATCTGTCAGCTTTGAGGAGTAGTGCTGTTCCTAAAGCATCAGAAGCTGCAATTTAGTTCGTTACATGCCCTTGCACGGTATGCGTTGAGTGCACAGGCCATAGCCAGTTGTTACATTACTTGAAAGAGAGACTAAAATCGCATTGAAAACATTATGATTTACCACAAGTAAATAAACTATTTAAACATTTTGTATGTCTTACAATATAGAAGTCAGTTAATTCATGAAACGCGCATACAGCTTTTAAAAAAGCGGCCTGTTCACATCACACCTCATCCACAACCATTGCATGTTCATAGTGTTTGCTGTGGTAGATGTAAAACGCATACCATTCTAATGAGGTTGCAGTTTGTAATTTGGACCATACTGGTTTAACCGCAGAATCACGCCATCACAACGACAGCTGCAACTTGCCTGAGTTCAGAACTTTCACAATGCCCTTTGTAGCCTTTTTGAACCATGGGAAACAAATACGTGTATGATGTACATTGATATTTTTACGATGAAAAATTATATAATTAAGTTTTGCTTGTGCATATGATGTTGGACTGTCATTCCTGCAAACACGAGATTTTGGCGAATTTATGAGGAACGAGGTACAGCCTAAGTCTTGTCTAACACTTTCTCGCTACGAACGGACCTGTGCACAATGTACATTATCGTTATCAAGCACATATGTGTTTCCTTCAGCTGGCAGATTCCTTTCACGTATGCATACATTTCGTTAGTCGTGATCAGAGTGTCTCACAAATGGTTTCTGATATGGTTTCTGATCCGACCGAAATATTCAGATGTTACAACAGACGAAAGACATGATATTCTTGAATCTAAATCGTTCAGATCTACAGTGCTCTACTGAGCGCAAAATGCAGAATTTCGAATTTCTATGCACACACTTCTGCTCTAAGGTCAAGTACATTACAAACAAATCTTAAAAATCTTCAATCCCGTCCTTTAAATCTTTGATTTGTGTTACAGTGTCACAGTCACAGTGTCAAGATAAATTGCATATTAATAATAATGTGTCTTTTATCAAATATTGTTGTCAACTTCAAAGCCAAACTTGGTAAACAGATACCTGATGATGCTGTGCATATTCGACGACCCCGCACAAGGGTCAAGGGTCACAAAAGGTGAATAGTTAAAACATGATAGAAGGATAGTTGATGATAAGTCCTTAATATGCATGCTAAGTTTTCTGACCACTCGTAAAGGTCAGAGGTAAAGAGAAGTCGTCGAATGCATGAAATATTTGCAAATACGTTAATAAGACATAATAAGTTATTGGTAGGAAGGGTTTGCTACACTGGCCCTTGTATGCTTGGGAGTCACAGGAACCATTGTACCCTGAAGGCCCAAGACCTGAAGGTACGATGGTTCCTGCGACCTCCCGAAGGCCTACAGGGGTCCACGCAGCAACCCCTGCTACCAATAATGTATTTGTTTTCAATTTTCGTAAAAGAAATCAAGCTGAAATCTTCTGACCTGGAGCACACCAGACATGACTGACGTCAACAGAATATACATGTATACATATTAGACTTATGATGTAATATAAGATCTTTCATGACGTTGCCGTCTGGATGGCCAGCAGCGTTGTCTACAAATTGTCAAAGGAACGCAATGGAAGAGGTGAATGACTGTTTGCCTCAAAAAGATTATACAATATTTCAATAAAATAGTCGAATTGGACGCTCAGGTGCTTTCTTTTTCATACTTGTGTGGTCTGTTACACATTATCGCTGTAAATGTGTGCTGCGAACAACATCAGTAGTGTGCCTATTGTTTCGAACGGTTTGATGATCTTCTATAGAACAAAACTAGCGCCCAAGACGCGTCACAAAGAGGGCTACAAGACATCCGCCATTAGTGGCTACATTGGTTTTGTAGTGAGGTCACATGGCACGGTTTGCGTTAAAGTGATTGGTCGTGTGACGTTGGAGTGAAAACAAAGGGTTTTTGCAGTTACTGCTGCATTTGACAGGTAAACACCTGCTCACATGAGTGACCTCTCAGAACGGTCAAGGTCACAGAAGGTCAAGGTCATAGAAGATAAGGTAAATGATGTGGCTCAGTCATACACGTGAGCTATGAGGGCTTGCCGCGTTTGTTTATATAGAGGGCGCCATGCACTTCAACTGCACGTGCATTCACTTTTCCTGTACATCTTTTTGCGTGCACTTGCGTCTGTTAACCTGAACCCTGGTAATCGCGACAATAGTTGCGCTAAGTTTCCTATACTACTGGCTAGTTGTTGCGACTATACTCGCGCTTGTGGGTCACTGCGTTTAACCTATTTAGGTTTGTTCCCCTGAATACGAAACAATAGACATATCTGTTTAACTCATTCAGCCCCGACACACCGCAGCAAGACATGGATCAAGCATGAGAGTTAAAAGGTGGTGCCAGAATAGCTTGGCGCCCATGTCTCTATAATTGTAACACAGTCCTTCAGAGGGCAACTTCAAAATTTGGGGATTTCGGTCCTGGGGTATTATGTGTTAAATCTGCATACAGTAACCTATATTGGCCGCTGAACATGAATTACTCTCGGTCAAGCATCGAGTTTAGTGTCTGAAGAGTAAAATTCATACGTTGTTTGGTACTTTTTTCCGTCAAGTGAAAGTAGCGACGTCCATGGCACGGCGTGATTGCTTCAGAAACTTTTTTCGAAGATATTTTGCCGATTTAAACGCAGTAAAGTTTGAGTTGAAGTAAATGGCTTCCTTGCAGGATTCGTGATTGCGGAAGATACAAATGGGTTGGAAAAAGCCCAAGAGAGCCCTTATTTTGTGTTTGAGTTTTGAAGAAGTATGGACAAATCACGCGAACAGTGAAATAAACATATGACTTTTGTGATCGAGTGGAAAATAAATGTAGATCTTCCGATGACCGACAGCCTGTAGGTTTATTTAAACTGTATATCAGTGACCAGATGATTGATCTTTTGTTGACAGAAACTAATCGCTACGCACAGTGATAAACTTGACTTTTTTCTTATTCTTATTTGTTTTTCAACTGGATTACTATTAGCCATAACTGACTGTATTTGACAGTGATGATACTCTCTAGTTTATCCACAATCCTGACTCTTTGCGGATTTTTTCTATCACATACGAAATAGTTCTCTATTGTCACAAGGGTTGGCTGCAGTGTGTGCGTGTGTGCGTGCGTGCGTGCATGTGCGTGTGTGTGTGTGTGTGTGTGTGTGTGTGTTTGTGTGTGTGTGTGTGTGTGTGTGGGTGGGTGTGTGCGCGTGTGTGCGTATGAAATGCAGGGACAAAGAAAAATAGGGGGTATGGATGGACGGACGGACGGTGCCAAAGACGGATGGACGAAAGGACGAGCGGACGGACGAAGAGTGTAGCGGATATGTTGCAGAATTGTTTCATTGTTGAAAAATTGGTATCTAATGACACAGCTTTACATCATTAACTCGTGCAGCCGGGCGCACTTAATTCCCAAATTTTGGAAGCGTCATCTAACGACTATGTACCTGCTGCAGACACAGCTTCGCTGGGCGGGGCACGTCTCCAGGATGGAGGATCATCGCCTACCCAAGATCACTCTGTTCGGCGAGCTCGCCACTGGACACCGAGACAGAGGGGCACCAAAGAAGAGATACAAAGACGGTCTCAAGAAGTCACTTAGTGCCTGCCAAATCGACCACCGCCAGTGGTCTTCGCTTGCTGCGGACCGTGATACCTGGCGCTCCACCATTCACAAGGCAGCCGTCTCCTTTGAGGACTCTCGCAGAGCTAACCTTAAGGACAAGCGGCTCAGGAGAAAAAAACAGAGTTGTCGTAACTCAGAACCCTGACCAGACCTTCCCCTGCAGCCACTGCGGTCGAACCTGCCTTTCCCGGATTGGCCTCCGCAGCCACGAAAATGCCTGCAGACGACGTGGGCAAGCCCTATAGAATCTTCGTTCGCGAAGTCAAGCCAAGAGACCTGCTGCAGGAGATGTATCGACCATGATAATTCAAAGGTAGTGCTAGATTAGCTTGGCGCCGACCGTCGCCAAGCTAATCTGGCATTACCCTTGAATTATCATGGTCGACCCATCTCCTGCTGTAGTGTGTCAGGGCTGAATGGGTTAACAATATCAGAGGCAGGGCAACGACGAAAAATCAACGAACGAACTGTTTGGATGGATTACTGCATTGGCGGCGGAATAAACAATATTAACTAACATTACACATAATTTGAAAGACAAACTGCAGCACCATTTGTGTTTGATTTTCCTTATAAACACATCTAATTAACTTTTACAGCAATTTGGACACGCAGCAAACGCTCACACTATTCTGCACAACTGTTAGCGCGTCAGTCTGTTTTAGCTGAACACTGTTCGCACATGAAGCAAAGTAAATGTCAAATTATTAACCTGTGCTGAGCAGGGTTCTCCTGTGTCCAACTGAACCAAAGTTAGACTCGTATGTAACGTAGCATTAGCTTTTTGAGTGTTTTGGAAACAGTTATGGCAGCATTGAGCATATTCCCTCAGTTCAGTTCAGTCAGGATGCGATCTCTGCGCTCGGAATGGCTCATACCCTCTCCGCCCCAACCCATCAAAAGTCTTCAGCGATTTCCTTTACAACTCGTACCGATATCGGTCTGGTTTAGCATGGATCTCCCATTTCTTTTCAAGTCTGTCACCTTCCCATCCCCCCTCCCCCTATGCCCCCTCTTCCCGCCTCCGCCCCTACACCTTTGCTTCGAGGCGATCAACTGTGTTGTCCTTGGCTCTGTTCCTGGAAATGCTTTCTCGGGTTTCTCACCACGTCTGATATGCCCATCCGAGCCCTTGTGCGACCTCTGCCTTGTCGGCGAGGATATCTGCTTGATGATTGCCCCGGACTCGAGCATGTCCTGGGCAACAGACCCACAAAAATCTTCGGAGTTACAATTTAGCCATTGCCAGTCTAGGCTTCCCATTTCTGCAGCAGGCATTTTGTGTCTGTTGGAATGATAGCGTGACTGATTGGGCTGTCATCGAGCGTAGCAATTCATTTCAGAGCGCGAGTCACCGCCTCCGCCGTTACTCCTGACAACTTGGCTTGTATTCGTATATTTTGCTGCTTTTTTGTTTGACTGTGAAGCTCCAGCCTGAATGGCTGTCGGTCACTGAAGCGTCGGTGTATATGATCCGATTTCAGAAATACAGATGCAATTGGAATACGTTTACTAGACCGCAGATGACGCCTAACTGGTCATTCGCGGCCAGCCGCATCCGGATGCGCGGCTTATGCCGCGCATCCGGATTAGGCTGTCCGCGATTGAGTTAAAGTCAAACATAATTATACGCGGTTTAATTTGTGTAGAATATCGTTACACACCTACCTTTAAGATCTGTGCAGGCGATGCGGGATAAGGGGAAGGACCCAGACGAAGCAGCACATGGCGTTGGCTCCAGGTCCAGCGTAGCACCAGTTTGTGTTATTCCATCAAAATAAAAATTTAACTGGTACGTAATCGTTTCAGTTGTCATGTCTGCACATTTACATCCCCCATAATATTGTGTCGTGTCGCAGCCTGGATAACTAAGCTCACAGATAACTGTACGACTCGAGTTGGGCAGCGTGAGGACAAACATTAACTTGGTGACCGGATCAGGAGCACACTTCCTAAGACTCTTGGTCAGCATCTTTGCTGTGACAGTGTTCACCCTATTTACTTTCATGCCTTGAGGGCACGTTACTGTGATGTCGGCCGTCTGACCTGCAAGTGACAATGGGGGAAAAAAAAACATGTGATTTTTATTGAATGACATGGGACAAGCGCTTTTTTGTCCAGATGATTTATGCACAGTCGGTATAACTCTTTTTGTCCATATGATTCCTGCACAGTCGGTATAACTCTTTTTGTCCATATGATTCCTGCACAGTCGGTATAACTCTTTTTGTCCAGATGATTCCTGCACAGTCGGTATAACTCTTTTTGTCCAGATGATTCCTGCACAGTCGGTATAACTCTTTTTGTCCAGATGATTCCTGCACAGTCGGTATAACTCTTTTTGTCCAGATGATTCCTGCACAGTCGGTATAACTCTTTTTGTCCAGATGATTCCTGCAGGAGTCACCTGGACAAAAAGCGCAACAGGCAGGCAAAGATAATTCGCCTAGACAAAACGCGCCGCAGAGAGGCAAAGAGGAAACAGCTACAAAGAGGAGACAAAATGGACAAAAGGCGACACTGACAGTCAAAGAGGAATCAGTTGGACACAAAGCGCTACCAGCCATCAAAGAGCAATCACTTGGACAAAAAGCGCTACCGTCCACTAAATGTTTAAAAGAACATTATTTGTGACTGAAAAAGACAAAACTCAGCGCATTTTGTGTGTTCTATGCTCTGTCGACACACCTACTAAACGACTAGAGAGCAACTGGGACACGTGTATGACTCATGAACAACGAAGTCGCGCTGATCAAAAATGACAATACTATAATGATAAAGTAATCCACACAAAAAGGTAATATCTCCGTTAATGTTCTTTGTATGGATTAAAATAATGCGGCATAAAAGTGCTAACTTAACTTAAAAACAAGAACGGCAAAAGCCTTTAAGGCTTACGTGCATTTCTGATCACATAATTATTCTGACCGTTATGACTTTGGCCTTTCCGGCAAGGGACTGAAATGAGCAAACGTTTACGGCGTCCTAATATGTTTGTGGGTTTGATTGTGTGACAGTGAAAATAATGTTTTCTCCAACTACGTATTTTTCACACAATTGTGAATTTCCTGTGACCTTTGCGAGTAGGCTGACGGACGAACGAGCAATGGCCCAGAAAACATACTCACTTTTGCTTCGCACGTGAACCAAAAATGGCATCTTTCACAAATCTTTTTACCTTTGACCTTTTCGAGGGGTCATAAAAATTGGTATGCATAAGGAGGTCGCACTGTCAGATATGTCTGTACCAAGTTTTGGTTTCAAGCTGTCAAGAGTATTCGAGAAAAAAAGTATTTTGGGGGGTCCAAATATGGCTAATTTTGAGCTATTACTGACCTATTTTCACCTTTGGCCTTCTCGAAGGGTCATCCAACTTGGATTGGACAGGAAGGTGTTACCATAAAGTATCTTTGTATGTAAACTCCGGATATAACAAATCGCGAGAGGACCTCTCTTTCTTTTTGTTATTTCCGACATTTGTTATAAGCGAAGTAATTTACAATGAATGCCGTTGGGAGCTCTGAAAAGTGTTCTTATGTCCGACTTTTGTTATATCAGAACTTTTTGTAAGCGGAGTATCTCTGTATTAAGTTTGGGTTTAAATTCGTGAATAATATATGAGAAAAAACATATTTAAAAAAATCGTCCAAATATTCCTATGTTTAGCTATTCCCTCGTCCCCGTTGACCCTGAATCATAAAGGAGGTCACATAAAATTATTAATTCTAGAAAGGTCTTGCTACAAAGTACTCATGGGCCAAGTTTGAAGACTTTGCTGGAATAATCTCCAAGAGATACATTCAAATTTAACGGGTGACGCTGGAGGGCCGACCACTGGCCGGTTACAGTACAGTTTCCATGGGATGCCAGAAACAGAAAGTAGGAGATGTTGGTTTCGAGATTTACAAATCACAGGAAAAATATATAATATCTGTAAATTCGACATATACCTCTTCGTGTACCCTCGCAGGGTGTGGGCGCTCATGGGACTATGTGTCTTACTGTCTCTATTTACTGTTATAATTGCGTGCTTGTGCAACACACAGCAATAAAATACCAAAAAGGGGCGCGAGGCGGTCAGATGTCAGCTTAACAGTGATTTACAGCCTTAATGCTGACGAGGGGAGACACCGTAGTGCCAGGGCGCTAAGAAGGCTGAGAGGGCGGGCAGCGGGTCGGGCAGCGGTCGGGCAGCGGACAGGCAGCAGACAGACAGCAAGACGGGCAGCGTACAGACAGCAGGGCGGGCAGCGTGGCGGGGGAAAGGAGATAGGGTGGGGAGGGGGGGGGGGCGGGGCACCCGACATTCCCGCCATGCTGAAACGTGCTAGCTAGGGGTCTGAGATATCTCTGTACCAAGTTCAGGTTTGAAGTTGAGAAAACTATATTAGAAAAACAAATTTTGTGAAAATGTCGCGGTAAAAAGTTTGTCGTTGAAAATAGTATTTCAGATAAGACAGTTTATGTAAAAAATATGGCTATTGTGACCTATTTCTGAAACCCTTGTTGCCTTTACCTTTGAGCAAAGTCATTGAAAGATACGTTTAAATAGGTCTTGCCACAAAGTACACTTGGGCCAAACTTGAAGAGTGTAGCTTGAATAGCTTCTTTACAACAGATGACGGACGACAGACAACGGATGACGGACGGACGACCACTGGAGAATTACATAGACACGCTGTACTATCGCACGTGAGCCAAACATATACTCAGCCAGCACAGAATATAGGGCCAAGCCTGAAGATTCGCAAGATCACAGATTGCCAAAAACTTTCATCGGGATTAAAATACACACCCACGTTGATGTTGGTAGCCTCACTGTCCCACCGAAAGTTTTCTTTTGAGGGCCATAGTCCCACCTCCAGTGCCTATGCTTACCATAGTGCGCAATGTTCGTGCCATTGACAGACTAGCCTTCAAGGCTGACCTCGTTCAGTCACTGTCTCACCATCCTAGTCCTAGTGCCGAGGAGTTTGAGTCATGTTTACGCACTGTCTTAGACAACCATGCACCATCTTCAAAGCGTAAAAAGTCAGCTCATAGAATCAGCCCGTGGTATAGGTTTGTGAGCAAAGAGCTGCGTTCGGCTAAGCAGATGCGGCGCCAAGCTGAGAGAATGTGGTGCTCAACTAGGTTGACTGTTCACAAGCAGATATACACATGTTCTAAGAAGCATGTAAATGAGATTGTTCATGGAGCAAAATCTTCGTTTTACAACAGGAAGATCAGTGAGTGCACAACAAGCAAAGAATTGTATAATGTGACCAATAAGCTTATGGTGAAGAAGACTCCATCACCTCTTCCCACTACATTTCCCCCGTGCCAGCTGCCTCAGCTTTTTGCAGATTACTTCGTTGATAAGGTCCGCGAAATTCGTGATTCTCTGGATCTCATGCCCACTTCAGTTTTGTTCACCGAAAAACGCTTTAGTGGAGAACCTCTCTCAGCCTTCGAACCTGTGCTAGAGGATGAGGTCAGAAAAGTGATCACAAACACTGCCCCAAAAACTTGTGAGTTAGACCCCATACCCACTCCCTTGTTGTACGAGTGCCTGGATGAAGTGTTGCCTGCCATTACACAAGTCATCAACAACTCTCTCTCCACTGGTATTTTTCCTGAAAGCTTCAAGACTGCACTTGTGAAACCCCTATTGAAGAAACCATCTTTAGACCCAAATGTACTGAAAAACTATCGCCCAGTTTCCAATCTTACATTTCTATCAAAGATTCTTGAGAAAATTGTCCTTGTTCAAACTTTAAAGCATGTCAACTCTAATAGTCTGTTCAGTGTATTCCAGTCTGCATATCGTCCCCATCGTAGCACTGAAACAGCTTTGCTGAAGATATTCAATGACCTGCTTTGTGCTTTGGACGAGCGTAAGATCACAGTCCTTGCTTTGCTGGACCTGTCCAGTGCGTTCGACACTATTGACCATGAAATTTTGCTGTGCCGTCTTCAATCTGTATTTGGCATTGAAGGCACAGTCTTGGCATGGTTTAGTTCATACCTGACTGAACGATCCCAGATTGTTTCTGTCGACGGCTGTCGTTCTGAGCCATCACCTCTTCGGTTTGGTGTACCCCAGGGCTCGGTCCTAGGACCTGTATTGTTCTTACTGTATGTTCAGCCCCTGTCCGACCTGATTTGTAGTCGCTCCATTTCCCATCATGCATTTGCAGATGATACGCAGATGTACAAAAGTGATACTGTCGAGCGAGCTGTGAATGCTGTCCAAAGTATAAGCCAGTGCATTGACCATGTCAAATCATGGATGACCACCAACAAACTGATGTTAAATGATGGCAAAACTGAAGCAATGTTGGTAGCTAATCCAAGATTATCTTCGTCCCTGCCTTTACCATCATCATTGTCTGTGGATGGAACACTCATTGGCTTCTCTGCGAGTGTGAGAAACCTGGGTGTTACACTTGACAGCGAGTTATCTATGTCACAGCATGTCAGTGCAGTGTGTAGATCCGCTTATCTGGAACTTCGTCGTATTAGTTCAGTTCGTCACCTGCTGACCGTGGAAGCCACTAAAACACTAGTTTGTGCATTTGTGCTGTCCAAGCTAGATTATTGTAACTCTTTGCTTTGTGGCTGCCCTCAGTATCTCATTGATTGCCTCCAAAAAATTCAGAACAATGCAGCCCGGCTTGTTGTGAGAGTCCGTAAGACTGAGCATGTCACACCCATCTTGAAGTCCCTTCACTGGCTACCTGTGTCCTCACGTATTCAATACAAAGTTATGTCAATCTGTTTTAACTGCCTTTCAGGCACCAGCCCAGAATACTTGTCTTCTTTGCTGCATGTGTATACACCCTCTCGTGAGCTCCGCTCCTCTTCTGATAAACGGAAGTTGTGTGTACCTTCTGTCCAAACTAAAACATTTGGTCAGCGCACTTTTGTTTATCAAGCCCCAGTGTTATGGAATACACTTCCTCTTGAGGTCAGAAACAGTGAGTCTGTCTCTGACTTCAAGAGGTCGTTGAAAACTCACCTCTTCAAGCTTTACTTTGAATAACTGCCAGTGTTTGATGCCTTAGTTGTAGTTCTGCAATCCTCCTTGTTTAGACTAAATGTTAATTAGAATATAAATTATTATGTATGTATTGTTGTTTAGTTTATTGTAAAAGTGGTGTGTTCGGGCATTGTGCTTTGTTTGTTATGTGCATATGTCATTGTATTTTTATTTTTGTGTACAGATTGTAAAGCGCTTAGAGCTTTTGAGTAAGATTAAGCGCTATATAAATACTCATTATTATTATATTATTATTATTAAAACATAAACGAAACCCCACAGCTTTTTTTTTTTTAACGTAACCCGTGAAAACAAAGTGTCAGAGAAAGATCTGGTGTCTAAACAGACACAGGCTGGGAATCATGTCGACCTGCAACACACTATTCTCCACTTACACTGCACGATAGATGTTGCATGTGGCACAATTCACGGTACTGGCGACGAAAACTTACGAAATCAACGAATCAATAAACTCACAATAACTCGTAATATAGACCAACATTTCTTAATATGTAAAATACAAATTACCTTTTTATCTTTTACTTGTAACATTTGACAATAATTTGCAACAAAATCGGATAAATAGGCTTGTTTTGTGGGTTGCAAAACACAAGCCAAATCAGTAGCAAACATGAGTTGTTGTTTTTCTCAGGCAGTAATAAGTGTCTATTAACTCTTCAACTTGAAAATCCATTGGCCAGAGAAGATCAGCAACCTCAGACTCTGGGAGAAAACAGAGCAGATAACAGCAGAGAATGAAAACGGACGAAAACGATGGGGATGGATTGGTCACAGTCTGAGAAAGCCATTTTCCAGTATCACTAGGCAAGCATTGTCATGGAACCCCCAGGGAAAGAGGAAAAGAGGCAGGCCGAGAAACACCTGGCGTCGAGAACTCCAAGCAGGCATCAAGAGACTGGGAACCACCTGGAGTAAAATCGAAGGAGAAGCACAGGACAGGAGTCGCTGGAGGTCTCTCGTCGACGGCCTATACCCGGGGAGGTGACAGGCGTAAGTAAGTAACTCGTCAGCTACAAGACGTTTATGAAACTAACTCCGAATTTTTCTAGTCCCACACCATCTCCATCAGGTTTGATCTGAACTACACTTGCGAAAGAACAGACGATACGTTTTATTAACTCATTCAACCAGCGCATGTATTTCCCAAATTTTGGAGGCGTCTTCTAACGACTATGCACCTGTTGCAGGAGATGGATCGACCATGGTAATTCAAGGGCACTGCTTGGCGCCGACAGGCGCCAAGCTAATCTGGCACTACCCTTGAATTATCATGGTCGACCCATCTCCTGTTGTAGTGCGTCAGGGCTGAATAGGGTTAATAAAATTGTTATAGTCTTGAAGCAAAGTTTTCAGCTAATTGGGTTAAATTGAGTCCTGTCATGTCAACATGGTCTGGTACGTCAGATCAGTCTCATTTTGAATATTCGGTGCAAAAATGGCTGGCCTCTCCAAATCCGTTGCTGTTTGTAACGTTCCAAACATGCACTTGGTTTTAAGGATGCAACAAGAGAGACTATCTTGTTAAAAAAGAAAAACAGAATACGAACGCGAACCTTCTTTAAACGATAATAACGAATGTTAGGAAACCTTGGGCAAGGTAGGCATGATGTCTGGTGAAGGGATGGGACCCTTGAAAACGAAAAGAAATCTTTCCTAAAGCATTTTCATGGATTTGGATACACAGTGCATGTGAGTTCTATGATCTTAATCCAAAGAATCACATCTTAAATAATGTTCCAAAGTAAACGAAAATGTAACTTAGGTCATGATAACATGAAAACTGATATATTCATGACAGCTACGCTGCTGCCGAACAAACCTGTTTGACATACTCACGAAACCTATACGCACGCTAGCTTGACCTAGTTGAAGAGGCGACACATCGAAAACAAGGTCAATGTCAACGTGTTTCCCCCGCGGGGGTGGGGGTGGGTGGGGGGGGAGGGGGCAAATATCTTCATGCCAAATGACACATTTCCACTGAAGAGTGCAGAATTCTCCGGTAGTATGAAGTTAAGCCACCCAACTAAATGTATTTTCAGCAAACTACATCTGTGTAAAAATCATGGTTCAGATTACAGAAATAAAGTTTTATAGCATTTTGCATTAATTACACGAGCCCAATCCGGCAAGTACAAACCAAAGTGACAGCCAAAGAGTTAGTGAGATTACTCACCTGTCGCTGAATAGAACCACGCGTAGACGATAATTAGCGAACAGCTCACGGAGCCTCCTGATGGATAATGCCAACATGGTTTTCCCATCTCGAGACACATGCGATAGTGGATCTCCACAGTGCCTCAACACCCTGCACAAATTAAAGGGGTAACCAGTGAAAGCAGAGTGCGTTTTTAAAGCCGAATGTAAGTTCAGCGTCAAAGATCAGTCGTCGAAGAGGCAAGGACAAAAAGTGGTTCCAGCAAGAGGCATTGATCTTCGTGACCTCGACTGCCGGGATTCATGGGGATCTATACTAACTACAGTTGTGTTCAGTATTGATGTTCAGCATTCCCCGACAATGAAGGGGTTAATAGTGTTGCACATTTGAATTTGGGACACGCTCAATGTACGTTTCAAGGTTATAGCGTATGTATCTTAACCCACTGTGTGCCAGGTACCAAATACACATGTTTGAGTTTTCCTCAGGACTGCAATACAATTCAGGAGACAGACTGACCATGATAGTTCAAGGGTGATGCCTGAATAGCTTGGTGCCTACAGGCGTCAAGCTATTCTGGCACCGACCATGAACAATCATGGTCAATCCATAGCTTGTTGTGGTGTGTCGGCACTGTAAGAGTTAAGAGACATATGTCAGTACCATGTACGGCAAAATATTATATTATATTCAGCCACAGTTTGATTAATATAGTGCCGATAACAGGCAAATGTGATTACGAGACCCGAATCAAAATAGCCGAGTCGTCAGACGAGGACATTTGATTCGGATCCAGCAATCAAATCTGTCGGTTATCCTCACTATATCTTGCAAACATGTTGCTCAATATAATTTATGTACCCAGTCCAAAACAAAACAAAACATTCATTTAGCGGCTGATTGCGGTGTTCAGGCAAAACACATGAATGGCAGACGACTGCATATTGCTTTCGAATAAGCGCGTAGATTTCGTCTGACTATGAGCACATCCAGTGCTTTGTATAACCGTGCGTGTTACTGAGTAAATTCTACTTGTTACTAAATGACGCATAATTGCGGAAAATGCCAACAGGTTTGTTTATTTAGGTTTTTATACCTCAGATTGTTGATATCGCCAGCTGACATCTCGTCAATTTCACTAGTCAGTCCAGTGACTCGCACGTTTCCTGACGTCTGTTCTTCGTTCGTGTTTGTGTATAGGATGTAAATTTCGAGCGTTCTTACACACTAAAACGTATTTTATTACTACTACATATAATAAGCTTGTTAATGTTGCCGTATAAAAATATTTCCCGTTTCCGTTTTGAAAAATATGCGTATCATCAAGATAGAATCTTGGCGCGCAAGGAATTTTGGGAAGAGAAATATATAAAAATAATTCAAGAATATTAATTTGCTTGTAATAAAATATATCAATACTTGTGTCAACGAAGGACAACCTTTATGGAGTGGGTACATAACGGGATATTTTACTGTCCAATCCACTGATGCTTAAGATAGAATGTAAAACATATTTATCGTTCCTTAAGAGATTTAGACTTAAACTTGGCCCACCGCCATGGGCTTATTACCATGGGAAACACGGACATTTAAGATTCAAGATTCAAATACTTTATTGTGTTTTTCACGACACATTACGTGATCTACTTCATCTTGTGATTTATAAAGCATGAGGCACAATCCACGGTACTGGCGGCGATCATTAGAATAGTTGCACTAGAAAATATTCATAACAACTCGTAAATTAGACCGCATTATATATTAGCGGATTTGGATTCCAAAGACAGTAAAAGCCAGATATAAGAAATGCGCAGCGACTAAGATTTGTGTTATTGTAGCGAAGTTTACTTAAGCGAAGTTTCCGACTTTTAATTTGATTATTCCTACATTTTGTTTTCTGCCTAAATGCATTCATTTACTCGGGCATTTTAATGTAGAATCACTTAATTACAGTGGTTTGCAATCACTATAAGAAAACCACAGTATATTGTTACTATTTTATTTTTAAATGTCACTGTTCATTAGTAAAGGCATGAAGTGGAGGAGGGAGGAGTTCATTCGAATCCGCTCTCTCTGAACGAGTGTTCATCCTGAGCCAATAGTTCCTTCTTTACATTATGGCTACGAGTCGTATCAGCGTCTATAATAAATTCGCTTGGATGAGTACTCATTTTCACAATTACAACACACATTGGATATAACAAATTACAAGGGGGCCCAGGTTTATATGTTATACGTGAAGTTTAAGATTTCTACAGTACAATTCGACAAATGTCTACATTCAGGCTAAATTGTATTACAGAAACATCATTTATGCACAGTTGAATAAAACGTTTTGCGCTTTTCTTTTAAACCACGCTGTGTTCGAAAACACATTAACGCGACCTGGTCCAGGGCGATACTTGATTGCTAAAATTCTCCGTATGTCAGATTAGTCATCCTTTACAGATAATTGTAAGACATACTAAAAACAATTTATATAGCAAATTTTGTGAACTAAAAATAGTCGTTGCCTAGTGCTGGTTACTTTACTAAAACAACCTAGCGTTCGCTGATTCATCGTATTGATCTGTTTTTAAGTCACTTCTAGTTATAAAACGGATTTTTTTTTTAGGACGGGTCGCGGTGGGGCGAATTTAATAGCATATCCATGATGTCAAAGACGAGCAGGCTAAACATCTAACATTTGAAGTAACAAGATAAAAATTACGTCATGTCTAGTTACGCTAACCTCGCTGCTGAACGTGCATTTGGCACGAAGCGCCGTATGTGCGTATGTATGTTTGTGCGTATGTGTTTACGTATGAATGTAAACAAGAATATCTCCGATATTTCGGTATACACAAACTTAAAACTTGGCGAAGTACCTTCTTAAGTAAGTGGCTAAGAGAACCTCAGAGCATATTGTAGCTGAATGTCTCATTGACGACATAAACAACCGTTTATATGAATTCGGTTGACCCAGATTAGAGTCCGTAATTGTTTTCATATTTACTTGAACTTTTGCATATAGCTAGTTTGGAGAATGACATTGAATGAGTTTGTTAGCCAGCTTGTATATCCTTTCAACTTCTTTAGTAATTTTTTTTTTCAGAAAATAATTAAACACTAAAAACAACTTTAAGTCTAGACAAAGTCAGTGGCGGTTACGTAAAACACTGACATAATACTCTAAATGTGACGTCATTCTCTCTTCCTCTCTCTCTCTCTCTCTCTCTCTCTCTCTCTCTCTCTCTCTCTCTCTCTCTCACACACACACACACACACACACACACACACACACACACACACACACACACACACACAAACATGCGCGCATCTCCAGGAGGGCGCAGGATCTATGCCTCTTGGAGATGTTTGGAGCGCGCGCGCATGCACGCACTAACACACACACACACGTCGACGCGCTTTCCGAAGAACATGCAGGTGACCCGTGTACTTAGTATATCATGTAGCTAGGTAAAGTCAACCTGCTTTCACACAAATTATAGCAAGACTGAAATTTTACCGCGAAGTTCTAATTTTGTCACCATTTTATCAAGCCTATGAAGCGAAAGTGGGAACTCATATCACGTAAAATATAAAATTACGTAAAAACTAAAACTTACGTCATGACAAATGACGTTTCACAAACCAATGACGCGTATGTTCTGCGCCCCTTTAAAAGATTCCCTGACGCATTGGCAGATCTGCGATACTTTTTCAATAGGGGATAATTCAACATCAGAATCAGGTCAAAGACAAAAGGTAGAGACCCTTGACAGCGAGGACAGCTCTCTTATAACAGGGACTTTGTGGGTTATGGTTCATCCCATCTTGTTTTGAGGTTCTGCTGCCGGCCCAGCGAAACGAGTGAGGTTACGTTTACTCCGGGCGACTCCCAAAAACAAACGAAAGCGAAGTCACGGCGGATAACCCCCCTCACCATAAGCATAGACAACACTCCAAACATCTCCAAAGGCATAGAACCTCACGGGCTCAAAGGGCTCGTGAAGATCTGTGCTTCTTGGATATGTGTGGAGTGTTGTCTATGCTAATATCACACACTGGTTATTTGCCCTTATTTGCATGGCTCTCGTTTGTTGTTTGGAGTCGTTTGTCTCAAACGAAACCTCACTAGTGTCTGACTTCTGTACGTTACGCCGCCGTGAGATAGCCTTAGTTGCCTGCTCGGCGTTAAGCCCAAATAAGCAACCAATCTGTACGTTTCGTGTCGTTTGATCTCCATACAGTACGCTGATAGAAGTGAGACAGAACCCATGATAAAATGTATTTCAAATTAATCACAGTGTCAACCTGCGCCTGTTAAGTAGAGCCCTGTTATACCAGGCCATAGGGATGCGTACACCAATAATTATGCAAGAGAAAGAACACGGGAAAACGAGCAGAAAAGAAAGATAATTAACTGTAATCATGTTCGTATGTACTGGCTATCAACGACCAACGTTACTGAAGCTGTTTACAGCTAGCCTTTGTATAAGACCGCGATCACAACGACCAGTCTTTGTAGATGCTGGAACTGCACGTGAAAATTACAATACGCGATTGTAACGTTTTACGCAAGAACAAGATAGGATGAACTAGCCCACACAGTCACATCTATAGGCGTATGAGCTTGCATATTTTTTTTCTTACTTTTGCATAACACGTGTTATGCAAACTTTTGTTGTGGCAATTTTCTCAAATCCACGACTAAAGGAATTGACACCTAAATGAACAACTTTCAGGACGAAAGTTCAACAAATTTCTTGCTTGTGGCTGAGAACCTGTTTTCCATCTTTCCATCCTAGTAAAGCCACTTAGTTAGTTAGTTAGGTCGGTTTAACGCCGAGCAGGCAACTAAGGCCATATGACAGCGAGATGAGTAAAAATCTGGCGAGCCAGACTAAAAGAAAGGCCTTATGATAAGATGTAAATATATCTTAAACATATTTCATGCTAAAATGTCGCACAGGTCTTTAAAGGAAACGTCTACAGACTCTTAAAAAGGTCAAAATAATAGAATTATTATAGTCTATGAATGCTCAAATATTATTAAAAAAAAGTTTCACGCTCTCAGAAAACTGATGATCTTGTCCAGGGGTACATCCCGGAACAAAACCTTCAAGGAGTCTGCTGTGAAGTGCTTATTTTTTTTTTTGTCAATTAAATCGGCACAGGACAGCAAAATGTGTTTAACAAAATACTGCTCGTCGCAGGCATAACACCATGGACGCTCCTACTGTTTTAGTAAATAAGAGTGCGTAACATACGTGTGCCCGATGTGGAGCCGAGCAAGGACAGTCTCCTCACGGCGGCTGCCGCAGCGGTGAGGTAGACTGTCGGACACCTTAGGAATTGCTTCATGCAGCTTGTTAGCTTCTTTTGTCCCACTCGGACTGCCACTCTCGGGCTATGTACGCACTAATCACAGGTTTAAAGTCACTATGAACAGTCTGTGCGTCAGGGACAGGGTCGTTGCGGGTATCGTTGGCAGCAAAATCTGCGATCCTGTTGCCTTCGATGCCCACATGCCCTGGAACCCAAATAAAAATGATGTCATACTATTCCTTCATCAAGTCTGCGTAGAGCTCTCTAATCTGCACCAGCAGTGGGTGGTCTGTTTCTGCGCGCTGAAGGACCTGCAGGGCAGAAAGAGTCAGACAGAATCAGGAAGTTCCTTTCCCTAGACCGATAAGCATGCTTGAGTGCCAGCAGAACCGCCTGCAGTTCTGCACTAAATACAAATGAATGGTCTGGGAGGCGGTGTTTAAATGGTCGTCTAGGATGGCGAGAGGACACTCCGGCCGCAGCCACTCTCCCATCCTCAGACTTTGACCCATCCGTATAGATACGACAATAACCAGGAAAACTTGAAAGGAGTTCATTGAGGCTCTGTTGGTGTATGGCTGGAAGAGTAGAGTACTTCTTGTGGGCGGTCAAGTCCAGCAAGATGCCAGGAACTGGTAATAGCCAGGAGGAAGTGATGTGTTGTAGAGATTCCAAAACTTTTTTCCAGGTGCACTCCGGCCGCCTGCAGATGAGGTCTGATACGGAAGGAAAGTGGGCGGACAGTTCCCGGATGGGTATCGTAAATCTCTGCAAACGGAGGTTTAAAAACACAATCATTGGCAGGATTGTCTAGATGGGCCTTCAGTTTCAGAACGTAGCTGAGCATGAGGCGGATTCGGCGGAGCTTGAGAGAAGGCTCCTCTGCCTCGGCATACAGACTAGGAACTGGAGACGTCCTGAATGCCCCCAGATATATCCGCAGACCTTCATGGTGAATTGGGTTCAGGCGCTGCAGAACAGACTTGGAAGCCGAGCCATATACCACAGAGCCGTAATCCAGTTTGGACCTAACAAAGGCCTGATACAGTCGAAGTACGACAATGCGGTCTGCACCCCAGTCAGTACGACCAACGACACGAAGAACGTCTCGAGCCTTCTGACAAGAGATTCTAAGGTAATTAATATGGTTGCGGAAGGTCAGTCTTTTGTCAAAGATGACCCCCATAAATTCTGCCTCCTCGGCCACCTTAATTGACGCTCCAGCAATGTTCATGCTAGGTTGTCGAAAAAATTTCGTCTGGTTAGTAAATTGCACACAGACTGTTTTGGAGGGCGGGAACTTAAATCCGTTGAGAGACACCCACCGCTGAATGCGATCAACGCACAGCTTCTCAAGGGACGCAAGTCCTCGACCTCGTGCGCACAAAGCAAAGTCCTCAACAAAAGAGCATTTAGAATCCTCCTTGACGGCCTTTACAATGTTATTAATGTTAATACTAAATAAATTAGGAGATAGAATGCTGCCCTGTGGGACACCCATCTCCTGTTGAAAGGAGTCGGAGAGGGTGGAGCCCACACGGACATGGAACGACCGGTTTGACAAAACATTGTGAATAAAAACGGGCAGGTGCCCTTTAAAACCCATGTCCTAAAAGTCAGTCATTATACCATACTTCCAAGTAGTGTCATATGCCATCTCAAGATCGAAGAAAATTGCATAGACATGCTGCTTGTTAACAAAAGCATCTCGGACAAACGACTCAAAGCGGACTAGATGGTCAGTTTACTACGGAAGCACCGGAAACCGCACTGGAGGTCTGTGATCAGAACCTGTGACTCAAGATGCCACACCAGGCGGGCGTTGACCAGGCGTTCCACAGTTTTACAGAGACATGATGTCAAAGCGATTGGCCGGTAGTTGCCCGGGTGGGAAGGATCCTTACCCGGCTCGGGGATCGGCACCACCAAAGCCTGGCGCCAAGATGGCGGAAAATGGCCAGTTATCCGGATATAGTTAAAGGCCTTGAGAAATACGAGGAGTAACTTCTCAAGCAGATGCGTTAGGAGCCGATAGTGGATGGTATCTAGTCCAGCAGCAGAGTCATTACATTTCTGCAGTGCTTGCTGCAACTCTGATAATGTAAAAGGAGTATTATAATCTTCTGAGTTATCCCATTTAAAATCACAAATGCGAGACTATCGCTTCTCCTTCTCTCTCTTGAAGAAGACATGGTGGTAGTGCGCAGTGAAAACAGTCTTGTATCCCTTTCGGGTGTACGAGAATGCCCGGACCTGTCGGACCACTACGCTGTGTTGTGTAAAGTGGTGTTTCCAAGCCACCGTCAACCACACGGCTTGTGACGTCACGGAAACTTGGAGCCATAGATCCTACAGTTTTCCAACCCGACGTGAAAGTGTTTGCCGCAGATATTAGTAGCCGGATCTCTGATCTTCTACTGGATAATCTGGTGGAATCGTACAATGACGGTCTTCGACAAGTGTTTAAACTGTCATGCTCCTCTAACAATGAGGCATGTCAGGGACCGTCCGTCTGCCCCCTGGCTGTCCGAGGATGTGCGAGATGCACGGCGTGAGAGGAGGCGTGCAGAGCGTTGGTGGAGAAAACACAAACTGACCGTGTACAGACAGATATACACGTGTAAAAGACATGCGGCCTCTCAGCGCCTCACTGCTGCCAGACGGCATTTCTTCATGGACAAGCTTGACGCGGCTGCCTCTTCCAGCAAGCTGTTCTTCTCAGTGTCAAATGAACTGCTGGGAAAACCCAAGTCTACAGCTCTTTCTGCCGATGTCTCCTCTTCTGACCTGCCGCAGATTTTTTCATTGACAAAATCACACTGATGCGTTAGAACGTAAATGCGAAGTAGTGTGATCCACCAGTTTTTACTGTTTATGAAGGTCCATGCTTTGCAAAGTTCAAATCTGTTACAGAAAGCGAAATCGCTGCCATAATTGCCAAAAGTCTTCAACAAAAAGTTGCATGTTGGATCCTGTTCCGACTTGTTTCCAAAAGCAGTGCATCAGCGATCTTGAACCGTTGATTGCTGCTATTGTAAACAAGTCTCTGTCAGCCGGAACTGTTCCAAAATCTTTCAAACAGAATGTTGTTACCCCATTGCTAAAAAAAAAAACCAGGCTTGGACAGAAATACCCTGAAAACCTACAAGCCTGTATCCAATCTACTATTCATTTCTAAGGTACTGGAGAAAATTGTCTTACAACAGCTCCTGGAACACTTAGAGGTGAATGGTCCGTTGGAAGTGTATCAGTCCGCCTATTGGAAAGGTCACAGCTTGGAGACAGCGGTGCTGAGTGTTCTAAATGACTTGCTTTGTAAAGTAGATTGACTTCTCCCGTGTGGCCCTGTTCCAGCGCTGCTTTCGATACGCTGGACCAATCCATTCTCCTGAAGAGGCTTGAAATCCCCTTTGGCCTGCGTGAAAAGGTTCTCTCTTGGTTTGAATCCTACGTTTCAGATCGGTAACAGTTTGTAGGGGTAAAAACAACAGTGTCTCTAGACCTTCCATTCTGGAGTTTGGAGAGCCTCAGGGCTCTGTCTTATGCCCTGTATTGTTTACGCTGTATTCACAACCGCTGTCAGATGTTATTTCCAGCCATCAGTGTTCTTATCATAAGTATGCTGATGACACTGAAATCTGTCAGAGTAGTCCACCTGGGGAATTTCAGTCTGTTGAAGCTGGCACTAAGTCTTGTGTTGACCTTGTCACGACATGGATGGACAGTAACACACTAATGCTAAAGCAAGAAAAGACAGAGTTACTGCCCGTAGGCTCAGCATCCGGGCTTCAACAAATTCACACGGAGTCTTTACGCATAGATGACACTGATATTCCAGTTCAGTCTTCGGTGAAATATTTTGGTGTCAAGCTCGATAAGACATTGAGTATGCAAGATCACGTCGGTGAAATCTGTCGTGGGGCTTCATATTCTCTGAGACGCATCGCCTCTGTCCAACACAGTCTTTCTGAATCTGCCACTGCAAAGTTAGTGAATGCTTTAGTCACGAGTCGTCTTGACTAATGCAATTCTCTTCTTTTTGGTATTTTGGTTTTTTAATTTCTTAGACGTGTAGTCAATGGTTAGGTATTTCCGTTGATTATTTAGATCTAATACAGATGGGCAGTTTTTAAAACAAAGAGAAAGCCGTTTCTAAGCCAAATCAAGCGACAAATGTGTCCGTGCATATACTACCCAAAACAACAGTCAGATCAGACTTTAACCTAGCTGTTATTTGGAAACAAAAGTTTCGGAGTGTATGGTTCGCGAAGTTGCGGACGTTGCAAGCAGTAAAACATGCTAAATGACTGTACATATGGTCCGCTTGCTCAGTCACTTCGGTCAGAGAGAAGTGATGATAGAATGTGAAGTTGATAACAGCTGTCACTAAAAAAGCAAAACAAACAACGACGAATTTACTTACCAAATTCCGTTTCTTAAGGACAGAATGACGACGCTTATTTAAAACCCAATGCTGATGAATTGCCAAACGTCTAGTACTGTCTTGGTGCGGTAACTTGTGTCCTCCCAAAAGAGTGAATGTGATTCACGTGGCGGAAAAGCAGTTGTGACGTAAACCATTTAAAACCTTTCTCAACAATAAATGACGTTCAGTTCGTGGTTGCGTCAACTCTTCCTGAAAGTGACGTCTCAATGTCAGTCATCATGATCACACATTCCTGAAAAGTCATAAGTCTATTTCTGTATTTATACTATACATTATGCAGTACCTGCAAAAGTCGACGTCTTATGTCGCGGGCGTCACGCGTTTGAATAGGTGTTTATTAAGTGTCTATTCTAAGTTGAATTTTAAATAAAGATGATGAAAACGGATTTTTTTTTATGATCTCAGTGAGTCCCTTGTTGAGTCTTGAGGCCGCGACCGACCCAAGGTCTCCCCGCATAGTTGTGTAGGTCCGCGGCAAAATTATGGCTTTTATTCATCCACTTAGATATGAATTTGACAGCAGACACATCGAACGAAGAGGCAGACTTAGAGTACCCAAAGGTAGTACATCACGTTATGCCAACTCTTTTGTCCCTCAGGCTGTTACCCTTTTTAACAGTAATATCAGTAGATAGTGTCTGTCAACATTCTTAAGTTCTTTAGTACTCGCCCTTTCAGTAGTTCACTGCAACATTGCTGACACCAGAAGCATAGGGGGAATACAGCATAAGTGTTCTTATGCCAAGAGAATTACAAAGGTACGTCTGTAACAGTTCAGCTCTTTAACTGAGAGTTATGGGTTATTTAATTATTTCAATGAGTGAATGATGCTGCCATATGTTGTACGGGCAGACAGTGAATTTCCTAATGAGGGATTAATAAAGTATTATTGTATTGTACTGTATTGTATGAATTGTATTGTATTGTATTGTATTGTATTGTATTGTATTGTATTGTATTGTATTGTATTGTACTGTATTGAATTGTATTGTTTTGTATTGTATTGTACTTTGTTGTATATCTCAACTGCCGCTAGAACAAACGAAACGCGAAGCACATGCATGAGTTTCTCTTCAACAGAATGGCAAGAGTGAAAGTCTAGGGCACACTCAGCAGGCTTGGAAGGTGTGCCACAGGGAGGATGAGTGTCCCTAAGGCTGTGCTTGGTCATCATTAATAATTACATTCTCTCTCTCTCTCTCTCTCTCTCTCTCTCTCTCTCTCTCTCTCTCTCTCTCTCTCTCTCTCTCTCTCTCTCTCTCTCTCTCTCTCTCTCTCTCTCTCTCTCTCTCTCTCTCTCTCTCTCTCTGGTTCTTCAACCAGCGAAAACAAAGAGTACCTTAATCGCCACGTGACAAACACATCAACGCCNACTGCAGCCATTACAATTACAACTACACGCTGATCTTGTTGAACAAGTCACTGAGCGTAAATTATTAGAAATACATGTTGATGAACAACTGTGCTAGGAGACCCATATAAATGTTGTTTGTAAGACCAAACATTTTCTCGTTGCCCCAGCTTAGACATGTAACGGATACAAATACCCGTAAATTGCTTTTCTTTTGTCATATAAAATCCCACGTTGGTAATGTCTCAACAGTGTGGGACGGCTGCAGTGATGTTCACATGAAGAGGCTAAACTTCATATATAAAAGAACTGTAAAAATGATAGATAAACGTCCCATCCAGACAAATTTAGACACTTACACATTCTCGGTCTGCATCAGCAACTTACTTTAAACAAATGCGTTTTATGCATAAGATACTGAATAATATGACACCCCAGTATCAAATCACTAAATTTATATCTCAGAAGAACCTGAACGGACCTCAAGAAACAATACCTTACCCCTACCACTGCCAAGAATCGACCTTTTTAAAATTAGTTTGTCTTTCTCTGGTCCGTTTGCTTGGAATTCTATTCCTGCACACTTGAAAACAATATAATCTCAACAGGAATTTTTAAAACAAACTTTTCTGATTACCTGATGAGTCAAACTTAGTACTTCTCTCAGGTAATGCAATAGCTCCTGTGCCTCATGTATTTCATGTAGATGGTTGGTTTATATGTGTGTGCGCGCGCGCGTGTGTGTGTGTGTGCGTGCGTGCGCGCGCGCGTGTTTTTGTGTGTGTGGTTGTATGTATGTGCGGCGTCAAAAATAAAAGAGAACAAAATGTAGAAGGCAAAGTGAGAATGTTCAAAAGATATTTTCTCTTTACAGTGTATTTACAATGAACCGTTTATAAATAAACAAAAGTTGTCAAATTCGCAACCAACAACAGTCTCAACAATCATAACTTTAACCCATTCAGCCCTGACACATTACAGGAGCACTACAGCAGGAGACGCGTCGACCATGATAATTTAGGGCAGTGCCACATTACCTTGGCGCCAAGATAATCTGGCACTACCCTTGGAATATCATGGTTGATCAATCTCCTGCAACAGGTGCATAGTCGTTAGATGACGCCTCCCAAATTTGGGAAATACGGCCGTCGGGCTGAATGAGTTAAGACTAACATTTAGAAACCGATGTCACCTCTGGGAAGCATCCTAGTATATAGGAATTGAAGAAGTAGCCCCTCCCCCACAATCCCCCTCACTTCCTCCGCCCGTATTTTTATCTGGACATTAGTTGTAACAATACACCTTTACGTAACCAAGTGGGAATTCATTACCAGATAACATTTTCAGTGATAGTTGTTTTCTATATTATTATATTTGCCGTCATGTGGCAATAGCCTGTACGTCCATTTTATTTTTTTAACAAGAAACGGAAAGCCCTTATGGCTCACGTGTATGATTAATCGACATAATTTGTGACCTTGACATTTCAACAGGTCACTGCAATGAGTAAGTTTTTAAATGTCTAAGCATTAAGTGAAGGGATCGCTTCTCCACCAGTGAAAGCCGAGTTTTCTCAAAATGTATACATTCTTCACAAATTTGGGAACCCTCCCTGAACCTTGACCTTTGTGAAGGGGCGACTAAATTAGCATGCATAGAACAGTGTTATCATCAGCTGCCTTAATGCCAATGTATAATTGAAAATATTCCAAAAAGTTAGATACAAACTACAATTTTATGAAAAACTGGCATTTTTCACACTTGCTGACCATCTGTGACCCTTGACCTTTCCGAGGGGTCATCCAAATTAGTATGCTTAGAAAGGCTTTATTATCTCTGTGCCACGTTTGGGCTTGAAGTTGAAAACAATATTGGGGAAAAAACAGTTTTTGTCAAAATATGGCTATTTGTGACCCCTTTCTAGTCCGTCCCTCACCCCCCCCCCCACTTCCTCCCATCCCCCCCCCCCAAATCCTTGACCAGTGCGAGGGGACCACTAAATTATTAAGCGTAGAAAGGCCATTTCCATCAGCTACCTTTGTTCCAAATCTGACTGAAAACTTGGCAAAAACTTCGATAAAAGCTATAACAAAAACACATTTGCGGACCTCCCGTGACGCTTAAACGTCCCGCGAGGGGTCTACGAAATTACGATGCATAGAAATGTCCTACCATCATGTATCTCTGTACCAAGTTTGGGTTTGAAGTTAAACATAGTATTTGAGGACAAACAATTTATGTCAAACTTTGTCACCCTTTCTGGACCGCCTGTGACCTTGACCTTTATAAGAGGTCACTGAAATTGGTATGTTTTGAAAGGTTTCACCACAAAGTACCCTTGGGCCAAGTTTGATGTCCGAGGCTTGAACAGTCTCCGAGAAAATGCCAACGTTAGACGACGGACTGACGACGGATGACCCATTACATAGACTCAATTTTGCTATCGCACTTGAGCCAAAACGCGAGATTTTTAATTAGCCAAGGGCCGTATGACCATATTTTAACAGGATCGGGACATGTCAGACAAAAGCACCAAACGTTCTGAGGTATTTCATTATGACATACTTTTTCATCTTAGAAGTGGTGCCCACGCATCTGAGCTTCTGGGTAGGGTCACGTGACAATTTTCTATTTTCAGATTAAAGACATTGCCACTGACTCACTTCATTCGCGTCTTGTTCTGCAATTGTCAAACCTAAAATCTTTCAACTTGCCAGGCTAATTGCCCTTTGGATGACCTGTCTAAAAATACCTGCTTATTTGATTGAGGTCAAGGTCACAAACGTAAAATATAGTGTGTTTGCAGTGCTCGTGAAGTACTTTGTTTTAGCAGTAACTGATTTGGGAAGGAGGTTTTGATACAGTTCTCTGAGATAAATTGTTTCCTGACACATAATAACACTCAACTAAATTCGCATAAAATAATGCTGTATAATCGATCGTTTATACCCGGCTCAGGGTCGAGAAGCAAAGTTAATTTGTGTGTGTGTGTGTGTGTGTGTGTGTGTGTGTGTGTGTGTGTGTGTGTGTGTGTGTGTATGTGTGTGTGTGTGTGTTTGTTTGTTTGTTTGTTTGTTTGTAATCTGTTTAGTTTCTCTCTGGCGTGTGTCAGATGTAAAACAAGGTTTTCCCCTCAGCACGTGCACGTTCTGTTCGAGTGAGGAGTGGAGCAGATGTCGCCTCAGACCACCATCTGCTTACCTTAAGAATAAAGCTCAAGTTAAAGAAAAGCCGCACAGAGACAACAAGAAGACAGCGCTATAATGTAGGCCTCCTCAGAGAGACTGGAGTGGGAGAAGAGTTCAAACTGGTGCTGTCCAACCGGTGTCAAGCGCTACAGGAGCTAGTAAATGAAAAGGAGGCGGTCACCACAGAGCAGCAGTGGAAGGCAGTTAGAGAGGCGCTGAACTCAACCTGCAAAGACACTGTAGGGTTCAGGAAACACCATCACAAGGACTGGCTGTCGGCACAGACCTTGAAGAAGATAGAAGTGAGGAAGCAGAAGAAAGCAATTGTCAACAACAGTCGCACGAGAGCAGCCAAAGCAAGGGCACAGGAGGAATACTCGGAAGCCAACCGCAAGGTGAAAGGGAGTATCAGGGCAGACAAGAGGGCCTACACAGACAGCCTGGCAGCAGAGGCAGAAAAGGCAGCAGGCAGCGGCAACATGAAACAGCTCTACGACATTACCAGAAGATTGTCGGGCAAGTATGGCCATACAGAAAGACCAGTAAAAGACAAAGAAGGCAAGCCTATTGCAGACAAAGCAGACCAACACGACAGATGGGCCGAGTATTTTGAAGAGTTACTGAACAGACCCAGTCCACCCGACCCCCCAGACATCCAGCCAAAAGAGACCGACCTACCTATCAGCTGTGACAGACCCAGCCGAGAAGAGATCAGAGGAGCAGTGGCAATTTTGAAGAACGGCAAAGCAGCAGGGCCAGATGGCATCCCAGCGGAGTCTCTGAAAGCAGACCTAGAGACAACAGTAGAGATGCTGTACCCACTGTTTGGAAA
Source organism: Semisulcospira habei (assembly GCA_036245525.1). NCBI lineage: Eukaryota > Metazoa > Mollusca > Gastropoda > Semisulcospiridae > Semisulcospira > Semisulcospira habei. The sequence continues at coordinate 73,145,912 of BTPG01000003.1, forward strand.
GATCTGGGAAGAGGAGATGATGCCGGCTGACTGGAAGGCGACCTTAGCAAGTGTTCCAACTACAGCTGTCAGTACCAGGAAAAGTCTTCAACAGGATCATCCTGGTGAGAATGAAGAGCTCCGTTGACCCCCAGCTGAGAGACCAGCAAGCAGGATTCAGGAAAAACCGATCATGTACAGACCAGATCGCCACTCTCTGCATCATCGTGGAACAGTCTCTGGAGTCGAGCTCCCCGCTGTATGTCAACTTTGTGGATTACGAGAAAGCATTTGACAGCGTGGACCGAGAGACTCTTTGGAAACTCCTACGACACTACGGTGTACCCACAAAGCTTGTCCGCCTGATCAAGAGCAGCTACGATGGCATGACATGTCGCGTGATCCACGAAGGGCAGTTCACCAGGGAGCTCCAGGTCAGAACCGGTGTCAGGCAGGGGTGTTTGCTGTCTCCGTTCCTCTTTCTACTGGCCATAGACTGGGTCATGAAGAGGACCACATAGCACAGACGAAATGAAATACAGTGGACACTGTGGACACAGCTTGACGACCTCGATTTTGCAGATGACTTGGCTTTACTGTCCAACACTCATCAACAAATGCAGGACAAGACCACGAGGCTTGCTGACATCTCGTCCCAAGCGGGCCTCACCATCCACAAACAGAAAACAAAGACAATGAGGCTGAACGCAACCAGGGAGGAACCAGTCTTGCTTGCTGGCACCCCGTTGGAGGAGGTGGAGTCCTTCACCTATCTCGGGAGCATCATAGACAAAAAAGGCGGCACTGATGCAGATGTCAGAGCACGAATCGCTAAAGCCAGAGCAGCCTTTCTCCAGTTGAAAAAAGTGTGGAGTTCCAGAGAGCTGTCACAACACACCAAAGTCCGGATTTTCAACTCCAACGTAAAAGCAGTTCTCCTATATGGAGCAGAGACTTGGAGATTGACAAAAACCACAGTCAACAGAGTGCAGATCTTCATAAACAGTTGCCTTAGAAGAATTTTAAAAATCCACTGGCCAGAGAAGATCAGCAATGTCAGACTCTGGGAGAGAACAGAGCAGATAACAGCAGATAATAAAATTGGGCGAAGAAGATGGGGATGGATTGGTCACAGTCTGAGAAAACCAGCTTCCAGTATCACTAGGCAGGCATTGTCATGGAACCCCCAGGGAAAGAGGAAAAGAGGCAGGCCGAGAAACACCTGGCGTCGAGACCTCCAAGCAGACATCAAGAGACTGGGAACCACCTGGAGTAAAATCGAAGGAGAAGCACAGGACAGGAGTCGTTGGAGGTCTCTCGTCGACGGCCTATACCCGGGGAGGGGTGACAGGCGTAAGTAAGTAAGTACGTGCACGTTCGCATGGGAGACACAGACACTACGTGATCTACGCCATCTTGTGACGTGTACGACATTCATCCGTAGATTGCAATTTTATGTATTAGAGGGTCAGAAAAGGTGGTTTTATCAGCTTGTTTTCCATACTTTGAAATTTCAGTTAGCAGTTCGACCGCAGTGAGCCGGGGAGAGCAGAGATCTTGTGTAGACGCTGTTCATAAAATACAGCACTGGAACATATAATGAGATTGTCTTTTTTTAAGTTTAAAAGAATACTGAATGTTAACAAAAGATAACAGCAAAAAGCATGGTTCATGAGCGCTGCAAAAGCACCTGTTGGCAAATGGACATGATCAGCAAGAGCGCGACATTTTAGTAATGGGATTTAGTCCTCAACAATAAGCTTCCAGAGATGATCCTCATTTGGGCAAACTTTGAAACAGATTTCCACATTATACAAGTACCTTTAGAGCCCTTGTGCCACTGTCTTTCTCACACAATAGTTCTAGAACTAAAACACTTTGCTTGCTTGACTGGGATCGCAGCGTGCATACCTGACGTGGAAACTATACACTAAACAATCTTGGAAGAGTTCTGCGTCATGTTCTTGAGACTGCTTCTAAAACAACCCACTGATTGTGTTCCTGCCGCTTGACCAGTGTCATGAACAATCCAATGACATGATCAAAAATGCCGGAAGTGTCCTCAGACTAACCGAGAACCCGTCGGCATTTCGCCAATGGACTCTGTCGTGACCGAACCAAGCACGACAGCTGAACAAATCAAAATTTCCTAATGTAGATAGCATGGACATGGCCTGGTGGACACAATCAAGGAAAATGCAGTCCTTTCTGACAGATCCACTCCAGAGCTGATGACTTGGGACACTGTTGATGTTCGGACCGACTCTGTGACGGAAATAGCGCGCAGTATCGAAACACTTGGAAAGAAACAGTACAACGCCTTCTTCGTGTCACTACTAACAAATCATCCAATGTAGAGGAACTTCCTATGACTTTTCATGCCATCTGGATCACAGCCCCAAACCAAAAACCGCCGTGAGATGGCCTTAGTTGCCTGCTCGGCGTTAAACCCAAATAACTAACCAACTAACCAAACCAACAAAGTTGAAATGATCTTGCACTTGAGGAGTGACGTGCCTCTTTTATCCAGCCGGTACATTGTGGCAAGGAACAGGGAAACGGAGAATAGTGCATTTTTTCATGCACGAGAACGATAGGTAATACTCCGGAACGACAGGTAGTACTCCGGTCCTATCTTGGACAGTAATCAGACATCCTGAGTTGTCAAGAACAAGTGTCAGATCCTATGTCATTCCCTGAAATACAACTTCAAGATAACGAAACAAATGTCGCTGCATTTCAGGAGAAGGCCATTTCATGGCGAGTCAGTGTGGTTAACGTTTGCATTATAGGCTGCAAATGTGCACCAATAGCTCTTATGGTGTGTAAATAATACATTTACGTTTCACAATCGATGATACATTTGTGAATCTTTTTGACTTTGACCTATATACAAAAGGCGACTGATAAAACATACCAAAACACAATTTTGCTACCAAATGGTTAAGTTTGTACTATAACCGTTTAAGAATATAAAAGAAAGTACACAGTAGGGCAAAATATGTTTATTTTTCACAACTGCTGGCCTTTTGTGACCGTAACCTTTATCAAAGGTCATTCAGTTAGGTATTTCCAGAAAGGTCGTCTAATGCACAATAGACTTGCCAAGTTCGAAGATTCTGGGTTTGATGGTCACAGAGCTAGAGGCCACAATAGCGGGTCAGTGGGGCTGCCCTTTTAACGTCACCATTAAAAGTAGAAAATGTGACGTGACGCGACCCAGAAGGCCCTAACGCGTGGACATCCCTTCCAGAGTGAAAGAGTATGACCCGATGAAGTACCTAAAAACGTTTGGTGCTTTTGTCCAACGTGTTCCAATCAACTTGCTAAGGCATATAAGTAATGTATAACAATAAACTATCTACTATTTTCAAAAAAGGGCATACTGGTCTTTGACGTTTAGCAGCAGATATTTTGTGATCTTTCCTGTGACATTTAACGGTCCCCTCCACCATCTGATTTGTTATGTATCGAAATTAATCAGCGTGCAAAAAGATAAAGACACCTCTGTTGTGTGTGCCTACTCACGTTTCTTGTGAAAATGTTACGAAAGTCTTAGTTAAGACAGAATAACGTTGAGAGCCGATAATATCGGCGGATTATATCACTCAGGTCCCGCCTGTTTTCAGGATATTGCAGACAAGAGAGACTATCTTGTCAAAGCGCAAAAATACGAATGCATACTCACGTAATTTAAACGAAAAAAACGAATGTTCCTAAGTTCCGGAGAAAGACATGGGTTATATAAGAGACCTGATCCATTCTTTTTGAGGATGGAAATGATCGTCTTATTCTATACCTGCGTATTTCTCTGTGGGCTGGCGATTGGGTGCCTGATAGGCGGGGGCAGGGGATCTAACTGTTTGTCTGTCCAGCGCTGTGATTCCCCTTGGTTTGCATACAATTCTGCCAGCGCTAGCCTCACCTATCTGGTTTGTGAGTATCTATAACTCGAAGCAAATTTGTATCGTTACATTGTTGTGTAATGTTCTGTGCATCTACTGTGGGAAATCAGGGTATTTACCCGACCACATATAGTAGCGCACCTTCATGTTTGTGTATGTATGTTTCTCCTGCCTACTTCCTAAGTTCCGGAGAAAGACATGGGTTATATAAGAGACCTGATCCATTCTTTTTGAGGATGGAAATGATCGTCTTATTCTATACCTGCGTATTTCTCTGTGGGCTGGCGATTGGGTGCCTGATAGGCGGGGGCAGGGGATCTAACTGTTTGTCTGTCCAGCGCTGTGATTCCCATTGGTTTGCATACAATTCTGCCAGCGCTAGCCTCACCTATCTGGTTTGTGAGTATCTATAACTCGAGGCAAATTTGTATCGTTACATTGTTGTGTAATGTTCTGTGCGTCTACTGTGGGAAATCAGGGTATTTACCCGACCACATATAGTAGCGCACCTTCATGTTTGTGTATGTATGTTTCTCCTGCCTACTTCCTAAGTTCCGGAGAAAGACATGGGTTATATAAGAGACCTGATCCATTCTTTTTGATGATGGAAATGATCGTCTTATTCTATACCTGCGTATTTCTCTGTGGGCTGGCGATTGGGTGCCTGATAGGCGGGGGCAGGGGATCTAACTGTTTGTCTGTCCAGCGCTGTGATTCCCCTTGGTTTGCATACAATTCTGCCAGCGCTAGCCTCACCTATCTGGTTTGTGAGCGAATGTTAGAAGAGCTTGGGCAGGGTAAGTATTGCGTCTAGTGAAGGAGTCATTGACCTTAACCCATTCAGCCATGACGCACTACAGCAGGAGATGGGTCGACCATGGTAATTCAAGGGTCGGCGCTAAGCTAATCTGGCACTGCCCTTTCTATTATCATGGTCGATCCAGCTCCTGCAACCGGTGCATAGTCATTAGATGACGCCTCCAAAATTTGGAAAATACGGCAGTCGGGCTGAATGAGTTACAGCACAATTACGCAAAAGTTAGCATGCCCGTACCGCTTGTTGGAGTACTCCCCAGAAAGACCCACTCCGGGAGTAAGCCACAACGGGTGGTACCGATAGTCATATGTATCGACAGTCCTATGGCGAATATTCCAACGTATCGACAGTCCTATGGCCAATAGTCTTATATATTGACAGTCCTACGTTTTTTATTGCCTCGATAATCCTACGTTTCACCAGTCTTACGCAACTAGAATTTCTCACAGTGTTGGTCAATAGTCCTATGGTCGATAGTCCTACATTTACAAGAAAAAGAAACTAACAAACAATGCGTCCGCCACTCAGCCCATGCCCCCCCCCCACCCCCCCCCCCTCCGGGCCTCACCCCCTTCCCGCCACGACAATCACCCTTCCAAAACGCCTTTTCTGTACATCTGGAAGCTTAATTCGGGCATGAAACACAGCATAATCAAAGTTTTGCACGCACATGAGGTGTTGCTTTTACTGTTGCTCTTGTTATCGTTGCCATCATGCTTTTTGTTGTAGTTTTAGAGCTCTACTATTTTTTTTAATATCCCGCATGAAACGCAAACAGATTATTGTGTTGTGAATTAGACATGTGTCTAATGCAGGTCAGTTTGGTATTGTTCTAGGGTCCCAGCACTTCACTAGACAGTGTCTGCCCCGCCCAAGCTCTCCCAACACTCGTTAGTATCATTTTACGAACTTAAGTGTAGATTCGTATTTTTATGTTTTGTCAAAATAGTCTCTCTTGTGTGCATCCTTAAAACCGAGTCGGTGTTAAAGGGATACAAGCAGCCACGGATTTGGAAAGGCCAACCATTATTTGCACTGAGCAGTCTAACATAGATTGACCTGCACTCTCGGGTTTTGATTATACACCGTCACACAAAATGCAGTATCGTGCCATAACATTTGTTCTTCAAAATCTGGCCCATTACATGGACTCACCATTTGCTGTCACAGGAGAGCCAATATAAACAAAAAAACAAACAAATAACACACAATAAACAACTAACACATTTTTCTTGCAGTTCAGGGTGCTGACGTCTTGATTCCATTAGAAAAAAAAACAGCCTTAGAACCGAGTTTTGCAGTCGTCGGTAAAAAAGAAATAAAAAAAAAATAAAATAGAAGAATTAATTAAAATAACAATTAAATGAATATATAATGGATAATTAAATGAATAAATAAATATTAACCCGTACAGTGCTAACTGACGCCTGAGCATTTATACCTCTTGCAATTTAGTGGTGTTCAATTTTCTCAGCATTGAAAGGGTTACAAAGCGGCATTGACTTGCCTCAATTATGAAAGCAACGCTAAGACACTCCCCCAAAGCCCCCTCCCCCTCCCCTTCCGCCACCCTTGCACCCTCCCCACCATTGCGAAATCACCGTGAGATGGAAGCACTCTCCCTGTAAAGTCAGTCATTCATTTCTACCCCATCGACTGTATCAAGGGCTGCTAAAAACATTCGGTCAATACTAGTACAGATCACACTTCACCAACACAGTTCTCTATGTCTTCTTCCAAGCCTCTGCATCGTATTCTGAGAGCTTCCCGTTGGGTTAGCGCCGCTAACTCATTCAGGCCGACGCACGTATTTCCTAAATTTTGGAGTCGTCATCTAACGACTATGCACATGTTGCAGGAGATGGATCGACCATGATAATTCAAGGATAGTGCCAGATTAGGCGCTAAGCTAATCTGTTACTACCCTTGAATTATCATGGTCGACTCATCTCCTCCTGTAGTGCGTCAGGGCTGAATGGGTTAAAGCGCGCCGAACACTCTATAAATTTTATCCGGGAAACTTGACATCTAAATAACCTCAACAAAGGTCATCAGTAAAAAAAATATATATATATATATAGTCAGCTTTGCTTATAACAAAGTCGGATTAAACCAAATTCGAATACAGCAAAACGTTTGGTGAGGTCCCGGCCAAATGTGTTCTTTGTCTATATAAAATGAAGCCGCTTTTACCAAGGTCGGACAGAGCAAACATTTTCCGCGGGCGCTGTCAAATGCGGCAGAAATGTTTTTCATAAGCAGC
>BTPG01000003.1:73162309-73184809 GCA_036245525.1 Semisulcospira habei
TGTATACGGCCAATATCACGGTCGGGTAATTTTATAATTTCCCTTGATATGAAAATAACGAGGGTATAATTAGTGCCACGGGCTCACGTGGAGTTGACAAGTGGCCGGCCCTACTAAGCTGGGACTAATGAATAGTAATGGGTCCCTGGTCAGCTAAGATCAGAGGACGCTGGCCACCATAATAGATGTGGAATAATTATGAGAGACAGTAATGGGTTCCTTTGATAGCTAGGATCAGAGGACGCCGACCACCATAATAGATGTGGAATAATTAGGAGAGACAGTAATGAGTTCCTGGTCAGCTAAGATCAGAGGACGCTGACCACCATAATAGATGTGGAATAATTATGAGAAACAGTAATGGGTTCCTTTGATAGCTAGGATCAGAGGACGCTGACCAGCATAATAGATGTGGAATAATTATGAGAGACAGTAATGGGTCCCTGGTCAGCTAGGATCAGAGGGCGCTATCCACCAGAGCAGATGGGGGATAGATTATGGGCGACAGTAATAGCTCCTTTGACAGATAGGGTCAGGGGACGCTGGCCACCATGATAGATGGGGAATAATATGGGTGACAGTAATAGCCCCTTTGACTGGTTGAGACAAAGGGGCGATGCCCTCGGCCAGAACGGGTATATATAGTGAGAGGGCTCACAACGAAGGAAACGAGATAGAGGGAGAGCTCACAACGAAGGGAACGAGATAGAGAGGGAGCTCGCACAATGAAGAGAGAGCACACAACGAAGAGAGAGAGTGAGATAGATAGATAGAGGGAGCTGAGAAGCGAGAGACCGAGCGCCGGTATTTTCGCCATCTTAGTATGCCATGCTAGTAGGTTGGTTGTGCCCAACCTCTTAGACCCACGATGACCAAGAAATAAAAGACTCTTCTGGAAACACTCTGGTCTGGCTGCGTCTTCCATCTACAACACATTGCGTGTGGCTGCGGTAGTGTAACACTACCTTATCTTCTTATTTGGTGCCGTGACCAGGATCTCGGAACGGGAAGAAACAGAGGAACGAAGAAACAGAAAAACTAGACTATCAGCACCAAATCGACAGCCAACGACGCAAGGGTGGAAGAGCAGACCAGAAAGAGAAGAGAAGAGTCAAGCCAACAACCCGAAGAGAAAAGCAGAGGTCGAGCCCACGTCAAGGAAAAACAGAGTTCGAGCCCACGTCAAGGAAAAGCAGAGTTCGAGCCCACGTCAAGGAAAAGCAGAGTTCGAGCCCACGTCAAGAAAAGCAGAGTTCGAGCCCACTTCAAGAAAAGCAGAGTTCGAGCCCACGTCAAGGAAAAACAGAGTTCGAGCCCACGGGACGTCTGCGACTCATTCAAGACCAACAGCCGAAAGGATCACGGGGTAAGTGACTTTTTCGTTTAACCCTTGTTGAGTCTTATATAGGAGCCAGACCAGTTAGCTAGGGTTGTGTTGTTGTTACATTTAAAAAGAAACAAAAATGGCAGAGGAAGTGTTTAGGATTTTAGGCGAAAAAGTAGAGGAAATGAGTCAGGCGATTAACGCCCAGAGTATAGGGCAGATGGTAGGAACGTTTGACGGAAAGCCTACCAAATTTAGGGAGTGGATAAAAGAAATTGACAAATATGCAGTGCTAATAAAAGCCCTCAACAGGCGCCCGGTCATTGCTTATCAAGCAAGCTCGGGGGTGGTGAGTGATTTTATCCATCGATTCTTACAAACGGAAGCGGCAGGGGATTGGGATGAACTGAAAAGGCAGCTAACCGTAAGGTTCGGCGAAATCGCCGATGAAAATCATGCTTTTGCGTTGCTACAGCGGGTGAAACAAAACCCAAGGGAAAGTGTGCCTCTGTACGCAGAGCGACTAATGACTCTGGCCGGCGAAGCCTTCCCGAGTCAGATGGGCGCTGCTGTGGTACAACGGCAACTAACCAATTTCTTTGTTGACGGATTGGCGCATGACTTTCTTAAGATGAAAGTCCTGAGGGATAACTCCAATACATTAGATAGGGCCGTGCAGGTGGCCATGCAAGAGGAAAACCTTCGCCATAGGTTTGAGCTACGCACGATAAACAATCGGCCAGTTAGTCAGCCGAGAGCGACAGCTAGGGGTGGAGAAGAGACTATTGAAGTAGACCATGCTCGTCACCGTAATTGTTTTAAATGCGGGAGAGTAGGGCACCAGGCACGAAATTGCCGAGTGATAGGGGCGGTTGGTCAGCAAACAATGCGTCCACCGATTCAATGCTGGAAGTGTGGGGAACGAGGTCACATTCAGCGGGAATGTAGAAAGGCCAGAAACAGGCGGCCACAAGGTCAAAGAAGGTTTCCGCCGAGGCAGGAAAACTAGCAGGTTCTGCGGCACACGAAGCCGTTACGCAGGACCGGAAAAGTAGAAAGAGTCAGTTGTTTAGCATTAATGTAGCGGGTAGCCCTAAATGCATAGTGTTCAAAATTGGGAAGCAAAGATTTCGTAGCTTGATCGATACGGGAGCAGAGGTGTCTTTGATTAGCAAGGGGGCTTACGATAAACTCAGTCATAAGCCAAAGTTAGGAAAGGGCGATGTGTCGTTACAGTCAGTTAGTGGAGAAGCTTTACAAGTATTGGGGAGTTCAGAATTAGAATTTACGGTAGCGGGGCAAAAGTTTAAACATAAGTTCTACGTGGTATCAGGGCTCAACAGGAATTTTATTTTGGGAAATGACTGGTTAGACAAAAACGGGGTGAGGATTTATTTTGACTTGAAGAAACTCAGAGTCGGAAGTGTTTATGTGCCCTATGAACAGGACATCCACATTTCGTCTTTGGTCAGAGTGACTAAGACGAAGGTGATAAAACCTCAGACGGCAGAAGTACTCCAGGTACGGATGAAGAATGCTCCGTATTTTGCAAGAGAGACACTCTTAGAGATTTCGGAAACAGACAAGGGATTTATAGCACAAGAACCGGGACTGTTAGTGACAAGCACGGTAGTCAGGCAAAATAAGCACCAGACGTACCCCATACTGATAGTAAACAACACAAACAAGACGTATAGAGTTAGAAGGGGTTGTGTTGTAGGAAAGGTAACAGCAGTTCAGGAAGTACATGAAGTACAGATAGGGTCCGTTGATCGGCAGGTATCGGCAGTCGACTTGACGGAAGTCACTGCGCCGGGTAATATGAAAGGTGTAGTGTCAGAGCTCATTACGAACAATCAAGACTTGTTCGCGAATAGCGACCTTGATTTAGGGGCTACTGACACTGTCACGATGAAACTAGATACCGGCGATCATCCTCCCATTAGGATAAAACCGTATAGAATCCCGCTTCAAGATAGAGAGATTGTTGACAAGGCTCTAGAAGAGATGTTACAGGCAGGTGTGATAAGACGTTCTCAGTCCCCATGGTCTTTTAGTTTAGTGATTGTATCCAAGAAGGATGGGTCGAAACGTTTATGTGTTGACTTTAGAAAACTGAATGAGGTTACAAAGAAAACATCGTACCCACTACCGCTGATAGATGACATTTTGTCACTGCTTGGAAAGGCCAAGTATTTTACCAGTCTGGACCTTAAGTCGGGATACTGGCAGGTCAAGATGGCGGATCAGGAGAGTAGGGATAGAGTAGCATTTGCATGCCACAAGGGATTATTCGAATTCACGAAAATGCCTTTTGGTTTGGTGGGAGCACCGGGATTGTTCATGATGCTTATGAATATCGTGCTAGCCGGTTTAGAAGGTTTTGCCTGTGCCTATCTCGATGACATTTTGATCTTCTCAGAAACAATAGAAGACCATCTGTGTCACCTTCAGACAGTCTTTGATCGATTGAGACAGCATGACCTGAAGCTGAAACTCAAGAAGTGTCAGTTCTTTGAGGAAGAAACCAAATACTTAGGGTTTGTCATTAGTAACCAGGGCATAAAACCGGATGAGGAAAAGGTAAAAGTCATTAGGGCTATGGCGGCTCCGACCTGTGTCAGAGAGTGCCGTTCGTTCATTGGTATGATTGGGTTTTACAGGAAAATGATTCCTAATTTCTCCCAGATGGCTGAACCAATCATAGCACTGACACGAAAGTATGCGAGATTCAGTTGGACAGAGGAATGCCAGAAAGCGTTTGATTTGATGAAGGAAACGTTAGCTGTAGCACCAGTGTTAGCCTATCCAGATACACGGCGTCCGTACATCCTTTACACGGATGCCAGCGACACATGCGTGGGGGCATGTCTCGCGCAAAGATGCGATGAGGATTCAGACATTTCCCCAGGCTCAAAGGTAGAAAGACCTATTTACTTTCTATCCCATAAACTTAGTACCAGTCAGAGGAAATGGTCGACAATAGAGAAAGAGGCTTTTGCGATCCATTATGCGCTTCAAAAGCTAAATCACTACTTGCATAATGCGGAGTTTGTAATCCGCACGGATCACATGCCTCTTAAGTATTTGCTTAATTCACCAATGCAGAATAAGAAGGTGCAGATGTGGGCCCTTGGCATTTCAGGATATAACTGTACTATTGAATATATCCCAGGTCCCGAAAATGTTTTGGCAGACTTACTATCCAGAATGCCGAGTGGTACTCACATGCCAGAGCATGAGGAAGAAGTAGAGGTAACCAGAGAGGTCAATGACAATGCTTTTGTCATAGGAGTCATAAACTCCAACCAATTCACCCCCAAGCAGTTCGCTAGTTGTACAGTAAGGGCAGGGTGTGACGAGAAGCTGGAAAAAGTTGATCTTCCAGGGTTTGATATTATTGAGGAACAGGAGAAGGATTCTGAAATAGTGCGCTTAAAGGACTTGTTGATTAGTGAACAAGGAACTATGACAGTCAATAGGAGATACATGCTGATAGAGGATGTTCTATATTTCTTGTCTCATCCTGATGATGAACCAGTAGCCAGATTGTATGTTCCGTCTCACTTGGTAGAGTACGTAGTCAGACAGTACCATGACGAAAATGGTCACTTAGGAATAGACAAGACTCATGACACAGTCAGTAGAAAGTATTACTGGCCTAACATGTACAAACAACTGTATGAATATGTTAGTGGGTGTGTCATCTGTCAGTCTAGAGTGTTACAAAAGAAAAGGGCCCCCGTACAGGAAATGGACATTCCTCCATACCCATTCGCTAAGTTGTCATTGGACTTAGCAGGTCCGTTTGACCGCTCCGTTAGCGGGAATCGCTATGTCATAGCATTCATCTGTCATCTGACAGGTTGGGTAGAGGCGTTCCCTGTACCAGATAAAACGCCGCAGTCAGTGGTACAGCTGCTCGTAGAAGAAATTCTACCCAGACATGGCTGTCCATTGCAGATAGTATCAGACAATGGATCTGAGAATGTGAATAGGGTTATGGCAGAAACGTTGGCAGAACTGAACATAGATCATGTCACGACCAGTCTTTATCATCCACAGTCTAATGCTAAGGTCGAACGTTTTCACAGAACTTTTAACGACATTCTGTCCAAAAAGATACAAGAGGATTTTTCGACATGGGACGTGCATATTAACCAGGTACTAGCAGCTTATAGGGTTTGTGTTTCGGAAACTACGCAGGAATCTCCTTTCTTTTTACTGTACGGTCGCGATCCAGTACTACCGTTAGATAACATCCTTAGACCCCGAAGAAAATACGCTGGTGAAGATTTTCACAAGATAGCGCTTGAGCAGCAACACAAGGCCTTCACCCAGGTGTATAGGCGAATTAAGAAAGCACAGAAGAAGGGGGCTAAGTATGCTAATAGAGGTGTACAGCCTGTCGAAATTAAGGTCGGTGACCCAGTGTACCTTCGTAATCACCGTAGACACAATAAGTTAGACAGTAAGTGGAGGTCGCACTATAGAGTGCTGGAACAATTGTCGCCTGTCACATTCAGGGTACGACATCAACTAGATGGCACTGAGGTCAGTTCACATGCTGAACACTTGCGGATAGCCAAAATTAGCGAGTGGCCTATTCCAAAAGCCAGGGGGAGAACATTACGTAAAGCCACACAGGTTGTAGCTCCAGAATCATCTGATAGCGACAGTGACGACGCAGTAGGGCAAGAGAACGCACGAGACAGACTGACTAGGGGGGTGCGAAAAGAGCGTGAGAATTCTTCATCCGAGGAGGACGTTCCGTTAATGGAGTTAAGAAAGCGCCTAAAGACAAGGGAGAAAAGATCTCTCTCAGCAGTAAACGTTAGTTGTAACAAGGGCACATCAGACAGTTCTGATGATGGGGAGATCGACGACAATCGTTCGATTCAGCCTAGTTTACAGACTAATGGGGTTAGGGAAATTCTTGAAGCGATACTGACTCTTCTGCCAAAGAAGGCTTCAAATTAGAAATGCGACTCTCAGACGGTATCTGGGAGAGGACTATTGTAATGTGTAAATCATGAAGCATGATTTGAGTTTTGTCAGAGACAGTGGTATAAGTCTCTGGTGGTATCTTGTATGTTGCAGACAACAACAAGATGAAGTTTTTTTTTAGTCTGATAGTATTGGGGCTAGCGCAGGGTTTAAATATTAATCACAATGTCGTATTTCAAAAACTTGATGAAGTTACCACTAGTAAGTGGAGATTCAGGTCGGCCTGCGCCAGAATCAATGACGGCTCAGTATGACTTAGAATCCACAACAATAGCAGTAGACGCGCAACGTACGCGGTTCGCGCTCCTTACGGAAGCTGAACTTGAAGCTTGTTCCAAACCCTTGATAGGATTCTGTGCGATTCGAAGTGCAATATATCCTATGAACATTAATCAGTTTTGTGTTACTGCGCTGTTTTTAAACAATTCAGACGTAATTGCAACACACGGCCAAACAAAGGTCAAGTTGGGTACAGTGCTACCTATGGCACGGTATATAATGGATGGGCTATGGGTCATTAGTAATCATAGTCCACTAAAGATGAGTATTAGTTGTCACGGTAAAGGGGTCACGTACCAACAAATCAACCCACCATTATCGCTAATCCGCCTCAATGAATCATGTACGGCTATTAGTGATAGATTGATGTTAACCCCTTACTACCAGCAAGAGAGCCAGTATCAGGTGGAAGACAAATTGATAGGATGGATGGAAAACTATGCATTTTCCAATATAACGTTATGGAAACTATTTCATAGCGCTTTACCAGACTACGATCTCATCTCTTTGTCCAAAGAGTTAGATGAAATTAAGGAAATGCCAATGGATCATCTAATTGCTCGACTTCAGAGCGATTCGTTAAGCCAAAACAAGAATGGGCGATATGGAAACAGATAATCATTGGTTCTATCGTAGGGACAGTCGTAGTGATCATAATTGGGGTAGAGTGTATGCGATATAAGAAGAAAACTAGCGCATGGTTTGGCTCCATACTATCACGACTCAGGAAGGGTGAACGTGAGGTCACTGTGCCTACGTTGATTTCGGCGGCTGTGCAATCAGCAGACGTGAATGACGTCGCAAGAGCGAAGGACTCTACGCCGATGATGGAGGGAGGAGTGCAGTTACTCCCCGCCTCGAACGTTGTCAAGTTTTACCCATCGTTGGGGTAACCAAGGATCAACGCTGTGGCGATCCAGGAAGGATCGTGAAGAATAACGAACATATGTGCACAGACATAACTGAGTCGACGATTTTGATGTGAACAATTATTGGCGTGATTACGCCGGACAATAATAATTTTTAATAAGGAGTGATCGATTTAAATAAGCGGTCATTCCGAAAAATGATGTATTTTGTGGATAACATGTTTAATTGTTTGAAATGATTTTGTGGTTTGAATATTGTGTAATGAAAAAAAAACGAATCTTGTGAATTAAGATTCCTTTTTTTTTCGGGTAGGTTTGGGAGGAATGTTACACTATAAGTGTATACGGCCAATATCACGGTCGGGTAATTTTATAATTTCCCTTGATATGAAAATAACGAGGGTATAATTAGTACCACGGGCTCACGTGGAGTTGACAAGTGGCCGGCCCTACTAAGCTGGGACTAATGAATAGTAATGGGTCCCTGGTCAGCTAAGATCAGAGGACGCTGGCCACCATAATAGATGTGGAATAATTATGAGAGACAGTAATGGGTTCCTTTGATAGCTAGGATCAGAGGACGCCGACCACCATAATAGATGTGGAATAATTAGGAGAGACAGTTCCTGGTCAGCTAAGATCAGAGGACGCTGACCACCATAATAGATGTGGAATAATTATGAGAAACAGTAATGGGTTCCTTTGATAGCTAGGATCAGAGGACGCTGACCAGCATAATAGATGTGGAATAATTATGAGAGACAGTAATGGGTCCCTGGTCAGCTAGGATCAGAGGGCGCTATCCACCAGAGCAGATGGGGGATAGATTATGGGCGACAGTAATAGCTCCTTTGACAGATAGGGTCAGGGGACGCTGGCCACCATGATAGATGGGGAATAATATGGGTGACAGTAATAGCCCCTTTGACTGGTTGAGACAAAGGGGCGATGCCCTCGGCCAGAACGGGTATATATAGTGAGAGGGCTCACAACGAAGGAAACGAGATAGAGGGAGAGCTCACAACGAAGGGAACGAGATAGAGAGGGAGCTCGCACAATGAAGAGAGAGCACACAACGAAGAGAGAGAGTGAGATAGATAGATAGAGGGAGCTGAGAAGCGAGAGACCGAGCGCCGGTATTTTCGCCATCTTAGTATGCCATGCTAGTAGGTTGGTTGTGCCCAACCTCTTAGACCCACGATGACCAAGAAATAAAAGACTCTTCTGGAAACACTCTGGTCTGGCTGCGTCTTCCATCTACAACACATTGCGTGTGGCTGCGGTAGTGTAACACTGCCCCGACCCGCCCATCCTTCTTGGATATGAATATGTCCTTTGATTTTTCGGCCAGGAACCGGATGCGCGACAAGGGAGCTAAATTAGACGCTTAATCTCCACAATAAAGCCTAGCTACATGGTAGCTAGCTGACAGCTAACTTGATTCGCTAACTGGGTTGCATATATCATGAATATAACTAGAGAATTTAACAGGTAGAGTTTAGATGACGACTAAAATGGTTACTGCTTGTCATGCTACCGGCCCCAGTGGTAAAAATCCCATACATAAAGTCTATTTTTGTCTGTTGTTCTAAATCTAATTTAAAAGGTGGTTTAACACCCAAATTCTTCTAATTATGTTTTAGTCACCTCTTCCAAGTGGTTTTCTTTCTTTCCTTTTTGCTTTTCATATTTCACGCCTAGCGGTCAGGTTTCTGCATAAGGCTTACATCACTTTATACCCTTCTGAAGGGTGGAGAATATGGGCGCCTCGTATGAAGGCAGTAGAAGTTGGGGGAGGGGAGGGGGAGGTAAGGGGAAATTTAGGGGGCACATTCCCACAGAAAAATAGAAGCGATTTGAAAATAAGGTTTTTTTTTAAACATCCAGCACCATATTGCGGGTACGTCGGTTTTACTGGCCTTCTTTCTTTAGCCAATGTTGCCATGTGACTAGATGTAAAAACAACATCACGATGTAACCAATGGTGAAGTACTATAATTATGATGTAATCTGAAGTAATTGGAATATGTGTACTAAGACTGCTGTCAGAGCCAACCTAGTGTAAAAGTCAAACTTTGCATTCGGTTTAATTTATGTAAGAATACCTTTACACGCATACCTGATTCCGTAAGATTTGTACAGGCGATGCGGGTTAAGGGGTAGATCCCAGACCAAGAAGTACAGGGTTGAGGCTCTAGGTCCAGCTTACGATCAGTGTGCGTTGTTTTATTAAAAGAAAAGTTTCACTGGTACGTGATTGTATCCGTTGTCGTCTTTGTGCATTTACATCCCGCGTTGGTTAGTGTCGTATTGCAGCCTGGATAAGACAAGTCACATACAAAGTCACGAGCAGAGTGTTCGTCGTAACGACAAACTGAACCCACCTGACCGGATTAAAGTCACACTTCCCAAGATTCGTGGTCAGCATCGTTGCTGTGACAGCGTTCGCCACGTGTCCCTCCATGCTTTGAGAACAAGTTCCTGTGACGTCTGCCGTCTGACCTACAACAGACAACGGGCAACAAATGTGATGTTTAGTTACTTATTGTGCAAAAAATACAAAAATGGTAAACCTCTCCCTGTGGGTTGCGCTTTTTGTCGAGGTGATTCCTACAGTAATCACCTGGACAAAAAGCGCTGCCGACAGGTACGGTGATTCACCTGTGCAAGAGAGCACTACCGTGAGCCAAAGATAAATTACCAGGACAAAAAAGCGATACCGACATATGGTTCTAGGAATACTACTGGAGACTGTGAATACATACGAAAGGCATGCATTCTCCTCAGCACACGCCCCCCACCCCCCACCCACCCAAACCACCCCCCACCCCACCCCACCCCCCACCCCCGCCTCCCCTCCCCCACATCCCGCAGCGCGCGGGATCTAATGAGAGACACTCTATTATGATGCCGTTTGCATTGAGTCTGCTTAAACTTGCAACTCGGATTTAACCCTAGTAGAGTGTTGCCGTCTCGAGTTACCTTGCATATACGCAAAACGCATTGTACACTCGGTTTTCCACTGTGGGTAAAATGCGCAACATACTTTCGTGTCTGTGTCTGCTCGATCATTAGCCATTTTAGGGCACGGGTGTCAGGAACCTCTAGCGCTCTGTTTCAACAAGAGCAAAGTCCTTTGCCAAATTGTTGTATTTTGTTTTCAATTTTTCTTACATACATTTTGTAAATTGCATTTTTGTGCTTAGTTATTTTTGTACAATTGGCGTTTGTTAAGCGCCTAGAGCTCTATTTTCTGAGGTTAGGCGCTATACAAGTACTAATTATTATTATTATTAAATTAGTCGATATTACGATGATTTCATTAGAAGACGTTTCTCTCTTTGTTTTCGTAATATTAGCAGGTGTATAAATTGTTTTTTTAAAAACACAAACATATAACAACGTCGAACTTTTTTTCCATTCTCGTATGTCGTCACCACGTACAGAACACACATGCAGTATGACACCATTCCACTTAAACTCTATCGTTTACCTGGAAAGATGGCGTACTGTACGTGTGTGATCTACCGGTCAATATAGGTTGAAAATGATGAAACTGCACCCCAATAAAGATCTGATATTTATTGTAGTACCTCGATCGTTATCTCAGAAGAAGTGTCCGCAAATAAACGCTCATAAGCACACTACACTCTCAAAAGGCACCATAGCTGTCTTTTGTTTGTTTAGTATGATAATTACAAATGACCTTGCACGATTTAGACAAAACACGTAAATCAGAGTTTAACCCGTTCATTGCTTGTAGACGCAGATTGGATTTATGTATTCTTTCTTCAATCAAATACCAAAAGTCGCAACCTTCCAAGTGACATGAATACACATTGATCTTAGCAAGAGGAATAGATCCTCGTGAGCCCTCGCAACTGCGAGGGCTCATGAGGATCTATACCTCTCGCAGTTGGGACCTGTTCAAAATTTCTCGGCGCTTTACGGGTTAAAGAGACTATAGCTGCAAGCGATCGCATGCATACGGGAAACAACGAAAACAAGCTGCTTACTATACGGCATGACATCACAAACGTTCTTAGGTAAAGTGTGTGTACTTGAAAATGGAGTACGATCGAAATACTTTGTTACCAAACCAGAAATGAAAAATGAACATTATTCCAACTGAAGTGGCCGAATGATTTACACATGGGTCAAAGTGCACACAGCACAGCATAATCAGTACATCAAAATACACGCGCGCGCGCGCACACACACACACACACACACACACACACACACACACACACACACACACACACACACACACACACACACACACACACACACACACACACACACACACACACACACACACACACACACCAACGCAGAGTTGTTCCATCAGAGCATGGTTCAATGTACGGAAATGAAGTTTTTATAATCATGATTTAGTCCAGATTCTTGTTATAAATCAGACGAGGAGAAAACAAAGCGACAGCGAAAGAGTTAATGAGATTTACTCACCAGTCGCTAAAAATAACAAGGCGTCGACGATAATTAAGGTGGAGCGCATGGAACCTGCTGATTGACAATACCTACATATTCTTCCCATCTCGTCCCACATGTGGTGGTTGATCTCCACAGAATCTGTGTTCCGTACTGAAAACCTCGACACCCTGCGCATTTGAAAGCCAGTGAACGCAGAATGCGGTTTTCAAATCATTGAGTGTAAGTTCAATGTCAAAGGTCAGCCGTAAAAGAAGCAAAGATACAAAGTGGTTTGAGCAAGAGGCATTGATCCTCATGAGCCCCAGCAAACCATCTATATATATTGCAGTTGGGTGCTGTTCAGCTTTGCTCGGCAGGGAAGAGTTAACTCATTCGAGACCTGCCGCATCATGACACGCGGCCTTAGGCCGCGTGTCTGCATGCGGCTCGTCTCGAAAGAGTCAAACCCTTCACTGCCACTTGACGCGGGTTGCCTTTATTAAATCTTGGCTCATTCAACGCCATAGAGCCGGTGACATCCTAGAATATGAATTCAAAGTGATGTCAGCAAGAGAAATAGATCCTCATGAGCCCCCGCAGTTGCCTCTTGGAACTGGCTCGTGCTGACGTCTTCTCTACATTCAGTGGTTTAATGGTGTTGCACACTGGTATTTGGGACTAGCTCAAAATGCGTTTTCAAGGTAATAACTCAAGAAGCCGAAGAAAAAACGTTTAACGTTGAGGGCTTAACGTGTTTTGTCCAACACAAAGGGGAGACGAGGCACCAAAATAGGGTCTGAACAAATTTCGACCCAACCTTGTTTCCAACCCGGGACCTTTCGGTCGAGAGACCAACGCTCTACCACCGAGCCACCCAGATCCCCATGAAGCGTAAAGGCCCCGCCACACATGCCCGATTTTGAGGCCGATTCTTGAGCAGTTTCGAATCGGAGTGTGATCGGACCGAACAACAAAAACGTGTGCACTGCCACACATTCCCGCCCGCCCGACTTTTTTTTAGCCGACCGGTTTGAATTGAAGATCAAGGTCGTACCTGTTCAGCGAAATGGCTGCTAGTTTTGACAGTGATAATGATGTGCATCCATTATCAGCAGTTTTGCATCATAATCGGGAAGAGGCGGGCGAAACATCGGCAACGAAGGTGGTACTGATCTTCCGCCATTTTTAAACTAAAACGACATGCGTGGCGAGACGCGCCCTGATTGATTGAAGCTTACAATCGGGGCCGATTCGGATCGGAAAAATAGAGCAGGTTCTAGACACACGATTCCCAGCCGATTGGGAACGGATCGGATATATGACGTCATTCGATCACAATCGGATCGGAATCGGCTTCAAAATCGGGGCACAACCAGCATGTGTGGCGGGGCCTTAAAAGACAAAAGTAAGTTTATTACACTCCTCCAGTGAAAATGAACATTGAAGATACGTGTGAATGTGATACGTTTCAACAAGAAAGAAAACGTGGGAACTCGTTACAAACTGATTGTGTTATGCCTTACTTTCAAAGTCAAACTGTTCAGACTGCGGACAGGACACAACAGGCTGAAAGCACATCTCTACAACAAGATGAAAATTGGGCAGACGGAGACTCATGTGCCCCTGTGACACTGCTCCAATGACTGCTGCCCACGTGCTCCAGGACTGCCCACTTCAGGATGTTCTGAGATGTACCGCATGGCCGGAAGAGACACCCTTGCGGTAGAAACTCTACGGCGACCTTGCGGGTCTGAAGAGGACAGCAGCATTCGTGAGGGCCACAGGCTTGGATGTCTAGAGGAAGCGATCGAGGAAGAAGAAGACACACCACGTTTCACTCCAAATGACATGACGCCACCTTATGCACACATTTCGTGTAGTTTCATGTTGCATGTAAGTGTTTTTGAATCTGTCGGCTTTACTTTATAATTTACAGTTACATGTGCATGTGATTTTGAGACGTGTGTAGCACCGTGTCTCATTCATTATGGGATGGACACTGTTTTACACTGTACTCATTTAAGCAGTTTCCTTTTCGCAAATTGTTAGGGTGCTTGTACAAATTATGACATAATCCCCCATGACCAGTTACTCACATTATACTTCACTTTTTTCAGACTCCAAAGTCGCTGAGGCTGACAAGAACCCAAAGAGCAGAATTTGGTACAAGTTTGGGACTGGATGCCACAGACAGTACTTAAAACCAAGACAGTGTCTCTTCAGTGTCTGTTGTAGTCTCACTGCTTCAAAATTATTTGTTTGGTTTTGCTACATGCTGCAAAATGATGTAACAGTGTGTCTTCAAAGATTACTATACAGGTTTCGCTTATATCACATAATGAATGATCAGCCATCCAAAACATTTTTGGGACTGATAAGAATTTGACTGATGATGTAAAATGACTGCCAAAAGTGTATGGCTTCATCTTGAAATACTACTACTTTGTGCGTGTCTGTATTGTAGGTAAGGGGAGGTACACACCTTTAAAGTTAGGGTTGGACTATACGTGTTCACAGACTGGCATTGTGTCATCATTTGAATGCTGTGAAAGTCATGCACTGTTTGAAAATTACCTTTCCACCCGTTGCAGAGGAGGGGACGTGATTTACGTTGGTTGTTGAGATCACCGTTTGCTTTCTTTTTCTTTCTTTTTTTTTAATCAATAAATAAGAGAAACATTGAATATATATATTTTTTAATTTGTAAGAAACTGGAGCATGTTGTGTGTGTGTGTGTGTGTGTGTGTGTGTGTGTGTGTGTGTGTGTGTGTGTGTGTGTGTATGTGTGTGTGTGTGCTGGTGTGTGTGTGTGTGTGTGCTGGTGTGTGTGTGTGTGTGTGTGTGTGTGTGTGTGTGTGTGTGTGTGTGTGTGTGTGTGTGTGTGTGTGTGTGTGTGTGTGTGTGTGTGTGTGCACAAAAGACCTAAATTGGGTGACTGTCTTTACCATCCTTATGGAAATTGGTGTGTGTAAAATTCTGGGTACTGCCATGTCAGACACCCATTTTTTCTGAGGGTTGTTTCTGCATTGTCTTGCGGTAAAGATTCATAAACAAATTTAAAAAAAAATCAGTTTTTCGCATTTTGGCGTTAACACATGCACTTTTGTGCTTAACAGACACGCCTCTAGTGTGTTTGAACTTGTCCCAGCAGTGTGTGTGTGTGTGTGTGTGTGTGTGTGTGTGTGTGTGTGTGTGTGTGTGTGCGTGCGTGTGTGTGTGTGTGTGTGTGTGTGCACAAAACTCCTAAAATGGGCGTGTGAGTGACATCACTCTTCTCAGCTATAAATAACTTAATAGCTGATATAGGTCGACTGCGTCGGTGAGCCGAAGTGAAATGGAGAGATACGAAAGGAAGGGTGGAGGGGGGTATTTTAGTTGTTTGAGGGAGTAAATTGTTTACGTTGCCACAAAATTAGGTTTGTTATTTGAGGGTATGGTTGTTTTGTTAAAAAAGTGTTGAGTTGTGCTGTACTTCCGGGGTGATGTGGAGGGTCTAAATTTGAGAGCCATGTACTCGTTCGCCAGCAACTTAGCCTATAATTATATTCGTGTGCAGGTTGCTATGAAGTGAAGTGTATGAGTGTGCAGTGTGAGAGAGGACGTATAGATTTGGGTGAGGCTGCTGTTGTCTTGTGTCCTGTCCGACCTTTTGGTTCAACCTGTTGCTTTGTTTGTGGGTTTGTTGGCGTTATGCTTTCGTTTCGACTGCAACTCCTGTCAGATTGTATGCACAAATTGATTGAATGCAAATGACGTCACACAGTCAGTGTCGTTAGGTGCGTCGTCTGCTGCAGTCGGTTGTTTAGTGCAGTATGAAGAGTGCAGGTTTGAATGGACCATTTTCCGATGTAATGCTAGGTCAGAGAGAAAAAAACCTAATGTTGTCAAAGGGTGTAATAGTAAAGTATTGTATGTGTGAATGCTGCCCGTTTGAGGGAAGGACTGGAAAGTCGAGTGCTGAGCGAAGAGAGAATGCGACAATGGGGAAAATATCCAGCACTATTACGTTGGAATAGATGGATAACAGTTACGACACGCCTGTTAATCAAAACACTTTTAACATTAACAAAAGTTGAGTTTAAAGAGGTTTTAAAACAGTTTTAATAAAACTGTTGCCCGACACGCTTTAAAAACAACAGTTTCTTAGTTTTAAACCTTGTGCCGCGCCATAAACGCCGTGATTGCTTCTCGGTCTTAGTTGTCCTATAGTGTGGAATGTGGGACTTGGCCAACTTGATCCATCTGGTGCACTCCAAATGTGTATTTGTGAGTGGTTCGACGTGCAACTCGGTTCGCGTCTTTGAAATGACCTACTGATTCCACTGATAATGAAAATCTTTCATTCATAAGAGAGCATTCAACAGCTCTATGAAACCCAAAGTAATGACCCCACAACCCCACCCAAACAATCATAATAAAATCAAACAGAGGTATGTTTAGTGAGGTATCTTTCTCGGAGACTATTCAAGCCATCGTCTTCCAACTTGGCCCAAGGATACTTTGTGTCAAGACCTTTCCAAACATAGCAATTTGAGTGACCTCTCACAAAGGGGAAGGTCACAGGGGCTTAGAAAATAGGTAAAAAATAGCTATATTTGGACATAATTTATTTTTTTCTAAAATATTATTCACAACTTCAAACCCAAACTTGGTACTAAGATAACCTGAGGGTAAGCCCTTTCAATTCATACTAATTTGGTTGATTCCTCGGAAAGGTCAAGGGTCACAAGAGCTCAGCAAATAGGTCCAAAAATAGCCATATTTTGTCAAAAGATGATTTTTTTTCTCAAATACTGCAAACATGGAGAGGGTCACAGGCTTGCAAATGTGTGTAAAATGCCAATTTTTGATAAAATTGTAGGTATTATGCACATTTTCACAAAATTTTCAATCAAATTTGGCACACAGGCACACAGGTGATGATAAGACCTTCCTATCATGTATACTAGTTCAGTCAACTCTATGATATCATAAAGGTCAAGGGTCACGGGTGTTTGACAGCTGTGTGAAAACTAATTAGATTTTGAGAAAACATGGATTTTGCTGGTGCAAAAAGTCATCTCTTTGTCACAAGGGACACACATGTTACATCTAAAATCCACATTATGGTCTGTGGTGTTAAATCAAGATCTATGCCCTTTGGAGATGGGTGGCGTTTGCCTATTGATGGCACTGTTTTTATCAGTCAGCAACACAATATCAAGATTGATCTTGCGGGTGGTGGGATCATTTTTATGTGACTGAGTGTGTGTGTGTGTGTGTGTGTGTGTGTGTGTGTGTGTGTGTGTGTGTGTGTGTGTGTGTGCGCATGTGTATTTGTGTGTGTGTGTGTGTGTGTGTGTGTGTGTGTGTGTGTGTGTGTGTGTGTGTGTGTGTGTGTGTGTGTGTGTGTGTTGAGCACTGCAGATAAGGTACGTGCATACCGTCATTTACAAAGTGAAAGCTGTGAAGTGCTGCCCACGATTTACATGCACGCTGTGTTTTTGCACCAGTGCCATGGTTTTGGAGACGCACCTTTTTGGGTTATTGTCAAAACAAAACAAAAATTCAGTTTTTCATGCACAAGAATGCTACACATATCAGTAAAAACCTCATTATTTTAACTTTCTAATGATATAACTTTTATGTACCAAAATTAAAAAGAACTTATCGAATTTTTTTTTGTTGCAATACACCAACAAATTGTATCCAGACTTTTTTTCCGCCATTTTGGATCATAGAAACCGCTTGAAAAGACCTTTAGTTGCTCATGTAAATTCGAAAATAAAAGTAATCCCCTGTAGCTGACTAAAAAAGGGAAGTAACTTCTTATAGACAAATAGTTTCTAAATCTAATAACAGAAGTTGTTTCCCTTTGACCATATTCTTCAAGGGGGGGGGGGGGGGGGGGGGGTGGAATGGCGTACGTGCTTAGATCACGTACGCGGTCTCAAAGAGTTAAATTCATGCAAACACACACACACACACACACCCACACTGGCTTGCAGACTGACACACCAGACATGCGTACTACTACTCTGACAGTATCATTTCGTTCAGATTCATTTGAGTAAAAAGACGGACCAACAACCGAGACAGCAAAGGCTGCGTACGAGTTTGAGCGGCACACGGCATGCTTTGCAAAATAACCCGTTCGCGATTATTCTGGCAAACCATACATTTGCACAGTTCCGAAACATCATTATTTCTAAGTGTGTTTTATGTGTATAAATTATCCATACTCGGTAAACGCTTTTTTTTCAACAATATTTTCGCCCAGTTAGAAACTTAGAGGCTTTAAACGAGTTAAAACTTAAATCTAGCTTTTCACAAAAATGGACCGATCTCTTTTGCATTCACTGGGCAGCATAGGTAAGGTGCTGTGATGAAAACAGCTCATATGTGAATAGCCCTGAAAATGATATATCCCGATGCAGAATATAACTGACTTTTCCTTTGAACCCCTTCTTCCTCGTTATTCCATTATTACTGAATAAAAGTGGGTGTATACGCATCGCAATATGTGCCCCGGAAAACGACCCTTATAGAGCATTTCAATGCGACCATGACACATAGCATCATCATAGTCTTGTAAAGAGGGTCACATGACCCGCGGATCAAGCCCTCTATACGGTACACCTGCAAAAGACATAAATTCAAATGCATCTGCACGGGCTCATGAGAATCCAAGCTTGTTGTAGGCAATACATCGACTTCTGATGTGCCAGCCTGACTTGAGATCCAGGATGATATTTAGGGTGAAGCACGCGCTACTGAAAAGTTAAAAATAAGCCCACTTCACGGAAGAAAGAAATATTGACTAGTGTATCCGAGTCTGTGAATTCGGACAACACGGCCTGAAGTCTTTAAGGTCCAAAACCACAGACCAGTAAACGCAATTTTCGCGATGTGGATGCACGTGCTGGTCTGTGACTTTGGCCCTTACGGCATTTGGCAGTAATGGCCGAAGTCACAGATCAGCACTTACACACGAAGCTGACGAAACCGCATGTGTTTAGTTTGATCCAACCAACACAAATGATTCGCAGAACCTGCGAGTCCGGTTCATTCGTAGTTCTCAGGGACTATCGACGGTGTTGTGTGCAACGATGGGTCCTGCTAGGGGTCTGTGGTTTTGCTTTCTTTTCCTAATAAGCTGGAGTCCATGCCTCGGTATGTCAACTTTTCTCTTTTCTTTTGACCCGTAAACCCGCTCACTGTTCAGAAAAATAGAAGAGGCATAGCTGCAAGAGGCATAGATCCTCATGGGCCCCGCAGTTGCGGGGCTCACTAGTGAGGATCAATGCCTCTTGTTGAATTCACTTTGTATACATGTTCTTTTGACGTGTGGTTTTGCTTAACGTTAAATTTCACTGCGGATGCTTATGAGGAGTTATGCCTCTTGCTGAAAACACTTGTTTGTCTTTTTTACGGTCTGGAATCTTTACGTTGAATTTACAATGATTCCCAAACACACATTGACGCTGATCTTTTTTTAAATCTTCGTCCACTGGCAATGGAGTGCTTGACTATTTTTTCATGCAGCTGACAAGATTGTCTCTGTTGTAGTTACTGATGGTGGTTGTTGCTGTTGGCGCTGCTGCTTCTTTTGTTGACGTTATTCTATAATCCTCTTCTACTTCGTCTTCCACTGTGTCGTCTTCGTCTTTAATTTTAACATGCTGTTCAAATTATAGCTTTTTGTGACTTATTTAGAATGCAGCTTTTTGTTTGACAATTTTGATTTACCGAATGTGTGTATGCAAGTACAAGGAAGTGTTTTTAAACAGAATACATTTCCACACGAATCGAATGGACTCACATTCGAGACTGTTTTATATGCAGTAAACTGAGGATATGCCTATAACAAAACGCCGTGGGATTTTTGTATATTCCAAAGTTTGATATAAGTAACGTTATACACAGTAAATTTCCCTTACATCGTCGGATATAGACAAATATAACGACACCTTTTTGGTTGTTCCTATTGCACTATCTGTATGTAAACTAATTAGTTTGTAGTCTGATATAACAACAAACAAGTGTTGCTCCTCTGGCACGTTGTTATATGCCACGTTTACTGTACACACAATGTTTGAAATAGAGATCACCAAACAATTGTTGTTATTGCCGAGCCTGCTGACACGAAGTTTACAGTGCACCGAGAACAAAGTTTATAGTGCACAGAGGACACAGCTGTAGACAGTTCTCGAGTGCGGTTTGTCAGGATAAGTTCACAAACGAAGATATTACAGTGCGGTGTACAGGTCTTTTCTTCTTTAACCCATTCAGCCCTGACGCACTACAGAAGGAAATGGGTCGAGCAACATAATTCATGGGTAGTGTCAGATTAGCTTGGCGCCTATCGGCGCCAACCTAATCTGGCACTGCCCTTAAATTATCATGGTCGATCTATCTCCTGCAACTGGTGCATATTTATTAAATGACGCCTCCAAAATTTGGAAAATACGGCCGTCGGGCTGAATGAGTTAAATGAACATTGTTGGGAAATTACAAGCAGATAGAGACTGCACGCGTTTTGACGAAAACAGACTAACAGACGAAAACAGACGAACAGACGAAAACAGACGACATAGACGAAAACGGTTTATAGTGCACCGAGAACAAAGCTTTAGACAGTTCTCGAGTGCGGTTTGTTAGGATACGTTAGACGACGATTTTGCAGCGGATCTATGGCATTTTCTCCTTCAATAGACTAAGCAGATAAATTACAAGCGGCTCGAGACTGCACGCTTTTTGACGAAACGAGAGGATTAAAAACCGCATAGTTTACTGATGCCGATAGACGATTCCGGAAATCAAAACGTAAGAGTTGCACTACGTTATTTCACAAACACAGCTTAAGAGTTCAGACATACATGTGATAAATTGCACCTGTTTCGACGAAAAGAGTGGCTTAAAAGCCCAGACAAACATCCGACTCGCCTGTTTGTCCGGGCTTTTAAGCCACTGTTTTCGTCAAAACACGTTCTTTTCTCATCTACTTTTGATTTCCGGATAATTTATTAGCATCAGTGAACTATATGTTCGGATTTCTATGTCCTTATTTGTGATTTTGGATGAAGCTCATAAGCCTTCAGGTCCAAATAACAGACCAACACGTATGCACTACGCATCAAAAAAAAACTTTACAAAGTTTGGGAGACGATATCTTTCTAATGCCTGAAGATTTTTAAATTCGGTCTGCAACACGAAAATGTTTACACACTTCTGGATACAATGCAAAAAGCTGCATCTTTTTCCGTTGCGTTATTTTTAAGTTACAACACATTGAACACGACACCTCCAAAATCAAAAGTTGCAAGGTAACATTTTCAGGTGAGACGCGTTGTTTATCAAGCTGTCTAGGGACCAAAATTAAAGCTCAGAATTAAGTAAAAGAGTAAGAAGTAAGTGGAACTAAAGTTACTGGCGAGATCATATAAAGAGGAAAAAAATATATCGCCGATTGCGAGTAAGTCATGGGGTTAGCGAAAACAGGAAACGGTCGGACATGCCTGCACGTGCGACTCGTAAACTATTTAACGGGGAAAGTCGGTTAGTACCTTATCATCGGCTGACAAGAGGAAATGTGTACGTGCGGAAATGTAGGCACTTAAACTATTTAGGGGAAGGAGGGGGTCAGGACTTTCCCGCTCGAGTCTATCAAAGAACTCACTTACTCAGTAGAGTCTGATGAAATTCCAGAATTTGGAAAAGAAACACTTAGAGACTTGGCGCTGGACCAGAGAGAAGCAAAGACCGTAAGCGGTCGAACGGAGAATATGGAAAGTGGCGTTGACTTACGATGTGGTCGAAGATAACCGGTCACTACAGATAGGCTAAATTGGATGCATGGACTGGATGTGAAATGCATGTTTAGTGTATTTTATATAGTTATTAAAGTTAGTTGAAATTGATGTATAGGTGTGAATGACTGAATATTCATGAAATCGCGTAGTAATACATAATGAGGAAGGGAGAGAGACTTGTGTATATATTCGGAGCGGAGAACATGAAGAAAAAAACTTTGGACCCGAAACACTTAGAGACTTGGCGCTGAACCAGAGAGAAGCAAAGACCGTAAGCGGTCGAACGGAGAATATGGAAAGTGGCGTTGACTTACGGTGTGGTCGAAGATAACCGGTCACTACAGATTCAACGGAAGATGATTAGCTACACCCAAGAGAAGGAGATAACGGGAAACCGGGTGGACTATTATAGCGTATAAGCAAAGCCGCGGAGAAGAACTTGACGTTTCTATTACAGTGATCGGATTAGCCCAAGCGTGATATGTGCTGGGTTCATAAGTGCAGCATTGACAATTGTGAATGTGCCAAGAGAGAACACTAAAAGATCACCGGGACCAGAGGGTCGACACCGAGATGCAGCGGCCACGCCGAGGACCACTGAGATAGCCACCGCATAAGTAGTGTATAGAAAACCTGGCCAGGTAAGGTGACTTTTAAGTTGTTTCTGTGCACAGAACTAGGTAGATTGCAGATGGAGAGAGTGTGATGATAAGATTTTAGACAGTAGTTAAGTGGGACATGTTTATTGCTTGTATGTAAATTTTTAATAATTAACATACTTAGCAATTGAGCAACT
>BTPG01000003.1:73189809-73309809 GCA_036245525.1 Semisulcospira habei
TAACTGATCCCATTATTGTGATATTTCGGCAACTTACTCTGTACGACCTAAACGTCTTATTTCGAAATACATAACGGGAAAATGTATACATTTTCAGTTTTTGCGTGGCCTTAATTGTAGGTGTGGGAAGCAAGCTTTAGCCATTCAAATGAGAAATAAAAAAGGGAAAGGGGGGGGGGGTGGCGCGAGGCGAGGGGGTGGGGGTGCGAACAGTCACACAAGGTGTAGGTAGTAAACTTAGCCAATCAAAAGTGGATTTTTTTTTTTTTTTTTTTTTTTTTTCGTGCAGCAGACAAGATTGTCTCTGTTGTAGGTGTTCCATGCAATCCCAGACAGCAACGCGCGGTAAGACTAGAACATGCGGTGTGGTGTTGGTTGCTTTTTAAAAGTGGTCCTGAAATGTTCAGTTACCTAATAATATGACATGCCTTGTACTTTACATTATTAAGTGCAGTCTTCTAAGGAGACGATAGGGTGTAATACAAATGAAATGTATCTCTTTCACTGCCAATGGACGCAGACTGGGTTTTTAAAATCATGATAAATTTAACGTCAACGATCATCAGCCTTCCAAAGAACGTGGATACAAAGTAGTTTAAGCAAGAGACTTAGATTCTCAGGGGCCCCAGCAACTAAATGAAGCCAAATTTTGTTACAAGTTTTGAGTCTTTGTAGACTGTAAATCTCGCTGTTTTTTATCACCATTCAAAAGTCAGCAGACGTGTAAGTTAATTAATTATTTGAGCGACCTTTTACTCAAGCACATCTTTTAAAAATATATTTACATCCTGTTGTATGGCCTTCCTGTTAGTCTGGATGATATGCTAATATGACTGTTACCTTCTCCGCCATGAGATGGCCTTTGTCGGCGGTTTGCCCAAATAATGAAACTATTCGCAACTGCGGGGACCTATGAGGATATATGACTCCTCCACGTGTGGAGGTTTCAGTTTATTTCGTTAGTAAATGGATTAAATGACCTGTCTTCGTTTTGAGCACTTTATTATCAGCAGCATTCTTATGACCACCGACATAAAATGTCTTCGGATTTGCGACTGTGGATCCTACGGTGCGTCGTAAGAGTTCAGACTCACAGAACAGCACTTTACATTTGACAGCACATCCTGTCTCGCCTTAGTATGTTTCTGGCAGTATGCCGAGAATACAACACGAGTGTCCACGAACGAAAATTAACGTGTTTAGTGACGTTTCGCCCAAGCACATCCTGTCTGTGTCATGAATGTCTGCACTTTGTTAAGAGAGGACACTCCGCCCCGATAATCAAAACGACTTCGGGCCAACGTCAACCCGGCTCAGCTGGCCCGCTGCACGAGTGTGCGCGGGCCATCTAAGGCTGACGTCGGCCCGATGTCCTTTTCCTCATTAGGGTCTCTTATTAAAGATTTAAGTTCATTTTCTCATTTTAGATTAGATCACACCAGGATGCTATTTGCAAACACGAAACTAGGGCTGCTGACAACGTGCTCTAAACCCTATACGGATAATGTTCGTGTTAGTTATTCGGGTTTGACAGCTATACACAATGCACCAGTTACACTATTATGTGTACCGTATTAGTGAGTTCGTTGTTATTTGCATTGCTTGTTGATGTTGGTAGTCGTGGCGTTGTTTGTTTGTTTTTGTGAGGTGCAGAAAAATGTTGCAATTGATACTTTTTGCTGTGCATTTATATAGACAATGAACTCTGAAGGAAAATATATCATCATCTCTATCTTTGTGTGTCTGTGTCTGTCTGTCTGTCTGTCTGTCTGTCTGTCTGTCTGTCTGTCTGTCTGTCTGTCTCTCTCTCTCTCTCTCTCTCTCTCTCTCTCTCTCTCTCTCTCTCTCTCTCTCTCTCGTCAGGCAAAGTTATTCCGCTTCCTAAGAACAAAGATCTTACAGATCCCAATAAATTCAGGCCAATTTCTATCTTGTCTTCACTTTCAAAACCCATAGAAAAGCACATACACAAACACTTACAGCACTTTTTTGACACACACGACCTTATTCGTCCCTTACAGTCAGGATTTCGCCCGCGGCACTCTTGTCAAACAGCTCTCTCACATTTAACGGATCGTTGGCTCACATCAATAAATAAAGCACTGTTGACTGGAGTGGTCTTTTTAGACTTTACCAAAGCCTTCGACTTAGTTAACCATACCCTCCTTACCGAAACACTCTCAGTCTACCGCGTAAGTGACCGAGCTGTATCCTTTTTTAAATCCTACCTTGAAGGCCGACGACAGTATGTCAGCGTAAATGGCAAATCATCCTCTGAGGGGTTGATTATGCATGGCGTGCCCCAGGGATCTATTCTCGGGCCTTTACTGTTCACACTTTACATAAATGACTTACCTTTACATATCTCACAGCCCGACGTTACCTGTAGCTTATTTGCAGATGATGCAACTTTGGATATGTCTGCGCCAGACGTGCCCACAATCACTAGTTCACTCCAGCAAACAATAAATGAAGTCTTTGATTGGTGCCAGACTAATTCCATGATTCCAAATCCATCAAAGACGGAATGTATGCTTGTGACAACAAGGCAAAAGCATCAGCTGAGCCCGCCGCCACTCAAACTTTACCTTGAACAGCAACCAATAGCGCAAGTTAGAGAACATCGTTTGCTTGGTGTCACTGTAGACGACCAGCTCAGTTGGCACTCGCATACTAATTCTATTTGTAAGGTTTTGTCAAAAAAATCTATATTTGTTATCTAGACTAGTTCTATTCACCGACGTTTCAACCAGGCAGTTGTTTTATAATGCACACATAAAATCCCATCTAGATTACGCATCGACAGTATGGGATGGATGCAGCGATATTTCTTTAAAAAGAATAAATTCACTCCATAGACGTGCGGCAAAGCTTATCCTAAAAGATTCCCACACCCCTTTGACTACCGACGATAAACTAACAAAATTAAATATGTTGCCCCTTCGTAAGCACATTTTATTCAATAAATGTGTATTTATGCGTAAGATCACACTTTCAAAATCACCTGGATATCTCGCTGCTCTCTTTAAGGCTCCTCACACTCCGTACCCGACACTGAGGAACTACCTGGTAGTGCCTAGGCCCCGCCTTGACATTTTTAAATCGGCCTTGTCATATTCAACAGCCAAAGAATGGAATTTACTTCCAAAAGAAATAAAATCTATCACGACCATAAATGCTTTCAAGACACGGCTTCATCAGCATTTGCTACAAATGCAATCGTAAACTGCTTTTGTTTTAGAATGACGTGGTATTTTGAATTTGTCTATCTGATTGTTTGTTGTGGGTTTTTTGTTTTTTTTTTGTTTTGTTTTTGTTTTGTTTTTTAATCTTATGGTACACTTGTTAGATGGTAGCGCATGTATATCTCATTATGTGTATTAAATGTGTTTATGATGTTTTTGTATATGATCGCCATATTACACACTGGCTGTATCCCTGCTGTCACCTTCGAGCGGCAGCTGATCGAGGGGGGCAGCCAGTATGACTCGCTTTGTTGGGCGCTTATGGTGTGTCAGTGCGTGCGGCCCCGTGAGTGGGTGTGTAAGTAGTTTAGCAAGGACAAGATGGAAGAAAGGTCTTCAGACCTAAATCTTTTTATCCTTGGAAAATAAAGATTCATTGTCATTGTCATTGTCATTGTCTCTCTCTCTCTCTCTCTCTCTCTCTCTCTCTCTCTCTCTCTCTCTCTCTCTCTCTCTCTCTCTCTCTCTCTCTCTCTCTCTCTCTCAGGCTTTCTGTCTCTCTCTCTCACACACACACACACACGCGCACACACACACACACACACACACACACACAGGTACACACACACACACACACACACACACACACACACAAGCACAATGCGCAAGTAAGAGGCACACGCAGAATGACAACGTGTATTCATTCCTGAGTGGCTCATGGAACAGGATACTTTCATCCTGCAATTGTGCGATTTTTCACCATAAACGTATCAAACTAGAAGCGCGCCGCACATGTAACTTTAGTTAACGTGTAATGTTTGCATTGTAATGATTCATTACAAGTACACATGTTAGAAACCTTATGGACCTAATTAGTCAGCCATCTATACTGAGAAAACAAACAAACAAAACAAAACAAAACTGTGCATGATTGAAAGGCGTGCAGTCTATCATTATGTTACTAGTAATATTTATGATAATAGTTAATAATAGTGAATAATAATAATAATAATAATAATAATAATAATAATAATAATAATAATAATAATAATAATAATAATAATAATAATAGCATTAATAAAAGCGCTGTTCTGCAGAAACACACTGAAACCTCATTCAAACATACGTCCAATCATACACTACTTTACACCATCCCAGTCCTTCCCAACACCTTGCATCCACTTCCATGTAATATGTTTTTTGTTTTAAAAATGAAACAGAATTTTAAAAAAAAAGCCACGCACGATGGCAGAGTGTTCCAAATGGTCATTTCAAGTAAACTGCGGTTCATTTCATGATATGGCCAATGCATAATGTACGTGAATACCTTCATTAATACAGATACTGACTAAGCCAAGTGGAACACCTTGACCTTGTTTAGTTCTTAAAATAATGTATCAGTGATTAATGACTATTTCTCAGTCGCAAGTGCTCGCATTGAAGGTGTTTCAATTATGAATGTACAACAAAAGTACATCATGAATCATACAGGCATGCATTACCAAAAACACAAAAAAAAAGACACGAATGACAGCCGCAAATATAACAGTTTAAATATTATATATATATATATATATATATATATATATATATATATATATATATATATATATATATATATATATATATATATATATATATATATATATATATATATATATATATATATAATAGACAGAAATGTAAAAGGGGCAATAAAGCAATAACGTACTTGATGATGCTACACAAATATAAATGTACATTGAGCTCATAGAAAGTACTTTACGTAATATATGCTAAGCTTCAGAATCGAGACCAGGGCTTGTATGCATGTAAATGTGAATAGGCAAGATACGCGTCTTCTCCGGGCGTATTGGTGGAATTTGTTCCAATGCACGTTGCAGCGAAGAGGCTATCCGCTGACGTCAAAAGCGAATAAAGTTATCACACCTGTTAGGGTCGAATAAGAGCCCTATCCGCGGATAAATATTGCTGCCTTTTTGATTGTTGAAATCCGACAGAGACGACAACGTGTACAAAGATGTGTTTGACATCGCACACTATGTGACGCAATGGCCAGTTTATCGGCTGGCCGTAGACACATGAGTGATACAAGTCAGTAAGAATTTGTATGTCTAGTTCGTGTGCGTTTCGAGGAAGTTTTGCTTTGATTTGCCGGCACTCTTCATCGTCAGTGGACAAAACCGTAGAGATTGTGTAGCGTTATACTGCATGTATCATAACCTCCGTTGAGATCCTATCCCCATATTTGATAGGGATTAGGACTGTTGGCTGCAAGGCCTACCTACTGATGACAGCAGGTTGTTGTCTCACTCGCGCCTTGATATTTTCCGATGGTTGTTATATCATGGACGTGTGTGATCTTCAGCTTTCGTGTTTAGTGTTGGCATTTATTAAATTGGGTTAGACGTTTTACTTGCTGATTTGTTTTCTCCCCCCTTCAACGGTTTCAGTGTTGATGAGATCAGCATGTCTCCAGCAAATCTAAGAACTTACAAAACTCCCACGTGGCAAAGAAAGAACCACCGGAAGCAAGGGAAACTGAAAGCAGCGGAGTGGTTTTCCCCATCATCTGTAAATAACCCATCCTATCCACCCTAGTATTTGACGAAAGCTATTCAGAAGCGTATAGCGGCTCCTGCACACGGACATGGGATAAGAGATATATTCGCGAATAAGATACGAATAGCGTTCCGCGGATTGTGCCTATTCGGAAATAGACTATCCGAATTTACATGCATTTAGGCCCAGTACTACGGCAAAAAAAGAAAAATTATCATCACATTCATTGTAACTCAATTGTAACTCGACATTAGATTTTTGTATTAAAGTGAGCGTGGTGGTTGGGGTAGTGGTGGCAACTGAATTACGTGTGCTTGCGAACACGCGCAGTTAGGAGTGAGTGCGACTTGCCTGGCCTGTAGACAAGTCTTCCTGCTTGTTGATACACTATTATTAGCGTCTGTGTTACACTGGAGATGTAGCAAGACACGCTGTAAATGCAACACCCTGTTCATGCAATGTAGTAATACACACGCTACTTGACTACCCTGTGTACAATGCAATAACCTATAGAGAGCGGGTGTTGTAGCAAGGGGACCTTAGTAAAAAATAAGGTGGTGGTGCGGAGGTGGTGGGTAGAAAATTGCAGCAAGCTGTTTGACCGCGGGTCACTGATCTACATCCTCATCTGCGTGGTACAGCGGACCAAGGCTATGTACTGGTCTGTGAGCGGACCAACTTACTGCGTGTTGCATCCGCAGAGCGACTGACCAAACTGAGAGGGCTACTTAGGGCCCTAAACCAGCCCGCATGGTCCGGAGCCTTCACCCACTGACAAGCAAGTGTACGGCCCACCGCACAAGTCAACTCACCCGCCACAGCGCAAGCGGCCAGCCAAACAAAGATGGACAAGAGGAAAAACAGAAAGAAGACCAACCGACAACAGGCGGAAGAGTTTTCTTCCACCCTCCCCAAAGAAGCAACACCACAGCAGACGGCCCGGAGGGAGACAAGGAGCTATCGGCCCCCTCTGTCTCCACCGATACGGCCGCCGGCGCGACCATACCTCGACCCACAGGCCAGCTGGACACCGGAAGGCAAAGTGGTCATGAGACCATTTCCCTACCCACCATTCCCACCTGGCCTTACCGGGTTGCCATCACCTGAATACATACGACGGATGATGAAGGGACGGGTGGCTCCACGGAGCCCGTACTACGACCAGCAAGACGAAGAAAAAGAGAAATCAACACAGGCCCCTCATCATCGCCCCCAGTCACCGCCCCAGGAGACGGAGTCCGAAAAGCCGCAGGAGCCGGACTCGGAGCCCGACACCTCACCCTCCCCGCCCCCGGTCATCCTCCCGGAACACATTACCCGGGAACGGCCGGCATCGTCTGTGGAGGAGGGGACCCGGCTCCGAAGTATTGACTTCAGCGACCTAGTACTCCTACTCCAGGATGCGGTGCCTGCCATCGTGGCGTTCGAGGAGGACACCTACCACCGGGCATTATTCGCCGCTCGGTGGCTGGTTCACACCGGGGCCATCGATGACCTCCGCACTTCAACCCTGGAGGAGTCAGCCAGCCAGACCGCCACCACCACCTACAAGGACGAAGAAAGCCAGGCGGCGCCGGACCAGACATCTGTAGGGACGGCAGTGGCCCCGGAAACGGCAACCAAAATGACAGGGACCACCACCACCACCACCAAACATCAAGAGTGCAATACCACCGCACCGACCAGAGAAGAAAGGGGCACCACCACCGATCAAGCTCCACAACAGCCGCCACAGCCAACCACAAGCCAGTCAACCAGCACGGAACCACACCGGCGACGGCGCAACCGGCCTCCAAAACGGGTCCGACGACAACGCCCACCACTCCTCCCTACGCCGCCACCACACCTCCGCTTGCCACCGCAGCACAGACACCCACCGCGCCCGTTCCAGCGCCCAACCCCCCGGCCCAGGATCGACTGGCCGCCACCACCACCACCCAACCTCTTCAGACACGGTTCTGCCGGCCGCCACCACCACCACCCCCGCCACCACTCATCCAACACCTCCAAGAGTGGCTGGCGAACCAACTCCCTCCAGCCTGGCGATAGCAACGGTTCCCCGGCCACACCACCCGCCTCCTTCACCACCAACCACCCGGCCCCGGCAATAACATCAGCCAGCTGCGCGACGGAGCGGCAGACAGACAGCGAGACAACCTCCCCCCCCCCCAACCCCCCTGCCCCCCCCCCCTCCCGGACGAAATCAACGAGAGTTGGAAGTCCCTGTCCCTTTTCAAGTCAAGCAAGCAAGCATGGTCCAGGCGGCTTGAGTGCATGGTGAACGCGAACTTAACAGTAATCAGTCAAAATGGAAACACACTAAAACAAAAATCAAAAATAAAAATTGAGGCAGTTACACAACCAAAATACTACTATACAGACATTGTACATTACCTAAGGTAACTATCCCGCTAGAAGCCAAGAGAGATTATCCCACACTAAAACGTAACAGAAAATGTGCTAATTTAGATACAATTATCGACAGAAGAATCGAAGCGAGCAAACGCTGTGTGAAGGACACGGGTGCAAGATGACGTCCCGCGCACTCTTGGCGCCTGTAGTATCGTATCCCGATGGTACCAAAATAGCATTATAACGGTGAACTCGTCCAAAATCCAACTCCTTCAAGCAACTCGACCCGTTTAAGGCACAGGCTCAGGGCGGATTGTGATAGAAAACGGCGAAATATTTCGCTCCGATGTATGGTCTGTGCCCGAAAAGCAAACCTGACAATAATGTACGTTTCTACGGCGGTCCATATCAACTTTTTAATATTCTATATAATGACATGCCTAAAATAGAACCGATAAAAAGTCTAGAATCAAACAGTACATGTCGTGGTGTACAAATCGATCTCTTTATTATAGGTCATCAGTTGCACGTTTGTAACCTAACCCACAGCCCCCCCCCCCCCCCCCCCACCAGCAAAAAAAAAAAAAAAAAGGGGGAACGCCCTGACGTACAGTAACTATCCAGTGCCGCTAGTTGGCAAATTAACCATACACGAAGTCCGTTTCATCACTATACAACTAACCAAATGTTCTAATAATTATCGATTCTGACTAATAACGCCTCATTGTGTCTACAGATTGTCCTTTATGTGTCACGACACTGGCCCAACCAAATACACGTATAGTTTCTTAAATAAGTCCATTTTAATCGTGACGCTTCGTAACACTAATTTTTAATTATTCATATACATAAATAAAGGCGCCAAACACTCTAGACTCAAACAGTACAAATCAGATTGATTTTGTCCTTGTATGTCTCTGAAGTGTCTTCAGGTACACGTTTGTATCCCTCCCATCCCCCTCCCCTCCCCCTCTCCCCCTCCCCCCCCCCCCCCTCCCCTCCCACCAAAAAAAAAAAAAAAAAAAAAAAGCCCTAAGTCACAGAAACTATGCGGTGAATTCACCATGTCACACACAAGTCCGTTTCATCACTATACCTCACCAAAATAGTTTTCCTAATAACCTGATGTAACCGTTTCTAATAACGTCTTATGGAGTGTACAGAGTGTTGTATTTGTCTCGAACAGAAGTCCTATTAAACACGATGATAGTTCTATAAGTTCTACACAAGTGAAATACAATCCCACACATGAACAGAAGCGCCAGACACTCTAGAATCAAACAGAAGAAGCCATTTTGCCCTTATCGACATCTATAGTGTCACCAGTTACACGTTTATAACGCTACCCACAAAGTAAACGATGCTCTGTCGTATAGTAACGGTGCGGTGCGGCTGATCGGAAATTTTTCCATTTTTCACGCACACAGAACCTTACATCACTAAATATCTCACCAGATAATATTGACATTAAGCCATGATAATCTTTTCCCGTGATTGTAACATAGCCGATTAAACATATAGCTGTTTCACTATTAGGAAAGAGGAAAGTAAACCGGTTTGACAAACGTATCCGTTTTGAAGGCGGCGGAACACATCAACTGTTACTTATTCCATATAATCAAATACATAAATAGAAGCGCTAAACACTCTAAAATCAAATGCTAAAAACCATGGTGTCAAAATCGATCACTAAAGTGTCATCAGTTACAAGTTTTTAACGCCACCCCTAGCGAAAAACAGCACCACGAGCCACGGATGGTAAATATGCAGTGCCGTTAGTCGGTAACTATGCGGTGCCGTTAGTCAGTAAACTGACATATATCACACACAAAGTCCCTTTTATCACTATGACTATCCCAAGAACGTTCCAATAACCAGATAGTATCGTTTCTAACTAATTATGCCTTATTCAGCCTACAGAGTTATGCATTTGTCTCAGAAAAGAGGCGCTACCAAAAACGCAAATAGTTCCATAAACGTGTCCACTTTTAACGCAATGCTACATAACATCTACTCATATTTAATTATAATCGTACACATGACTAGAGCGCCAAACACTCCAGAATCAATCAGTATAAGTTATTTTGTGATCCCTACCAATCTCCATTGTGTCATCAGTTACACGTTTATAACACTACCCTCACGGGAAACGGTGCTCTGACATACAGTAACGATCGCAAATCCCCCCCCCCCCCCCCCTTATTACCCACACAGACCCTTACATCTCTAAATATAAAAAACTTTATTCTTCCAAATACATGTTGCCACGAACAGGAAAATTTGTTTCGCCAACTCAGGTGCAACTCGCAATCACCCAAACTCACACAACATTTACAACAACAAATGGACAATGGCTCGGGACGGGTGAAGCCCGTCGCCAAGGCGTCTCATGGCCGGCGCCAGCGGCCCCAACCCCGACCTGAACCTCCATAACACAAAGCAAACTAAGGACAGCCCTATCTTAGTATCTCTTAAACACGTAATATAATGTTTTTACACTTCCTGCTTGGCTGATACTAGTTTCACAAATAAAAGTTTTAAAAAAAAAAACAATACGCATAAACAAAACAAAAAGACAAAATACTTCCACAGTTGCTACCTGGGGGCCCGTCGCTATAGATCAGCGCCGGCTATTAGACAGATATTCGCTTCGGCATAAACAGTCACCACACCTTAATTATAACTTAACTTGCGTAGTATATAACTACACACCTACTCATTTTTAAAGCAATAATAATAAAACTACAACATTAACGTGAAAAGCACGTTGTTCCTAATCCACAGTACACACATGCACACACTGTTAAGTGTTGTAAAAAAACACAGTCACTGTGTCGGGGAAGTGTCCGTCATCACATCACTCGGCTGGAATGTGGGGGCCCGACGCCTGCTGGCACTCGCCTTGATGCACGCACGCCACTCCTCTGCGGGCCGCTTGCATAGCGATGAAGTAAGTCCTTACTTTCGAAGTTATGGGCTACTCAAGAAGTAAACGCCTCGTTTCCGCTTGCATGGGTCGGAAGTTACGCTTACTTCGGAAGTTACCGAGGAAGTAACTTGGGCGTGATTTACTACAGAGGGAGCCCATGGACACTGTGCTTACGTCGTAAGTTACCATGTGTAAAGATGTTTTAGAGGTTTTGTATGGGTAATTCAAGGTGCTATTGTTATTGTATCACAAACAACACTCGTGTGATTCAGTTTTCTTAGGTTTAAAACTTGCTTTAGGTTTAAAAAAATGAAAAAAAAATTTAAAAAAATATTTTATTAAAAAAAATAAAAATAACGTTTAGGTGTTCTGCAAATTTTACAGAAACAGTCCGCTCAGTCTCGTATTTCAGTGAGCAAACCAATCTTTTCACTTTCATGCGGTAGCGTGGACCACAGCCGGCCCAGCCTGGGGCATCTTGACCCTGTTCTTTCCCTGCCGCAGCGCGCGCGTAGTTTTCATACACAGGGACGCCGGGATGTAAATACACGCATGCGCAGAAGTACGATTGACCTCAAATTAAACGTCCTTCACCCATTACTTCACAAGTACACTGACCTACTTATGATGACTCTCGCAGAGCTAGCCTTAAGGACAAGCGGCTCAGGAGAAAAAACAGAGATGCCGCAACTCAGAACCCTGGTCATACCTTCCCCTGCAGCCACTGCGGTCGAACCTGCCTGTCCCGGATTGGCCTCCGCAGCCACGAACAAGCCTGCAGACGTCGTGGGCAACTCCTATAAAATCTTCGTTCGCGAAGTCAAGCCAAGAGAGACCTACTACGGCGCGGATTTCGCTTCATGCAAGGCAAGCAGCCTCTGGCGTTGAGCGTGGCATGGGAAGAGTCACTCCTGAGATGATTAAAAGGGGAGAAAGGCACGTTGGTTATTTGCCACAGCACAATGAGCGCTGTTCTTCTGAGATCCGATTTCCATGTTACTGCCTATCAAACTATCAGCCGGCGTGTATAAACTACCAGGGTATATCACCAGATTTACTGCCAGTAAGCCATGATAATCTTTTCTCGCGATTTGAGAATGATGAATAAACAGGTAACTGTTTTACAGTCAGGAAAAAAAGTCGTAAAAAAAGTAAACCGGTTTGACAAACGTGACCGTTTTTAATGCTGCTAAACAAATCAACTTTTACTTGTTCCATAAAATCAAATGCATAAAAAGAAGCCCTAAACACCCAAGAATCAAATGGTAAAAGGCGTTGTGTCCAAATAGATCACTAAAGTGTCAACAGTTACAAGTTTATAACCTCACCCTTAGGGAAAAACGGCGCCCCGAGTCACAGTAACTATGCGGTGCCGTTAGTCTGTGAACTGACTATATATCACACACAAAGTGCGTTTTGTCACTACACATATCACCAGAGCGTTCAAATAACCCGATAGTATCGTTTCTGACTAGTTATGCCTTATTGAGTCTACATACAGAGTGCTGCATTGGTCTCATTAAAGAGGCGCCACCAAA
Source organism: Semisulcospira habei (assembly GCA_036245525.1). Lineage (NCBI taxonomy): Eukaryota > Metazoa > Mollusca > Gastropoda > Semisulcospiridae > Semisulcospira > Semisulcospira habei. Next base: position 73,202,376 of record BTPG01000003.1, read on the forward strand.
TGAACCCATGTATCCATAAACTTGCCCACTTTAAAAGCGACGCTACATAACACCCACATGCTTTTTAAAAATTATAATCGTACACATAGATAGAAGCGCCAAACACTCTAGAATCAAACAGACAAGCTTTGTTGTACTTATTGACTCTAAAATGTCATCAGTTACAAGATTATGACACTACCCCGCGGTAAAATGATCCTCTGACGTACAGTAACGGTGCGGTTCGGGATATCGGGAATTTTCCCATATATCACGCATGTTCAACTTTACATCACTAAATATCTCACCAATGGCTACTGCCAGTAAGCCATGATAATAGTTTATTGCCATTTGAGAATAACTGAGTAAACAAATAGCTGTTTTACAACCAGAAAAAAAAAAAGCCTGAAAAAGTAAGCCGTCGTTTTCACAAAGTTGTCCGTTTTGAAGGCGGAGGAACACATCAACTTTAACTTGTTTTATATTATCAAATGCATAAATAGAAGCGCTAAACATTTTAGAATCGAACAGTACAAGACAATGTGATCAAACTGATCACTAAAGTGTTATCAGTTACATGTTTGTAACCCCACCGATTGCATGAAACATCGACCGGAGAAAGATTAATATGCGGTGCCGTTAGGCGACAATTTCAGCATAAATCATACACCAAGTCCGATTTATCACTATAAATTTAACCAGAACGTTTACATAAGCCGACATTATCGGTTCTAATTATGCCCAATGGACTCTATAGAGTGCTGCATTTGTCTCGGGAAAGAGACGCGACCAACTACGCCAGTAATTCTATAAACGTGTCCACTTTTAACGACAAGCTAGTTCACACCCACTTAATGTTTTATTATAATCGTACACATGGACAGAAGTGCCAAACACTATAAAATCAAACAGCACAAGCTATTTTGTCCTTATCGACCTCTATAGTGTCATCAGTTACAAGTTTATAATACTACCCACACTGTACACAATGCTCTGACGTACAGTAATGGCGCGGTGCGACTGATCGGAAAATTTCCATATATTTATCACCACACAGATCTTTACATCACTAAATATCTCATCGGATTCTACTGTCAGTAAGCTATGATCATTTTTTTTTTCCTCGCGATTTCAACATAATTAAGTAAACGTAGCTGTTTTACTGTCAGGAACGAGGCCTGAAAAAGTAAATCGGCTTGACAAACTTGACCGTTTTGAAGGCGGAGGAACACATTAACTGTTACTTATTCTATATAATCAAATGCCTAAATAAAAGCGCTTAACACTCTAGAATTGAACAGTGCAAGGCAATGTGTTCAAATCGACCACCAAAGTGACATCAGTTACAAATTTGTAGTAAACCCAACATTAAGCGAAAAACATAGCCCTGAGCAACAGGAGCTATGCTGTGCTGTTAGTCAGTGAAATGAGCATATATCACACACACAGTCAGTATTATCACTATAACTATCGCCAGACGTTCTAACAACCCGATATTATCGTTTCTGACTTATTATGTCATATGGAGTCTATACAGTGCTCCATTTCTGTCTGGAAAGAGGCGCAAAAAGATACGCAAATAGTTCCATTAACCTGTGTCTACATTCAACGCCATACTACATAACGCCTACTCATATTATTTTATTATAATCAATACTATGGATAGAAGCGCTAAACATTCTAGAATCAATCAGAACAAGCTATTTTGTCCGTACCGATCTCCATTGTGTCATCAGTTACACGTTTATAAAACTACCCCAACCGAAAACGGTTTTCTGACAAAGAGTAATGGTGCGGTGCAGTGAATTGCAAATTTTCTTATATATCACGCACGCTGAACTTTACATCACAACATATCTCACCAAATGTTACTGCCAGAAAGCCATGATACTCGTTTCTCGCGATTTCAACATAGGTGAGTAAGCAGATAGCTGTTTTTCTATCAGGAAAGAAACCGGAAAATGTAAGCCGGTTTGGCAAACATGTCCATTTTGAAGGCGGCAGAACACTTTAACCTTTACGTATTTCATATAATCAAATGTATAAATATAAGCGCTAACCACTCAAGACGCAATCAGTACAAGGCAATGTGACCAAATTGATCAGTAAGTGTCATCAGTTACAAGTTTGTAACTACGCCGTTAGCAAAAAACGGCGCCCCGGGACACAGTAAATATGCGGTAGGGTTAGTCGGCGAATTGAGCATATATCACGCACAAAGTCCGTTTTATCACTATAACTAACACCAATACGTTATAACAACCCGATAATATCGTTTCAGACTAATTGGAGTCTATAGAGTGCTGCATTTGTCTCAGGAAAGAAGCGCGACCAAATGCGCGAATAGTTCTATAAGCGTGACCATTTTTAACGCCACGCTACAGAACACCTGCTGAAGTTTCATTATTATCATACACATGAATACAAGCGCCAAACACTATAGAATCAATCAGTACAAGTTAGTTTGTCTGTACCGATCTCCATTGTGTCATCAGTTACACGTTTATAACACTACCTCCACGGAAAAAGGTGCTCGGAACTACAGTAACCATGCGGTCCGCCGGATCGCGAATTTTTCTATATCACACACTGAACCTTACATCACAAAATATCTCAACAAGTTCTAATGCCAATAAGCCTGAATAATATTTTTGACCGATTTAATAATAGACGAGTAAACAGATAGCGGTGTTACAATCGGAAAAGAAACCCGAAAAATTACCCCGCTTGGATAAACTTGTCCGTTTTGAAGGCGAGGGAACACATCAACTGTTACTTATTATCTATCTATCGATCTATATCCCGTAGTCTTGCCGACCGTTGGGGCACCACTGATGACTTGACAACCAGCTCCCTCCATTCCTCTCTGTTCTCTGCCATTCTTAGCGTATCGCGCAGCTTCAGTCCTGTCCACTCTGAGATATTGTCCTCCCATCCTTTCCTCTGTCTTCCTCTCCTTCGTCCTCCTTGCACGGTGCCTTGCAGGATTGTTTTGGCAAGCCCTGCTGAACGCGTGACATGCCCATACCACTTCAGTTTGCGTTTTTTCACAATGGCTAATAGGTCTTCATATGACCTGATGGCTTGCCTGATTCTGATTCCCACTTCCACGTTTGTGACGTGATCTCTGTATGAAATGCCAAGCAGCCTTCGAAAACATCTCATTTCAGTGGCTTGTATCCTCCTTTCAAGGTCTGCTGTAAGGGTCCATGACTCGCAGGTGTGCAGTGGGCAGATGTTCACATCTGCACGGGACATAGACGACCCCGCCCTCCACGAGTCCCCTGCTGCCTTGCAGGTTAGGTTTTTGATAACCAAAGGCTAGGGTGCTGACACCTTACCTGATTCGGTGTATGAACTTCCTTGATGAAGTCGCCACCCAGGGCGAAGGAGTCCCATGAGGGTCTCATCGGCCACGTGTCCAGGACCAAGGCGAGCCACAAGTTATGTGGAGTTTCGGTTGTGGTTAACAGCCTGGAGAGGGATGGACTCCGCCAGGTTCTTTTGCCCAAGACACACCACATGCAATGTTACTTATTACATATCATCAAATTCATAATCAGAAGCGTTAAACACTCTACAATCAAATGATAAAAGGCACTGTGTCCAAATTAATAATAATAACAATAATAAGCGCATTAAATAGGCGCTTTATCCCAATTGAAAATCGGCTCAAAGCGCCGCCGCGAACTGAACCCAACAAGCACGCTCACGTGAATCACGCGCATTCACTCACACACTGTACATAAACACAGAACATTCACGTGGTGCTAAGGGCAAGCTCAAGCGAGCTACTGTAGTTTTTGGAAATTCAAAATCGTTTGTATTTGAAATTTGATTAAGTGGCCTAAAACTGATACCAAAGTGGAGGGGGATGAAGAGCCGGAGTACCCGGAGAAAGAACCACCGACGGTCCGCCCAAATTAACGGTGACACTTACTAGAGGAGAAAAATCCGACGCCGGAACCCGTAATCGAACCTCGCACCTTTAGCATTGGTGGCAGCCGCCTTAACCACTGCGCCACGGACCGCACTAAAGTGTCATCAGTTGCAAATTTGTAACACGATCCTTAGCAAGAAAAGACAACCCCGAGTCACAGTAACTTTGCGTTGACGTTAGTTGATGAATTGACTATATATCACACATAAAGTCTGATTTGTCACTATAAATATCACCAGAACGTACAAATAACCCGGCATTATCGTTTCTGGCTAATTATGCCTTATGTAGTATACAGAGTGCTGCATTTGTCTCAGGAAAAGGCGCGACCAACTATGCCAGTAATTCTTTAAACGTGTCCACTTTTAACGGCCGGCTAGTTCACATTAGCTTTAAGTTTTATTATAATCGTACGCATGGATAGAAGTGCCAAACACTCTAGAATCATACAGTACAAGCTATTTTGTCCTTATCGACCTCCAAAGTGGCATCAGTTACAAGTCTATAACACTACCCCCACAGTAAACGATGCTCTGACGTACCTTAGTATCGGTGCGGTGCGGTTGATAGCAATTTTCCCATATATCACACACACAGACCTTTACATCACTAAATTACGTACCAGATTTTAATGCCAGTAAGCAATGACAATGTTTTCTCGCGATTTCAACAGATAGCTGTTTTACTATCAGAAAAGAGGCCCGAAAAAGTCAACAGGTTTCACAAACTTGGCCATCTTGTAGGCGGCGGAACACATCAACCTTTACATACTCCATATAATCAAGTGCATAATCAAGAAGCGCTTAACACTCTACAATCGAACAGCACAAGGCAATGTGTTCAAATCGGCCAGCAAAGTGTCAGCAGTTACAAATTTGTAACTGACCCCCAGCATTAAGCGGAAACAGCGACTTAAGCCACAGTAACTATGCGGTGCCGTTAGTCGTCGAATTGAGCATAATTGTATCACACACAAAGTCCGTTTGATCACTATAGCTATCGCCACAACGTTCTAACAACTCATGATATTGTCGTTTCTGACTAATTATACCTTATGGAGTCTATAGAGTGCTCCATTTGTCTCAGGAAAGAGGCGCGACCAAATACGCGAATATTTCTATAAACGTGTTCACTTTTAACGGCACGCTACATAACACCTACTCATGTTTTATTATAATCGTATACATTAACAGAAGCGCCAAACACTTTATAATTAATCAGTACAAGCTATTTTGTCTGTACCGATGTCCATTGTGTCAGCCGTTACATGTTTATAACAATACCCCCCCCCCCCCCCCCCCCCCAGGAAAACGGTGCTCTGCTACGGTAACGGTGCGGTGCAGCGGATCGCGAATTTTCCCATATATCACGCACGCTGAACCTTACATCACTAAATATATTACCAAATTCTACTGCCAGTAAGTCATGATACTCATTTCTCGCGATTTCAACATAGATAGCTGTTTTTCTATCAGGAAAAAGGCCCGAAAATGTAGGGAGTTTGGCAAACATGTCCATTTTGAAGGCGACGGAACACATCAACTATTACTTACTGCATATAATCAGATGAATAAATAGAAGAGCTAGCCACTCTATGATCGAACAGTACAAGGCAATGTGACCAGATTGATCATTAAAGTGTCATCAGTTACAAGTTTGTAACAGCACCCTTATCGAGAAACAACGATATGTGCCAGTAGTCCGCGAATTGAGCATATATCACACACACTGTCTGTTACATCACTATACCTAACACCGATACGTTTTAACAAACCGATAATATCCTTTCAGACTAATTATATCTTATGGAGTCTAGAGAGTGTTGTATTTGTCTCTGGAAAGAAGCGCGACCAACTGCGCGAATAGTTTTATAAACGTGTCCACTTTTACCGCGACGCTACAGAACACCTACTTAAGTTTTATTATAATCTTACACATAAATAGAAGCGCCAAACACTCTAGAATCAATCATTACTAACTATTTTGTCCGTACCGATCTCCATTGCGTCATCAGTTACACGTTTATAACACAACCTCCACGGAAAACGGTGCTCTGACATGCAGTAATTATGTGGTCCGGCGTATGGCGAATTTTTCAATATACCACACACACTGATCCTTACATCACTTTATATCTCAACAAGTTCTAATGCCTATAAAGCCATGATAATCATTTTGCGCGATTTGAGAATAGATGAGTAAACAGATAGTATAGAAAAACATAGAAACATAGATAACATAGAAAAAATAACCCGCTCTGATAAACTTGTCCATTTTGAAGACGACGGAACATATCAACTGTTACTTATTCCATATCATTAAATGCATAATAAGAAGCGCTAAACAATCCACAATCAAATAATAAAAGGCACTGTGTGCAAATCGATCAGTAATGTGTGATCAGTTACAACTTTCTAACACGACCCTTAGCGCAAAACGGCGCCCAGAGTCACAGTAACTATGCGATGCGGTTCGTCGGTGATGTGACCATAATTATATAACCAACAAAGTCCGTATAATCACTATATATTATATATCACCAGAGCGTTCAAATAACCCGACATACTCGTTTCTGACTAATTATGCTTTATGGAGTCTACAGAATGCTGCATTTGTCTCAGGAAAGAGGCGCGACCAACTACGCCAGTAATTCTATGAACCTGTCCACTTTTAACGGCACGCTATTTCACATCCGTTTAATGCTTAATTATAATCGTTCACATGCACAGAAGCGCCAAACACTCTAGAACCAAAAAGACACATGCTATTTTGTCCTTATCGACCTCCAAAGTGTCATCAGTTACAAGTTTATAACACTACCCACACTGTAAACAATGATCCGTCGTTTATTAACGGCGCTGTGCGGCTGATCGGATATTTTTTCGATATATCACGCACACAGACCTTTACATCACTAAATATCTCTACAGAATCTACTGACAGTAAGCTATGATCATTTGTTTCTCGCGATGTCAACATAGTTGAGTAAACAGGCAGCTGTTTTACTATCATGAACGAGGCCCGAAAAAGTAAAATGGCTTGACAAACTTGACCATTGAAGGCGGCGGAACACATTAACTGTTACTTATTCCACATAAACAAATGCCTAAATAGAAGTGTTTAACACTATAGAATCGAACAGTACAAGGCAATGTGTTCAAATCGACCATCAAAGTGTCATCAGTTACAAATTTGTAAACCCAACATTAAGCGGAGGAACACATTAACGTTTACTTGTTCTATATAATCAGATGCATAAATAAACACTATATACACTCTAGAATGAAACAGTACAAGACAATGTAACCAAACAAATCACTAAAGTGTCATCAGCTACATGTTTCTAACCCCACCGATATCATAAAAGTGCCACCCGAGCAAGATTAAGAATACGGTGCCGTTAGGCGGCGATTTAAACATATATCACAAACACAGTCCGTTTTATCACTATAACTAACATCAGTACGCTCTAATAACCAGATATTATCATTGCTGACTAATTATGCCTTATGGAATCTATGGAGTGCTGCATTTGTCTCAGGACAGAGGCGGCAACCACATAGGCGAATAGTTCCATAAACGGGGCGCTACCACTTTTAAAGCCATGCTAGTTCACACCCGCTTAATGTTTTATGATAATAGTGCCCATGAATAGAAACGCCAAACACTTTAGAATCCAACAGTACAGGTAAGTGTGTTCTTATCGACCTCTATAGTGTCATCAGTTACCAGTTTGTAACCCAACCCTTAGAGATAAACAGCGACCGGAAAAAGATTAAATATACGGTGCCGTTATTCGGCGAATTGAGTATATATCACACACAGTCGGTTTTATCACTATAACTAAGACCAATAGGTTCTAATAATCCTATATGATCGTTCCTGTCTAATTATGTCTTATGGTGTCTACAGAGTGCTGCATTTGTTTCAGAAAAGAGGCGCGACCAAATGCGGGAATAGTTCTATAAACGTGCCCACTTTTAACGCCACGCTACATAACACCTACTCAAGTTTTATTATAATCGAACACATAAATAGAAGCGCCAAACACTCTAGACTCAACGCAGCGTCGAGTTATATGGAACTGTACCGCACTGTGAACGCGTCTAAACGCGCGCTGCTTTTCGCTGGATTAGGGTTACAAACTTGTAACTGGTGACCCTTTAGCGAATGATAGGGACTAAATAGCTTGCACAGTGGGATTCTAGGGTGTGTGGCGCTTTAATTCATGTAAATAATCATAAAAATGTAAGTAGGTGTTATTCATGGTCCAGTTATATGGAACGTCACGCGCTTAGTGGCCATGTCTCATGAGGGGTTGTTTTCGCAGGGGGTGGTGTTACAAACTTGTAACTGATGACCCTTTAGAGATTGATATGGACAAAATAGCTTGAACTGTTTAATTCTAGAGTGTCTTTTCATTACATGATTATAATAAACATATAAGTAGATGTTACGAGTTTATGGAACAGTATCTCATAGTTACAGTGTCTTAGGGCGAGCTGATTTTCGCTGGGGGTAAGGGTACAAATTTGTAACTGATGACCTTTTAAATACATATCAGGACAAAATGACTTGTCCTGTTTTATTATAGAGTGTTGCTAGCGCGTCTATTGATGTATGTGATCATATATTATGGAATATGTGAATGCTGTTATGTACCACCGCCTTAAAAACGGACAAGTTTGTCAAATCAGGTGTTCTTGGACGGGCATTTGTCCAGAGACAGATACTGCTTTTTGTATACTCCATAAGGCTTAATTAGTTAGAAATGATCATCTGGGGTTATCAGAGAACATGTTAGTAAAAGTTATAGTGGTCAAAGGAACTGTGTACGTGTCATTCTTGATGACAAAACAAATGCACTGAGATATGAATTTGACAGCAGACGTATCCAACGAAGTGGCAGACTTCGAGGACGGAAACAGTAGTACATCACGTTATGCCAACTCTTTTGTCCCTCAGGCTGTTACTCTTTTCAACAGTAATATTAGTAGATAGTGTCTGTCACCATTCTAGCCCTTTCAGTAGTTGACTGCAACATTGCTAACACCAGAAGCACAGGTGGAATACACCATAAGTGTTTCTGATGCCAAGAGTGTTAAAAAGGTAAGAATACCTCTGTTACAGTTCATCTCTTTACCTGAGAGTTGTATTGTATTGTATTGTATTGTATTGTATTGTATTGTATTGTATTGTATATGACCTATTTGCCGACCAATAGGACCACATCGTTACTTTGTTTTAAGGTGCTCTGTGTTTTGCTGGGGGTGGGGTTACAAACCTAGATGACTGATGACTTAGAAATCGATAAGGACAAAATGATGTATGATGTTGGATTTTTGAGTGTATATGATTATAACAAAATTATAAATAGATGTTACGCAGCATCGAGTTATATGGTACGGTACAGCATAGTTCTACAGCAAGTGTCTCAGGGTGCACTGATTTTCGCTGGGAGTAAGGTTACAAACTTTAAACTGATTACCCTTTAAAGACCTATATTGACAAAATGGCTTGTACTGTTTGATTCTTGGGTGTTGGTGCTTCTGTTCATGTATCATCTTCTACTATTTGATTTTAGAGTGTTTGGCGCTTCCACCTGTGTCAGTGTATGATTATATTAAAAATATATAAGTGTTGAACACGGACACGTAGACAACTATAGGTTTATGAGAAATATGTTCAATTCACCAACCAGCAGCACCGCGTTGTTAATGTGTCTCTTTGGTTACAAACTTGTAACTGATGACACTCTTTGATTCTAGATTGTCTGACGCCTCTATTCATATGTATGATTTTAATACAAATTAAGAGGGTGTTACGTAGTGCTGGGTTAAAAAATGAACACGTTTTAGGAACTATACGTGTATTTGGGCAAGCCTTTTTCATGAGATAAATACGGCACTGTCAGTACACTCCTTAAGGCGTAATTAACGATAATCGATAGTATTAGGTTATTAGAAATATTATTATAGTGAGAGTTATAGTGATGAAAGGGACCTTGTGTGTGATATATGATCATTTCTCTAAACAACGGCAACCATTGTTACTGTGTCTCAGGGCGCGCTTGTTTGTTTTTGCACTGTTTTTTTTTTTTCTTCTTCTTCTTCTTCTTTATTTTTTATTTATAGGGATAGGGTTATGAACTTGTAAAAGGTAACACTTTGCAGATCGATGATTACAACTGGCATGACTGGCAACAAGCCAGACACCGAGTGTTTAGCGCTTCTAATCGTGTATATGATTACAATAAAAATTAAAGTACGTGTAACTTTTGTCAAACCCGGCAGGTGTATTTGGGCGGGCCTCTTTCCCGGAGTTAATTACGGTATTCTGTAGACTTTATGAGGCTTAATTAGTCAGAAACGATTTTATGGGGTTAGAAAAAACAAACATCATAGTTTTTGGGCAGTGGTGAGAGTTTAAGTGTCAGTATGAGACATGTTCAACAGTTTTTACTGTATCCGCTTGTTAAAACGTGTAGTCTGCTGATGATAGATGATAAAACTTTATGTGTATATACTACATTAACAATTCAACTCGAGTTTAATGCTAAGTTTGGTCAAGTTTACTTCTGAGCGAGTTTGTTTTCGGTGGAGCTTCGCTGCGCGCGCACTCCGTATCTATCAATGTGGAGCTCAGCGAAGATATCGGGGCGCGGGAACGAGGCTAACAGCGAGCGAACGACTGGGTTGACGCTTCGCGTCGCTTATGTCACGCTACGGATTGCACAGTAGGCATGGTAACACAAGTCTGACTGCTCATGTGACGCTCCGCCATCTTGAATTCAGACTGCTAGCTTCACAAAGTTTTCGAGGTATGTTTGGAAAAACGTCTCGCGCTCGCGTTTTAGACCATTAAAACACGTACACTCTTTTGGAACATATTAAGTGGAGGTTTCTCGTTCGGAACATATGTTCATTGTAATGTTTTGTGTATCACATAAATGTATTTTTGGTATGTTTTTCAGTAAAAAGACTTAACTTCGCGTTCGTTGGGGTGCTCTAGGGTAGAAAAACTGCCGCGGAAGTTCTCGTACTCAGTGGACGTGACAGTCCAGCGCCCGGGCGGCTACTGTGTATTGCACATGTTGCAGGTATTTCAGTGAGTTGAGCGCTAACCGTGCCATGGACTCAACCTCCTTTTATGCCGTAACACACGTACTTCAGCGTTCTCCGTGTGGTTTAAACAGCATTTTAATCTTGCCGCGATACAATTTTAATTGAAGAAGAGAAGTCTTTAAGTGACTTTAAACTGGGACAATGTGGGCAGATTCCGCAGTTCGATTGGCAGTGAGTACCACACACGTGGGGCTAAAAAGGTGAAATAACGCTCTCTGACAGTCTTCATATTTAGCTGCAGGATTTAAAAAAGTTTTTCATTGGAGGAATGAAGAGTGCGTGATGGCTGATAAATACACAGTTACAGCGGGAGAGACCCGTCTAAATGCCGATAGCCGGAAATTGTTATTTTGTACTGGCAGCGGAATTTTGCTTCTGTAGAGGCGTAACGTGGTCTCTTTTTAGTTTCTTCAAGATGAGATACGCCGCATTATTCTGAATCATCTGAAACCGTGAAGCATGCTCTGCCGGTACAGAATTGCAATAATCGAGTCTGGACGTAATGGCCCGCCGTCAGATGGCCTTAGTCACCTGCTCGTCGTTAAACATCAATAACTAACTAACTAAACTGGAGGTAATGAATTAATTTACAAATATTGAAGTTGCACTTTCTGTGAGATACCGTCTGAGATTCTTCGAAACTCAGGGAAACTCGCACGGCAGACGCTCCTGATAATATTATTATTATTTTGAGCATCATCTTGCTTGATATAGTGCCGATAACAGGCAGATGTGATTACGAGACCCGAATAAAAATGTCCGAGTCGCACGACGAGTACATTTGATTCGGGTCAAGTAATCACATCTGTCAGTTATCGGCTATATATCAAGCAAAATGTTGCTCAATATAATTTATGTACCAAGTCCAAAAGACAACTGTCCCGATCGTCATTCATTTGCGGCTGATTGCGGTGTTCAGACAAAACACATGAATGGCAGACGACTGCATATCGCTGTCGACTCAGCGTGTAGATTTCGTCTATGAAAACATCAGTGCATTATATAACCGTACGCGTTACTCAGTTAATTCTACTTGTAACTAGATCTCGCATCATTGCTGAAAATGCCAGCAGCTTTGTTTATTTATAGAACTCACTGACGCATTGGCAGATCTGCTAGACTTTTTCAATAGGAGATAATTCAATATCAGAATCAGGTCAAAGACTAAAGGTAGAGACCATTGACAGCGAGGACAACTCTCATACAGAAAAGACTTTGTGGGTTATGGTTCATCCCATCTTGTTTTAATTTAACACATTTTCAATCATTCATTTGTATGAAATTGATAATATAGGCCGAACACAACGCGTGTATATAGTTATTTTGTTGCGTTAGCGCCTGAATTTTTATTTATTCATGTTTTTGTCTACCGTATTCGAAAGCAGGGCAGAAATTCTGGCAAAGGATTAAAAAGATAAAAATGGCGTCATGTCTAGTTACGCACAACTTGCAAGAAAACGTCTTTTTGGCGCCAAAGCGCATTGTGTGTGTGTGTGTATGTGTGTGTGTGTGTGTGTGTGTGTGTCTGTGTGTGTGTATGTGTGTCTCTCTGTGTGTGTGTGTGTGTGTGTGTGTGTGTGTGTGTGTGTGTGTGTGTGTGTGTGTGTGTGTGTGTGTGTGTGTGTGTGTGTGTGTGTGTGTGTGTGAGCTAATGATGCCATGACGTGAAACTTGAAGTGACGTCATTTGGCTGCTCGTGCCATTATTCTTCTTCAGAATAGCTTGATGCAACGCGAGACCACAGAGCTTACGAATGGCGGGAATGTCCGTCTTTATTTCTGTGTGCCAGTGTGTGCCCTGTGGATCAGAGGGTGGGTGAGAGTAGAGGGAGATGAATTCCTTTCGCTACACGAGCCCACAAAGCGTACTATTGGCGGGAAGAGCCGTGTGTCAGTCTTTATTTGTGTGCGCCGATGTGTGTGTTGTTCAGAGCCTGGCTTAGAGGAGGAAAAAGGATCAGCATAATTATTAAGCCTAAAATATGAACAACTCTTAATTTCCTAAACGATAAACGCATTTGAGTTCCAAACAATATGGTAGGGCCTTTGTTTCAGTAGAAGGTTTCTGTCGTTGACTTATTTAATTATTCGGTTATGTCGCGTATGAAGCTGGTACCCGCGGTATCACAGAACACCTACATACAGTTCTTTTTGTTGTGTAGCTCCCTAAATTATTTATTTATTGGCATATTTTTGTTTAGAAGTTTAACCGAATGAAGATTAGGGTGTTATTGTACAGAGAAATGTGATTGGCCAAAGATGTATGATCAGAAAGTAATGTTGTCATCGTAACATTTAATAAAGGAATCTACTTATTTCATGTTACCTTGGTAACATGTAACAATGGGACTGCCGTTGCCTTGAGAACAAGCGACCAGTGAAAACAGTTTAATAGATCCAGGATAATGAAAAAAAATTATAAAAGAAAAAAATAGAAAAAATGACAATAATAGTTATTATTAAATTTATTATATATACAAATTTTGCGCTCTCCACGTTTATTAGTCATGTCGATTCTTGTCAGCTTTTAAAAAAAAAAACGAAAAGTGGATCAAGCCGAAATCGATGATTGCAATTCATACTAACCTCAGTGACAGTACGCACTGGTTTGTTTTCAGCGTGTATTATCTGCAAACGTTACACTTTTCATTCTTTTGCCCCCTCATTGTAAGCCTATTGATGACGCCATAGACAATAGACATGCAATTTTTAAAACTTAACTTCCTCAGTGTAACATCTTTTAACACGTTAAAGCAGCGTTTGACTTTCGTTTGCTTTATTTTATTGACTGCATCATCTGATGGCATATTATTTCATATTTCTGTCGATTTGTAACCGTGAACTGCTCTGTAGTGATTGTTACTAGCCTCCCTCTATTTTATCACTCTAAAGGGATACACTAAATTCAGTTTGTCGCTTTGCTAGTCTGTTTGTCTGAATGTTTATCTATGCTTGCAATTATTGTATTACCTGAGAACCCACCGGATCGAATGAAACATGTTACCAAAATTTCCGATTTGAATTCTGTTACGAACAATATCTGATGGCTTCCAGCAAGGTCGGATAAATCGGTGAAACGAATAGACCTTCTTATTCCAGCATTAAGATGTTGATATTTGACCACATGCCAAAAGACGTTACAGTCAAACTTGCCAAGAATCAATTTGTGTTTGCTGATTTTTGCGCTGGTGATATCTGTCAAATCACTGAACCGTCGTGATTTGATTTTTTAGTGATGATAATTGTTACCTAAATACGAACATAATTATTATTAATGTGTGAACTTCCGTACAGGCGAGATATGTCATACGATATTAAAACTGTATCTTACTATATAGGTGGGGGTTGGTATAAAGCAGATCCAAGCGCAAACTTGGTTGACATCACGGCTGTGGCCTGTATGCTATGAAGTCCACAAGGTTTGCTTTGGAGTTGTTGTACGTACGCGTCGCGGACCAGAACAAATAACATATTTTACAGGTTCCCCCGAGATACAACTTGTGAACGGCCGAAAAGGATGTGCTGGACGCGTGGAGGTGAAAATGGACGGTCAGTGGGGAACTGTGTGTGACGACGAATTCGGACTTGAGGAAGCTCGGGTGATGTGCCGAATGCTCGGCTATACCCAGTAAGCCTCTGAAAATAATTTCTTTCTTACGTCATTTGCCTGAAACGTGTTCCAATGGTAGCACCCTAGTTGACAACAGTTCGTATAATAATACTCTCGACATTCAAAATGTTTATTGCACGTTTGTAAGTAAGTAAGTAAGTAAGTGAGTGAGCGAGTGAGTATGCATGCTTGCATGCATGTATGCATACACTTTGTATGTATGTATGTATGTATGTATGTATGTATGTATGTATGTATGTGTGTGTGTATGTATGTATGTGTGTATGTATGATGAGTGTGTGTGTGTATGTATGTATATATGTATGTATGCATGTATGTATGTATGTAAGTATGTATGTATGTATGTATGTATGTATGTATGTATGCATGTGTGTGTGTATGTATGTATGTATGTATGTATGTATGTATGTATGTATGTAAGTATGTATGTATGTATGTATGTATGTATGTATCTATGTAAGTATGCATGTATGTATGTATGTATGTATGTTTGTGTGTATGTATGTATGTATGTATGTATGTATGTATGTATGTATGTATGTATGTATGTATGTATGTATGTATGTATGTATATGTACATACATACGTACGTATGTATGTACATATACATTCGTGCATGCATGCATGCTATAACAAAGTGTTACTTTTCAGCAAGACACTAAACAGGCGAATCCTGATTTCACAGAATATGTGTGCTTTTATTTGTTCTGCTTTAAATATAAACTGTCTGTGCATAGGTACGGCTTTATTGTGCGTTTCGCTTTTTTTCTTTTTGTTGAACGATATGTAAACGTTGTGTAAACATTTCAAACGACGTGCTGAAATATTCAAATCGAGCAATTTACAATTTTGCTAAAACTTTAAAACACATATTGGCATTTTCTTAAATGTTCCCTGCAGTAGGCCTTAAAATTCGCAGTTTTCTTCTGTGACGCAAAAAATAACTTTATTTGTGGTAACGTGGTTTATGATTAACTCGTTCGATACGTGCCGCCTCCGGATACGCGGCGTATGCCGCGTATCCGGAGGCGGCACGTCTCGAATGAGTTAATCTTCTGTATTCTTGTTCTTTTACATCCAAGTTTATGCAGTCAGCGAGGGGAAATTCGGGTATATCCAGAGCTACCTACTTGAAAGGTCACTAAAACTTAGACTTTTCTGAAATTGTCTAGTTTGCCAGAATGACTGTCAAATATAAAATACATAGCTTTCGTTACTGTTGTTATATGATGTCGTTGCTGTTGGGTTGTTTCAGGGAGCAGAACCCTACATATTTCAGCAACGCACATTATGGCCAGGGAGTCGGCAAGATTTGGCTGGATGATGTTGTATGTAGCGGCAGCGAGTCAAATGTTCTTTATTGTCGGTACACGACATCACATAACTGTCAGCATAGTGAAGATGTTGGACTTGACTGCTGCCCACCTCGTGAGTTATTCTGATGTTCGTTTAACACTTGTGTGATTGTGCATATTACGGCTTTAATGTTCAGATTTAAACAAAAAATGCTAAACGCAAATATATATTTTGTACATATATGACAGTACTCTACAGAACAATTTGAAAACCAGTTTCGATGATTGTCGTCCCTATTAATTGTCTTATACTTCCATAAAAGCAGTAAGTGTTATCCATCTAGTCTGCTAAGAAAAACGAGTAATGTGCTGTATTATTGTCTGTATGTTCATTGTGAAAGAATGCTTAACTCTGAAATTGAAGAAATTGTCTTGCATTTGTCTTTTCTAAGCGTGTTTCTTTCTTTGTTGAGATTTTCCTTACACGCTTGGCAATATTTGAATCTGGATTCCTTCTTTACTCCGTTCTGTGTCGATAAAATGTCAACACCAACTGCAAGAGGTATAGCTCCTCATGAGCCCCCCCCCTCCCCCGCATTTGCGGAGGCTGATGAGGATCTATGCCTCTTGCTGACACCACTTTGAATCCATGTTTTTGGGATATCTAGGTTTGTTTTTGTTTGTTTGTTTGATTTTTGTTTGTTTGATTTTTGTTTGATTTTTGTTTGTTTGTTTGTTTTTTATTTGTTTGGGTTTTTTATGCGCTTTTCCCCCTTGAATTAACGAATATTGCAGAAACACAATCTGCGTCAGCTGGCACTGAACGGGATAATCTGCAGCATTTTATGTCTTTCTTGCCTGGGTCGTAGACTGTGTGCCGGCCTAGCTGTGGTTTTGGATCTTATGATCCAGGCACACATGTATGAGTGTCAGTTCGTGTGTTCGTGTTTATTCCAGGTGGACCAACCAGAGTGTCTATTACTGGACCAAAAAACCCCATTGCCAACAAACGCCTCACTCTCACTTGCTCGTCATTCGACGTTGTCCCGTCTGTGTCTTACAAATGGACTGGGGTATCCTGCTCCCCTCCGTCAGCCGAATCAAGCACATGTTCCTACACACCGTCTCGTAATGATGACAACAGAACCATCAGCTGCACCGCCACAAACTCTGAGAATAATTCACTGTCTGCGTCAAACTCCTACACGTTGTCTCTGAATTGTGAGTTCTGGTTCTAACTTTTTTAGCGCCATGGGCGCTTTTCCCCAATTTTGAAAGTGTTACTTAACGACTATGTACCACTTGCAGAAGGTGGATTGGCCATGATAATTCAAGGGTAGTGCCAGATTAGCTTGGCGCCTGCAGGCGCCAAGTTATTCTGGCACCCCCCCCCCCCCACCCCCCCTTGAATTATCATGGTTAATCAATCGCCTGCTGTAGGGTGTTGGCGCTGAAAGGGTTAATATTCATTGTGCATTACTGCCTGGGAACGTAAGTTTTACAAACAATGATAAGTTTGTTTCGTTCTGGTCACAGAGAGTGTTAACATGTGATGCATAAAGAGAAAAATAAATACCTTATTTCTTCACAGTAATATTTGTCCGTGATTTTTTACGCAGACCCGCCATCCTCCTCCCCCGCGATAACTGATCTGAGCAACCTGGATTCCCTCGTGGAGGGATCTAATGTGACCTTGACCTGCCACATAAACGGAGGCAAACCACTGGTGACATCGGTCAACTTTGGCTGCCCAGGATCAAGCCTGTACTTCTCGGCAACACAGACGACGCTTGAAAACGCCGTGTCAAAGGTCATTAACATTACTGACTTGCAACTGAGTGATAACGGGACAGTGTGCTCTTGCGATGGAGTATGGGCACCAGATCTCGAGCCTCAGTTGTACACACAACAGACATCTGTGACACTGCAAGTGGTCGGTGAGTGATCATAACCCATACAGTTTGGGGGAGTACTCATCGGGGAGTACGCCATAAGTACACTTCTATTGAAATGAGATGTTTCGCATCTCATTTGAATAGAAGTATACTTGTGGCGTGCTCCCATGGGGCGGGTGTGTCTCGAAACGGTATGGGCACTTTCGTCTTTGTGGTTTGGGGGGAACATAAGATGAACAATTAACACAACCTTTGGACATACACGTCACCGTGGGAAGAATTTATTCTGTGACAGAGACCTGACCATTTGCCCGTACAGCTATGTATACTGGGTTGTGGTTTTATACTTCACGGCTACATAAGTTATTTTTTAGTTAAATGATTATTTGAATCACATGAGATTTCTTTTGTTCCAAAATCATAGACCATTCAGCGAAATCAAAGTGCAATTTAATAACAACACATTTGAAATTGACTGAGTTTTTGTATTTTTAAAAAATAAATTAAGAGGTATTAGTGACTTTGGGCATCTAGCAAAGCTGACCGTTTTCTTTGTACTAATTAGTATCCGACTCTCCTTGGCTGCCTGATCCCGGGATTACATCCATTGTATCATTGAGATCCTCCCCGTACCCAAATCAAGACAGGTCGGGTTCACTCTACGAACATAGGTGGAAACATCGCCTCTACTACTTCCTGTGTTTGTTACACGGGTTAGCTAGCCTCAGCACACCAGTGTATTGCGAAATCAAGATATAACGGGTATACGTTCTTAGGGAAACACAACGCTGGACAAACAGTTAATCTCTTGAACTCTTCTTTAAAATTCAACGCCAAAGAACTTTCTTCATTCAAGGAGCATGAATACAGGTTGTTCTCAGCAAGAGGCATAGGTCCTATTGAGCCCCGCAACTGCGGGTGCTCATAAAGATCTATGTCTCTGCACTCGGGTGGTGCTCACTTTGTTCTGGTCGGGAAAAGATTAACACTAACGCGATTCACACAGTGTAAACTTATGCCTCCCATGTATCGCGATATTACTGGGTCAGAACTCTGCTTTACTTTTCTTGCTTCGCCTCTGCTGCTGCTGCTGCTGCTGCTGCTGCTGCTGCTGCTGCTGCTGCTTCTTCTCAATGTCTCAAGCCGCTTTCTCTGTTCTCCAGCTGATGCTGCACCCTCCGTCTCAAAACTGACACTGAGCGACGAAGAGAATAATTTGACTGTAATCGCTGGAAATAACAAGGCAGCTGTTCTGAAGTGCTCCGCCTGGGGACGTCCCAAACCTACCATCCGCGTAGAGCGGATGGACACTGGACATTCGTTGGAGAGGTACACGCTAGCCGGGGGTCGTGATGAGAGGGTCCTGGAATATACATTGACCAGGTCAGCTAGATGTCAGGACGCTGCCACCTACACGTGTCTCGCGAGTAACCGAGCAGGCATTGACCAGAGAAACGTCACACTCTTCGTCAACTGTGAGTTGTAGCTTGTTACACAGTTTTAAAAGTTTGACAAATCTGAAAGTTGAATTGTGTGGTCCTTACATAATGTCTAGGTGCCAGTGATCGCAGCAATGTATGTGTTCCTCCATGGGGGTATTATTATGGTTTTACTCAAAATACATTTGTTTTCATTTCTACGTCACACGACCAATCCTATGTTATGTGACCTCGCTACAAAAACCCTTGTATCGACTAATGGCGGACTTCTTATAACCGGCCTCCCTCACTCCACCACTTTCACTCTCCAGCGCGTCCAGAAGAATGCTGTCCACATCACTCACCTGCTCAAGCTCCTTCACTGGCTCCCCATCCCCCAACGCATCCAGTACAAGATTCTGTCTCTCTGCTACAAATCCCTGAACAACTACGCTCCTGCCTATCTCTCCAACTTACTTCACCCTTACACTCCTTCCCGCTCCCTCCGCTCCGCCTCCGACCCTCTCCGACTCCACATCCCCCGCACCAAACTCAGCACTTTCGGCCCCCGCTCCTTCTCCGTCTAAGGTCCATCCACCTGGAACACTCTCCCACTCTCTCTCCGTCAGAAACACTCTCTCTCCTCCTTCCAGTCCGCCCTCAAAACTCACCTCTTCCAACAGTTCTAGCACTATAATATCACCACACACCCCACCCCAAGGTGACTGACGTAATGTATTTGTGGTACGTGAGTCATTGTCTAAAGCGTGCGCATCCGTGCGCGAGTTGTGAGTGCGCGCTTAGAGTTATAATTATTATAAGATAAGCACAAACCAGATAGGTGAGGCTAGCGCTGGCAGAATTGTACAACAAACCAAGGGGTATTACTCAGCGCTGGACAACATACTGAGTATCTCAGTATAACTCGAGGCAAATTTGTATCGTTACATTGTTGTGTAATGTTCTGTGCATCTACTGTGGGAATTCAGGGTATTTACCCGACCACATATAGTAATGCACCTTCGTGTTTGTGTATGTATGTTTCCCCTGCCTACTTCCTAAGTTCCGGAGAAAGACATGGGTTATATAAGAGACCTGATGCATCTTTTTGAAGATGCAAATGATCGTCTTATTCTATACCTGCGTATTTCTCTGTGGGCTGGCGATTGGGTGCCTGATAGGCGGGGGCAGGGGATCTAACTGTTGTCCAGCGCTGAGTAATACCCCTTGGTTTGTTGTATAAGATAAGCGCATTATAAATACCGTAATTATTAATTAATTATTATTATTATAACCCTCTTTGCAACGCGTTTTGGATACCAGTTTTGTTTTGTAAAAGATCACCAAGACGTTCTAAAGTACAAAGATATTTAGCCTTGTTCAAAATAATAAGCACGCTACTGGAGTTGTTTGCATCACACATTTGCAGTAATGGTGTGTAACAGACCACCAAAGAAAAAATATTTGCAAAATCGAAAGCACATGAGCGTCCTATGCAACTTTTTATTGAAGAATTTTAATGTCCTTTGAGGCAAACAGTCACTAACCTCTTCCTCTTCACTACTCTGACAATTTGTAGATGGCTCCAGTGGTGTGCCTGTTGTTTTGAACAACACGAAGTAACTTTTAACTTTAGAACGTTTTGGTGGTCTTTTATAGAAAAAAACTGGCATACAAGACGCGTCACAAAGAGGGCTACAAAATAAAAACCACCATTAGTCGCTACAAAAGTTTATGTAGCGAGGTCACTTGGTACAGATTGTGTTAAAGGCGTTGGTCGTGTGAATTAGCAATAAAAATAATGTCATTTACAGGATGCCTTACATACACAACCTACATCGCAAGCCTATCATTATGTGCACGGTGTCGTGCATACAACGATGTCATGAGGTGAAGTTTGTTATGACATCATTTTCCTGCTCGTACTGTAACCTTCAGAAAGGCTGGCTATTTTGTCCCTTCATATAGGTATCATTATTTTTTGTTTAATTATGATTAATTCCCCAGTTTAAAAAAGCTTTTGAGTTCCGTACGCACTTACTATTGATCCCTAGATTTTATTTTAAGATAAGAAAGGCAGTTTTCTTATATTTTGTCATACATGTGAATTATATAATGTACTGCGCGACTGATTATTAGTTCAAACGTTTACCACAAAAAATGAATAAGCGATAATCAATTAACCATTTGGCTGTAGGCATCGGTTTTTGTCGTGATGATTCCTGCTGGAATCATCACGACAAAAACCGATACCGACAGCCAAAGGGTTAACGGACAAGTAAATATGGCTTGTCCTATGTGAGTCAGAACTTAAACGTAATCTGTAGAGCTGACAGGGGGTAATGAATCCCTTACATTTTTATTCAAGCATTTGTTTCGGGGGACTGTTACATGGAAGTTATGAACGAATTGTATTTTCCTCGTTTGAAAAATAACCAAGTATAAAAACGTAACAGTGGATGTGCTCACGTTATTTTTGTACATAATTATTTCGGGAAAACTAATCATCCTGTGTGACCGACACGTTTTAGAAATACAGGAAGAGATGTAATCTACTGTATCTATATATATTTCCCGTTTGTTGTTTGGGCGTTGCAGAGATGTTACTGTCAGGGAAATCCTTCTACATTGAATTTATTTTTTGTGAATTCAACATCCTGTTTTAAGGCAAGTTATATAAAAAAAAATAGGTAACATATATGTGGGTCTGGAAAGGGTTGTAATCTGCTTTATCCGCACTTTTTTCTATTTCGTAGTTTTAGCTTAGAAAAGAAATTCCTGTATAAGCGTTTTAACAATAACGATCAATAAACGTGATTTTAGTCTAATACATCTTTGTAAATTGAACTTATGAAGCACCCTGTTTGACCGAAAATTTTTAGAAAAACAGGAAATTTAGACTGATCTGGCAAGGGATATTATCTGCTGTATCTCTATATATACTTATGTAGTTCTGGCATTGCAGAGGAATTCCATTATCTTCTGCGCTTAAAAAAAAAAATCTAGGCTACTAACGTGTTAGTGCATATAGCTTAGGAACTCCTTCTACACTTATTTCGCGAGAATTAAACATCCTACTTGACACACACATTTTATTAATAATCGTAAAATACGTAAACAGACATGATACGTGATGTAATATACTGTCTCTATTAATTTTACTTTCATTTGAAGTTTTGGTGTTGCATAATAATATTGTTTCCTTTTACAAGACCTTCATCTTTTCTTTTTCAGGTTAAAACAGTTTGACTAATTGTCAGTTTTGAGGAAAATAAACAGTAACGCTTCTAAACTTAACCAGCAGCAAAATTTCAGAAACCATTTAAAGATAATGATAATGGTAAGACACAACGCCAGAAATGCACATAAAAGCCTTGTCCCTCTAATCACATGTATTCAGGTGCCCCAGAGTTTCCAGGCGGCCACGAACTGGGTACCCCTGAAAATCCAGTGACTATCAAAGTCCCCGACGTTTCGGACACACCCACATCTGTCTTCAACCTAAATGCCTACCCACCTCCCACCCTGAAGCGTATGGTGTTTATCAACCTCCGTTTAAACATCAGCGACGTAAATGCTTTCGAAGGACAGGAAGTTGACAGCGATGCTTTCCGCCTTCTGTGCGAGCCTACGCACGCCATCTACCTCCGCATATGCCAGATCACAGCTGTAGCTGATGCGGACGTGGCGCTCGGATTCTACAAGATGACGATTGGGAATGGCTTTGGTAACGTCACACTTTGGCTGGAGGCTGAAGAAGGTAAAATATTCCTATATTATGTACGCAGGTCAGCCTCCAGTATGCTGTGTTTTCTCACATAACTCGCACAGGTCTATGGCTCCCCAAATAAATCCCAGTGAGCGAAAGGTACCCGCGCCGACTTCACCCTTAGCTGACCTGAGCATAGCCGTGCGCGGGCCATTTAAGGCTGACATCGGCTCGAGACCCTTTTCTTTTAATAAGTTTGTGCAATTTTGTCACCGCGAACACTCGATCGTGTATTACGCGGTCTGAATTCATAGCTCCCTATACAGCGATACACTGATGTGTAAAAAAAAAAAATGGTTGACCTTATAAAGTTCAACTTTAAATGATCAAATGTGTGCTGTTATGTGTTTTGGGACCATGCGAGGCAGAGCCGACAAAGACTATAAAGCTCTCCCTTGATAGGAATACCCTCTGTCGCCGCGTGTGACCGCTATGGGGGTGGGACTGCTGCCTTTTGATAGGAATACCCTCTGTCGCCGCGTGTGACCGCTGTGGGGGTGCGACTGCTGTCCCTTGGATAGGTATTCCCACAGTCACGCGTGTGGCCTTAACGGGGGAGGGGCCTCTGTTCCCCGGATAGGTTTATACTCTTAAGGCCCCGCCACACGTGCCGGTTGTGCCCCGATTTTGAAGCCGATTCCGATCCGATTGCGATCGGATGACGTCAATTATCCGATCCGGTCCCAATCGGCTGGGAATCGGGTGTCTAGAACCTGCTCTATTTTTCCGATCCGAATCGGCCCCGGTTGTAAGCTTCAACCAATCAGAGCGCGTCTCGCAAAGCACGTCGTTTCAGTTTGCAAATGGCGGAACACGCCTGTTGTGATCAGTACCACCGCCGTTGCTGATGTTTCGCACGCCTCTTCCCGAATATGATGCAAAACTGCTGATAATGCAAGCACATCATCATCACTGTCAAAACTAGCAGCCATTTTGCAGAACAGGTACGACTTTGATCTTCGGTTTAAACCGGTCGGCTAAACAAGTCGGGAAATGTGTGGCAGTGCACACGGTTTTTTAGTCCGGCCCGATCACCTACCGATTCGAAACTGATCGGGAATCGGCCTCAAAACCGGGCATGTGTAGCGGGGCCTTTACACTCTTGTCACTGCGTGTGGCCGCACTGATGGTGGCCCTCTTGTTCCTTGATAGATTTACCACCACAGATAGCTGCAAATGGACGATTCTGAATGTCTGAACCTAAATCACAGGTGCTCGCAGTTTTTATTATCATTTGTGTTCGCTGTTCATTACTTATTACTCTACTTTCTAATACATTGTTAAATTGTCTCGTTAGCATGTTGCATATTTGAATTGTATTGAAATACATTATTGATTGCAGAGGCAGATGCTGACTTGACCTACCTTTCACCCCAGCATCCATCATGTAGTATATAGTATATATTATATTATAAGTGGAAGGAACCCCAAATAGAAGTAGACCTGGACCTAACCAAGCTCAAAAAAGAAATAGACGGGCCCAAAATGAGACTAGAGTTTGACGTAAAAAGAACAACCACGTACAATAAATACACCATCATCAACACAGATGGATCCCACGACCCACGCACACACGGAACTGGACTAGGTATCCACGTTCCTCACAAATCGGACAGAGCCATCAAATTACCGGATCACACGGCGGTCTTCACAGCCGAACTCACGGCAATCCTAGGAGCCATCAAAGTAATAAAAGCAGACCTGAATGCAGCTAAACAAATTCTCATAGTCACTGACTCCCTATCAGCAATCCAGGCGATCCAAAACTTGGACTCCTCCCGAGAAGACCTAACATATCTTATTAGACTCAGAGTAGCGGAACTCACAAAATTAGGCCAGGAAATTAAGTTCATTTGGGTTCCCTCCCATGTAGAGATCCCAGGTAATGAGAAAGCAGATAAAATAGCGAAGAAAGGCCTCGACCAAGAATCGACCTTCTTCGACCTACCCCTGTCGGCAGCCGAAAGATCAAACGCCCTCCGGCCAGCCTTCCAAAATCTATGGGAAAAAGAATTTCATCACGCAAAAAGAGGTAGCCGTAAAGGCCTCACGAGGGTCCTAAACAACGTACCCATCCTACTCTCAGGCAAAAGGAAAGACCAAACCCGACTAACAAGAATCAGACTAGGGGGCGAGAGATACCTGGTCCACCCCAACCCAGTCATATGTACATGTGGCCACACACTCACAACTGCCCTACCATAAACCACGCCAGAGCTAGATTAGAAGACATACTAAACCCACCTCTCACACTGGAAGGTCTCATAAACCCCACCCCAGACACTTGGCACACCACCGCAAACCAGACAATACAACTACTTAACAAACACCCCCTGATCCAACACATCTAAACAAACGACCCGTCACTGACGACAAGAACGAAGGAGAACACCCCCGCCCCCCCCCCCCCCCCCTACGACTCGACCCCCATAGGGCGCGGGCAGCCATGATGCAAGACTGTAAAACTAGCGATGCGCGAGCACCAGCGACAGACAGCCAGAACTAAACTCCCTTCTCCCCCCCCCCCCACCCCTTGGCCCATCCCCCCCCCCCCCCCCGGACGAAATCAGCGCCAGCTGGAAGTCCTTGTCCCTTCAATAATAGCATAGCATAGTGGAAGGAACCTGGCGTAGTAGTTTGTACGCCGATTGCTGCGGTTTTCTCTGACGTAGGCGATGTGGTGCCATATAGTTTGTTAAGAATCCCCGCATATTTGCCAGGTTGTTTATACTATCAATTGATAAACAGATCTATTCTCCGCCGGGTCGGTTAAACATATAACCGCATACATGTTGAACGATTTTCGTATCCATGCTTTTCAAATTACTGTTATTATTGCACAATTTTTGTTAATTAGTCGTGTGCTTTTGTATACATGTTCTGTGATTCTTTTGCGTTTGTTCTTTATTCTGGGCCACGTTATTGT
Organism: Semisulcospira habei; assembly: GCA_036245525.1. NCBI lineage: Eukaryota > Metazoa > Mollusca > Gastropoda > Semisulcospiridae > Semisulcospira > Semisulcospira habei. The sequence continues at coordinate 73,228,352 of BTPG01000003.1, forward strand.
TTACTGTAGTGTTATAGGGGCATTTTCACCCACCAAAACCTGAAATTTTGCTAAACTTTGTAACTATCTTCCTATGTTCCACAATTAAAGGCATTTATATCTGCTGTGATTTGTCCACCGTGAGATGATGGCCTTTGTTGAATAACTAACAACTGCTATGATGTGAACGTGTTCACTTATGCCAAAACTTTGTGTGGACTAATATGTAATTGAACTCAATGATCGATATGGCTGCTGCGACAATAATATTGACAATCTGTAAATACGCTTGAATAGAAAAGTGATAAAGGTGTTTTCAGTTTCAAGTGTGGGATATACTGTAAGTCAATTTAACGCATTCAGCGTTGCCACACTACAGTAGGAGATGGGTCGACCATGACAGTTCAAGGGTAGTGCCAGATTAGCTTGGCGCCTACAGGCGCCAAGCTAATCTGGCACTACCCTTGAATTATCATGGTCGATCCCTCTCCTGCAACATGTGCATAGTTGTTAGATGACGCCTCTAAAATTCGGGAAATACGTGCGTCGGGCTGAATGAGTTAAGCGAAAAGCGAGATCTCATATAATGAACCTTAATTACTTCTATAGCAAAAATGAACTTACTGCCATTCACCTTCACAAGAAAGTAACTTAAATGCGATTTTAGTATAGAGAGCACTATGATGCGTGTGTTGCTTTGGACTATAACGCTTTAAATCATACAGTTCAAAATCACAGAGTGACACACAAATTTGGATGGACTATTCGAATGATACTACTACTAGTGTGCAACGTTTGCCTTCATAATCACAAGACATAGTTTGTACAATAGACAAAATACTCGTACGAGTACTCAAGATGGTTTGTGATTAGGACGGCAAACGTTGCCGGCAGCAGATGCTTTGTATCAAACGATAGTGTTTCAGTATAATTTGATAAGGTAGCTTCGAGACATTTTTACATGGCGATATCGATATGGGCGGCGGATGGAAGAGAGGGGGACGGCATTTTAATAGTGGGGTGAAATTGTGTTATTCGTAACTCTAGTTTAATTTCTTTTTCCTTATTAATTTTTAAATCTTATTTATTTATTTATTTATTTATTTATTTTATTTTATTTTTTCCAAATATAGTCAGTGTTTACTTGCTTACATACATACTTGTGAGATTTTTTCATTTCTTTTCACTTTTTTTTTTAACGTGAAGCCGAAATGAATGCTAGCTGAACGTATCGAACGTTGGAATCTTGAGTGTAGTTTTGTGGACTACAGTTCGCAACAATATCAACAAACTATGTCCTAGTAAGCAACGGTCCTCGGACCTACGACGGCCGCAATGGGTTTGCGCACGGTCGTGCGCGGGCCCAGAGCGACCGTCGTGGGCCCGGAGACATATTGCTACTGGAGGTCACACTTGATCACACTTCATAATTATGTTATATTGTACAGGCAATAAGGACATCTTGTTGTTTATCTTCATTGGGTGCGGAGCTGCTGCAGCCGTCCTCATTGTCATTGCAATGATCGTTGGAATCCGCAAATGCACAGGTAAGTTTTGTATAACAATGAAAACATCGTGCTTTTCTTTATTTTTCGTCCGCTGGTGGCTGGTTGGTTAGTTTGTTGGCTGCCTGGCTGACTGGTGTTTGCCTAGCTGGTTGTTTCGTTGTTGGTTGGCTGGTTGGAAGCTTTGTTGGTTGGTTGGTTGGCTGGCTAGCTGGCGGACTGGCTGTTGGTTAGTTGGTTGGTTGGTAGGTTGGTTGGTTGGTTGGTTGGTTGGGTTGGTTGGTTGGCTGGTTGGTTGGTTGGTTGGTTGGTTGGTTGGTTGGTTGGTTGGTTGGTTGGTTGGTTGGTTGGTTGGTTGCTTGGTTGGTTGGTTGGTTGGTTGGTTGGATGGATGGATGGTTGGTTGGTTGGCTGGTTGGTTGGTTTGCTTGTAAACAAATAGTTTTCCTCTCATCTACTGATTTTGTGCACATAACATTCGTTTTTACAACTAATGCTTGCATGACAGGTTGCACAACTGTTTGTAATAATTGTTTGCTTGCTTGTGTGTGTTGATATCAGCTAGAAAAGGTATCTACGACAAAACTCAGCCTATACCAGAGGTGGGAGACGAGATGTACACGGTAATCATGCTACCGCCTACTCCAGAAATGCAACAAAAACAGGGTATTTATATATGTTGCTGTCGTAGATTTTCCTCATTCTGAGAAAACGACGACCCGTATTACCAGAACCCATAGATTGTCATGAACCCCTGCGGATTTGGTATATCCAGAGTTTACTGTATACCGTTTCTCAACTTTCGCTGATGTACATGTGTTTGACCCCTTTACCGCTAAGAAAAGGTGAACCCGGTCCATCTGCAAGAGGCATAGATCCTCATGAGCCCCCCGCGGCTGCGCCTCTTGCTTAAACCAATTTATGTCCATATTACTTATTTCGACGACTTGGGATTTTTAGTGTTGAATGAGTTGAAGATGTGCAGAAATTACACAATTAATGTACGTCAGTGGCAAGGAAATGGATAAAGATTGTTATAAATGAAGTAAGTCACATAGAAATAATGCTGTCAGGGCCTCTGAGGAAGAAAAGTGTCGTTATAACAGACTTGTGAAATATCCGAGCATGTCGTAAGCGAATCAGACTGTACATAAACTCAATCTGAAACTGTGCTCTGTGCAGGAGTGCCTCGGAAGGACCGGGAAGCCGTGCGTCAACTTGTGGAAAGTCCCGCTTTGGAAATCTTCGAAAATACGACTGAGATCCATAGAAATGCAAGTGAGATCGACGAAAATACGGATGAGATCTACGAAAATGCGAGTGAGATCCACGAAATTACGGATGACATCTACGAAAATGCGAGTGAGATCCACGAAAATACGGATGAGATCTACGAAAATGCGAGTGAGATCCAAGAAAATGCGTGTCCAGCTTCCCAAAACAGTTGTCCAGAATATGAAAACACTGTGTTTGGTTAATATAGCGACCTTCTCCAGGCAATTGCGGCTAATAGGTCCCAATATCTGCGTTATACATGTTCTGTGAATGTCTCTCGACAATTTTGCATTATACGGCTAACCTTAACCCCTTCACTGCCGAGAAAAGGTGAACACAATCCAACTGCAAAAGATATAGATCCTCATGAACTCGCGCGACTGCTGGGGTTTCTTGATGATCTATGCCTCTTGCTGAGACCAATTTGTGTCCGTGTTTGTTGGACGGTTGTGGTTTTTTTGTCGTTCAATGAACGATTTAAAAAATCAAAAATGAACGCACATTGGCAGGGAAGGGGTTAACACATTCGAGACGTGCCGCCTAAGGATACGCGGCGAACCGCCGCGTATCCGTAGGCGGCATGTCTCGAATGAGATAAAGCTTTGCTGTTCTAGTGACTCCAAGAACAATTTTGTGCAGATTTGACACAGACAACTATGCAAGTTGCACAGTTTGACAGTTAAGTGCCAGCGACGCAATAAAACCCGGGCACGCTAGTGCTGCCGCTTTATGTCACTGCTCGCTGTCCATGTGAACGGATCGGTATCACGTGTACTGGTGCAGCGCACCAACAAGCCCTACTTTCTTTAATACTATATCAGTATAGACTTCTGACGCATACACGATGTAATACGTAGAGATTCAGTTCGCGTCAGTTGCCAGTGAAATGAAGCGTGAGCAGTTAGTTAGTTCGGGGTTTAACACATCCACTCATGGGACCGAAGTGATAATGGATGGCCCTGACGGGCGGGTTATGGGGGACAGTGAAATATATTGCCTATGGAGTACGACCTGAACACTGATCAACTCAGGCGCACTCCAACTGTGCCACTTTGATTTACCGGTACCTTTCAACGGACATGCTATTGAACAAGCTAGTCTTTTCCCCCTGGATTGCGAGTCCAGCTACCGGCGCCGGGTCGGGGATTCGAAACCACGACCCGGCGATTTCCTTCGCTCTCCTTCTCCGACGCTTAACCGCCTGAGCTATTTTCGGACTCTGAGGCGTGTGCACTGTCGTTTGTCGGGTTTTATTGGGTCGCTCGGGGCAGTAAAACGTGCAACTTGCAGAGTTCACTGTGCAAACTTTGCAGTGCATCAAGTCGTCAGAAGTGCCGACATTTGACTTGTGAAGTTTGAATGTCGTGCAAGATATTTTCTGTTATTTTTTTTTCCTTTGCTTTCTAGTACAGTTTTTACAGTAGACGACAGGATATTTACGACACCCCTGTTACGCGTGTCTACTTGTAATAAAAAAGGGGGTAAAAAGTCTTAGTTAACTCATTCAGCCCGGCGGCCGTATTTGCCAAATTTTGGAGTCGTCATCTAATGACTATGCACCAGTTGCAGGAGATGGATCTACCATGATAATTCAAGGGCAGTGCCAGATTAGCTTGACGCCGACAGGCGCCAAGCTAATCTGGCACTGCCCTTGAATTATCATGGTCGACCCATGTCCTGCTGTAGGGCTGTCAGGGCTATATGGACTAAGGCAAGAAAACACTGTGAATTCGACGGTGACTAGCGCGCAAAGCATTGCCTGTAGATTGTTCCTTCAATTTCCTCTTTTACTGCCGAGAAAAAGAGACTCGGCCCAACTTCAAGAGAAGTAGATCCATCATGAACCCCAGCATTAGTGGGGACTCATGAGGAGCTCTGCGTCTTGCTGGAGCACTGGGAATTATTTGCGTTTCTTGTACGGCTGGGGTTGTTGGAAGCTGAGTTAACTCGTTCAGCCCCATGGCTGTGTTTCCCAAATTTTGGAGGCGTCATCTAATGACTATGAACCTGTTGCAGGAGATGAATCGACCATCATAATTCAAGGGCAGTGCCAGATTAGCTTGGTGCCTGTCGGCGCCAAGCTAATCTGGCAATACCCTTGAATTATCATGGTCGACCCATCTTCTGCTTTAGTGCGTCAGGGCTGAATGGGTCAGCATATTTCAGAAACACAGACTGCGAAGGGGACTTTCACGCATAATCTAAGGAGCAGACTGTGGCCGATTTGGTTGGCAAGATCAAGGCAACAGATTTTGCGAGTTTTGTACGAAAACGCATTCGGGGGGGGGGGGGGAGGGGTGAAGGGGAGGGGGGTGAGAGAGAGATACCTGTGCATAACTGACTAATGATCATAGATCTAGTGTTGGTCTAAGCACAAACGAAATGATAGGAAAGAGGGCGTGGGGGGAGGAGGGGGGGGGGATGATGACGATCGCGTTTTTGCAGGGCTGAACTTACGTAGACCAGTGAAGAAATACATAATGAGCACAGGTCTCTAAAGGCCACGGCCCGATGTCAGCCGTAACTGCGCGTGGCTAGCTAAGCCTAACCCAGCGTCAATTTCCCTTGTGCTCACAGGGCACCCCCGTGGGAGACGGAGACCCGTGCACGTTACATATCAGATGCCGCGCTATATAGGAGCGCTTAAGTCAGAGGCTGAGATGTGTGCGCCAACCACGGCAATGCCTTTGTTTAATTTTGTTTTGAAAAATCAGCACAACTTCTTTGTGCACATATTTGCCACTTTGATTGTATTAATGATGATGATGATGATGATGATTATGATGATGATTATGACGACGACGACGACGACGACGATGATGATGATGATGATGATGATGATGATGATGATGATGATGATGATGATGATGATGATGATGATGATGATGATGATGATAATGATGAACCGCGGCAATACCATGGTTTAATTTTTTTTTAATCAGCACAACTCATTTGCATGCATATTTGTCACTTTGATTTAATTGATTTTGATGATGATCATGTTGATGACGATGTCGACAACGATGATGATGACGATGATGAATTTACAGAAAAAGGGGGGTGGGGGATTTTCAGAGATTTCGTACTTTGGACTGAGGGAGGAGTCATGTCATCCTTATTACACGTCCATTTTCATTGTATAAACTGTGAACTTACTTTTCGTGTATGCTATACATAATTCGTTTATTTAACACAACATTTTGTTTTATTTGTAACTGGCTTCTTTGCATGGCAGTGCGGCTGTGTGGATGTTTGGCTAATTGTTTGGTTGGCTGGTTGGTTGGTAGGTTGTTTGGATCTTTTTGTGATAGAAAATGTGTATGTGTGGTTATTATTTATGCTACAGGCTTGAAGTTGTTGGGTTTTATTTTATTGCTTACTTGTCATAACTTTGATGTAACTTCTGCCATGCGAAATGCAAAAGAGAGTCAGTCCATGTTTATGTAATACAATGAAAATCCTGCTTTTTGGTTAACTCAGTCAGCCAGGCGCACAAATTTCCCAAATTTTGGATCGACCATGAAAATTCAAGGGTAGTGTCGGCGCCAAGCTAATCTGGCACTACCCTTGAATTATCATCTTGTACCCATCTCCTGATGTAGTGCGTCAGGGCTGAATGGGCTTAAAAAAGAAAACTTACTGTCCTTTGCCTTCGCTGTGCACACTTGCTTACTTGATTTAACTTGATATGAAAGACAAGATATTGGAATTTTATCTCTGAGATTATTTAAACTTTTACCTCGGAGAGAACTATCTGATGTGGCCCTGATATTGCGTGAGAATAGCCTCAGTCGTCCATGCAGCCATCGGTGCGGTTATATACACCTGTGGCAGCATATACAACAGGGATGTTCTTCGTCGTTCAGACATTTCGCTTAACTAGGTCAGGCTGGGAACCAAGTGTGTGATCGTTGGATGATCGGTCTTCTCTTAACTCATTCGAGACGTGTCGCCTCCAGATAGGCGGCGTAAGCCTCAAATGAGTTAATAAAGGTAGTAGTGTGTTTTGTGTAGTTTTTTTGTGCCATAATCTAATAAGGCGACTCGACTGCACCCTGGAATTTTAGGTCTTTGTGCTATTTACTGCTACTCGTGTTAAGAGGAGACTATTCTCAAACAGTATGAATCATTGTCACCGAGAGCTCCGTTCTCGGTGACTATAAATCAAACGCTTTGAAAAGTCAGTCGCTCGGTGTGTCTTCAAATGGTCGCTCGTCTAAAAGTGATAGTTTGCGAACACTCCACTTTTATGCTGCACTGGATCTAGGTCTAGGTCTGAATCGTTTGTTCTCTACTGCATCTTTTACAATATGGTTTGCAATGTTGCATTAAAATGGCAGTTAGTTTAACTCATTCAACTCCGACACGCCACGGCAAGACATGGATCGCGCGTGATACTTCAAGGGTTGTGCCAAAATATTCTGGCACAACCCTTGAACTATCACGCTCGATCTGTTTCCAGAAGTGTAATACAGTCTTCGGGGCGCTGTTTCAAAATTTGCGGATTTCGGTCCTGGAGCAGAATGTGTTAATTGTAATACATTCATTTTTGGGTCCATTTTTCTAGCTTGCCTCTTTTTCAGTTCTGCTTATTTTTGTGTGAAACAGTTCATTTAATACCTGACTGGTTGTTTCATAGTTTTAGGAGGTAATACTTTTGTTTATTACATTTGTTTAAATTTGTTACATTTCAGATACATTACATTTAAACATTTTAACACTTAACATTTGTTCCATTTTTCATCTTGTTCATTTTTGTCCGCCACCCGGGTCTGCCCTGGGTAACTTGGGTGGGGTTAACTACTTTTTACTTCCCAGGGTCACCCTGGTCAGCCCCACAGGGTGGGTTTTCCTCTCTATTCTGGGGCATGTGTTTCTGCCTACCTTTGGTCCATTCACCTGTATTTTCCTTTTTTAAACTCTCCCTACTCTCTGCGCTGCCTGTAGCTCCTAATATTGGATTGTGTTGCTAAATGGTCTTAGCTTTATTTAGGCCCCATGTTGTAGGTTTATTTAACGTATTGGATCGGCTGGCGACATACATTCAATATTCTGTTGGTTTTTTTTTTTCACAAGCAGTGCAGGCACGTCCTGAGAAAGTCTTGTTGAAGTCGGGACTTTAAGCAATGTACAATCAATCATTGTTCATGTTTGTGCTTTTATTGTAAAACAAACTATTCAATGCGTAATCGGCTGTTTGCCTTTTTGTGTATGTTTTTTTATGGCAGCCATTTAACATTTATTACATTTCTAATGCATCTGCCATCTTATTGAAGTTCTTTTGAATAATTGTGTATAGACAGTTTGACTGACTACACTACTCTTTACTCTTTGTTTTTTTTTGTTGTTGTTGTTTTGTTGTTGTTGTAGTTTGTTTGGTTTTTTTAGTTATTTCACGTTTATTAAATGAAAAAACTGGACAAGTTTAGAATATTTCTGTTTACTGTGCTGTTTATGGAGAAACATACTATGCACTGCATAAGCGGTTGTTTTACTTTTGTTGCCTTTTTGCTGTATTTTATTTAGTATTTGTTACATTTGTCCCTTGACTGCTACTAACGACACGCGTCTTTTCCACTGAGCAGTATCGTCAGTAACAGTAAAGTTAGAGTTCATTTTTCCTTGACTGTCAACGACGATACTGCTCAGTAGAAAAGAAGCGTAACAATACTGTCCGCTGAGCAGTGAATTTCTCTTTCTTTTTTAATGCATCCGTTGTTGTTGTGGATTGATGTTTCACTTACGGTTTGACCGATTGACCATCAGATATTTGTTTAGTTGCACGTTTCTATCTTAGCACTACTGCCCATGTCCGATTTTCGGACAAGGTAAAATGAAATCAGGGGAATCATGGAATCAAATATAAAACAACCTGCTTGAGACATTAACTCATTCAGCCCTGACGCACTACAGCAGGAGATGGGTCGACCATGATAATTCAAGGGCAGTGCCAGATGAGCTTGGCGCCTGTCGGCGGCAAGCTCATCTGGCACTGCCCTTGAATTATCATGGTCGATCCATCTCCTGCAACACGTGCACAGTCGTTCGATGACGCCCCCAAATTTGGGAAATACGTGCGCCGGGCTGAATGTGTTAAGGGTTTAATAGTTGTTAATATCATCTTGATAAATGTTTCTTTTTTGTTCTAGTATGTCTTACATTGACAAACAGGCTAACTTGACTAATGAAGTTTGATGGTCGAAAGAAAGGACTTTTCTGTCCTTCTTCTCTTTTATACGTTGGAATGGTCCACCGACAGGAGCTAAAGAAGTAAAAATGTCAACAGCCATGTTCAAAAATCTTAATTTTCGATAGAGTTGTGCTTATTTAGTCTACTTTCTCGTCTACAAGTTTCAAGATAAAATCTCACATTCCTGCAAAGCAGTGCTTATTTGAAATATTTACCATTTATAAGGAACCCTGAAAAAAAATGTTCATCATTTCAAATAAACACAGCTTTGTAGAATCATAGAACTCTAAGATTTTGTCTTAGATTATTTGGACAGGACTGCGCCTATTGTGAATAGTACATTAGTGCACAATCTTATTTGGGTAGTTTAAAAAAGGGACATTGGCCCTGTAATTCCTTTTACTGATGTTGACATTTATTAGAATTTAATTATGTGCTTTTGGTAGCGTTTAGTTTGCTGATTTGTTTCTTAAATGTCAATTTTTTTAAGGCGACCTACTCTTTTCAGTAAAGGTTTAATAGTTTGCAATTTGATCTTTATAAATGTTTTTATTGTGTCTTTCAATAATGCTGGCTGCTTGGAGTGGTTGGTTGGTTGATTGGTTGGTTGGTGAGTTGGTCAGGTGCTACCTATTATCAATCGTGCTCCATTCGTTTCCTGGTACTGGTAGAAGGTACATAGCAGATTAGTCCAAAATGTGGGCCGCATGGTTTCGGTTTTGAAATGTCGGTTACGATGTTAGAGTTTAGTCCGCACCAGGATGACTGCCCGCAATGTGAGGACGCAAATGGGAGTGATTTCACTGCCTTCAAGGGGCATTGATTCTCATGAGCCTTGCATCCTGTAGGGGCTCATGGGGACCTACATTGACACTGTAAACAGCACACAAAAGCAAGAGGAATAGATGTTTATCTCGCGAAGGCTTATCGGGACATCTGCCTCTTTCCGGCCCCGTTCATATCAGCTTTCATCAGATTGACAAGGATGTAAATAATAAATAATATGTATTTATATATGCAACAACAAAAATAATGATAATACAGAGAAGACCCCAACGGAGAAATAAAAACGCTAAAAAAAGAGTTACAACACAGTTTATTTAAATATATTGAATAAATTGTGTTGTAACTGTCTTTTCTAAACATGTTTCTTTCTCCGTTGGTTTCTTGTCTGCATTTTGCACGCTTGGCAGTGACCTTTTTGGTCTGGATTTGATAATTATTATAATGATAATAATAATATAATAATAATAATAATAATAATAATAATAATAATAATAATAATAATAATAATAATAATAATAATAATAATAATAATAATAATAATAACAATAACGCTCACGTGAAACCCAAGCATTCACTGAGGCCAAACACAGAACAATACAAACACAGGATATTTTTATCAACTAATTTATGATGGTTTCATAATATAGCAATCCGCTGACAACAAGTGGGTTAACTAATTCCAGAAGTGTCGCATCCGGATACGCGGCATGAAGCCGCGTATCCAGATGCGACACGTCTCGAATGTTTTGAACAGATTGCGATCGTCGCTAATTTTGAACAAAATCCACATCACAAAGGTGGCCACCAAGCGCGTAAAATGAACAGAATTGATTTTTCACAAACCAAGTGTCACGATAATTTGGAGTCACGAAGCCATGTGTCACTGAGTAAGCTATGACCCTCTCTAGTGTGTGTTTATGTGAACGCATTAGCAGAAACAGCTGCACAAAACTCAACTGGCACAACAACACTGTATTATGTCAAGGTCTAGCAGTAGAAGAAAAATGGCTGGACGGGCAGGAACAGTCTTTTTGCTTGCAGCTACGGTATTTCAACTTCAAGGTAAGTGTAATTTACGTATAGAATTTCTTTAATCCGTGAACTTGTTTGATGCAGGACAAGGGGTGCGGGTTGGGTGATAGAAAGTGCAAAGTGAGACTGAATTAACACTTTGTGTGTCGATAGCGCTTTTAGTCGCGATGATTCCTAGGGGAATGATCGCGACGGAAAGCGCTACCGACAGCAACAGGGTTAAGAACATCGTGTCATCGACAAAATAGAGAATATATCTTAAAATCAAGACAGTGAATCCTTTTGTGTGTGAAAAGCAAAATAAATTGTTTTCCAGTGAAAATCTTGTTTTCACAAAAATGGACTAACCAATATCATAGAGCAGAGATTCCTCCACTAGGGAATATGTATGATTTTATATGTATACTTATTAAGAAATCCATCCCCAGCCATTCTCCGTCAATGTTATTTGCACTACACCTGACATAAACAGCCTACACTACAACAGTACAAGTGTATCAGTGTTTGCACTACATTGTGCGAATAACGCTGTTATGGCGTATGGCGTATGATAACGTCAGTTAACTGCTCATGTTATTGATCTTCTTTAGAATGCCTGGCTAGATCTTATTCATTTATATCATATCATGTATGATTTCTCTAACCCCACTCCCCCCCCCCCCCACCCCCCGCCCCCCCCCCCCCTCAAAAAAAAATAATAATAATAATAAATAAAATAATAAAATAGAATATAAAATAAAATAAATAAATAATAAATAAATAAGTAAACAAATAAATAATAAATAAAAATATAAATATAAATAATAAATAATACTTTAAAAAAATTATAATAAATATTTTTTTAATCATAACAACACGTTCGATGTCCACATGTTTGACATCACTAGAACCTAGAATTTACCTCAAGACCAAAAAATGGACAATATTCTGAAAGTTTATCAGATGACTGCTTCCCTACACAATGTAGTACTAAAATGTGTTGGGTTTGACTTATGTAATTCCCTCTCGGAATACTGAACTGATCATACATTCTATGTCAGTTATTAGGTCTGCTTTGTTTGTCTTCTTGTCAACACGACCGTCCTGTTTGATGCATGTGTGCTGGTCTGTAATTTTGGACCACACTGCTGAAAGCCGTAAAGTCCAAAATCTCAGTCCAGCACTCGCCTAATCCCAGGCCTACAAAATTCACTTTTTTACCTGACCCGACTTTATGTTTTGACCTGATTTGCTGTACGTAGAAGATAAGTCTAACACTGCGTCTGAGCTGGTTCACACCTGCTTGTTTTCCCATGAAATACAAAAACACTCATCTCTCTGGGTCTGTCTTTCATACCTGGAGCCAAATGAATCACGTCTTAGAATTGTCTGATAAGCCGTGTGTGGCGGGCTGATCGACCGTAAAAGTTCAAGGGTTGTGCTGAAATGCATACTAGCTTTATTCCTGTTTTGCTCCCTTCGCTGCCATTTGGCACTGACTGTGTTTGTGCAACCATCGTTATTTCAGTGCCAAAAAGCCACAAATTTTCAGAAACATAAGTTAGATATGATTCCAGCAAGAGACATAGATCCTCATGAGCCCCCGCAAACGCGGGGGCTCATGAGGATCTATATCTCTTGAAGTTGGTTCGAGTTCACGTTTTCTCGGCAGCCAACGGGACACAATTCAATAATCCATCTACAAGTATCCTTTTACTGCAGTCTTTCATCAGGAATGCACATCATTTGAAGCTGCAGGTCCACTTTCGCATTTTTACAGTGAAATTGTGTCATGACCGCGTTTTCTGTACAGATAAAGACATAGTTTTTCAACATTTTGTTAGGCCCGGTACAGTTCTCAAATAACGTGCTTTCAAGATTAGGCCATTAACTTATGGGACATAGCGAACACCACTTAACATCAAAGGACCCTCATGAAACCTCGCAAGTCTCTGGAGTTAATGTGGGTCTATGATTCTTCTGGTAGCATTTATATTCATGTTCCTGAAGCTGAGTTATTTCGGGGACTATGCATGCTGGCCGCAAACATGTTTGTCATTGCTTTCAACAGTTACGTGTTTAGTTTTAAATCATTGGAGCACGTCTCCAGTTTGTTAATGAGCACTTGACTTCCCTTGACCTCGACAACTACGACGACGTTAATGATGATGATTGTGGTGAATGATGATAAATGATGAGCAGGCTCTTTTTGTTTGGTTGGTTGGTTGTGTTACGTGGTAGTGTTTGTCGTAGTATGATACAGTCACGCCAGACGCACTCACGTAAGGTTCTTGTAAAGAAACTTTACTCAGTTGCAACTCATCACACGTGGCACAAGGTTGTAGACCACGCTGGAGTAACAGTTCTTATATTTATTATCACGATGCAATCTCATCACAATGCACCCACAACTGCATCCATAAGTTGGTACAGTGTCTCGTACAATGCATCTACAATTCTGATACACTGCGTTTTCCATACAATGCACACACATAATTCGATAACATTTATACTATTACAGATTTCCAGAACAATTCGGCAAACTATACAACTCAACCAATCAGTAATGAAAACGTAACAAAACTCATTAATATTCATGAGAAAGAACACTCTAGATCTGCCTACAACTTTCTACAAACTTCAACTAATTCCGTGATTTCTGTAATTGTTGCTAACTGTAGCGAAACATGTCAGTTTACTTTGACGTCATATCTGAGGTCACTACAAAGGTCGCGACCCTGCCCGAACCTTCCAGTCTAATGTAGGTTCAATATTACAACAATGTAGCGAAAATACGCGTCATAACAAAAATCGATCGCAATTCTTCGTGCAACAGAAAATTAATCATACTAAAAAGATACGTAATTCTTAACAAAAGTAACTCAAATGAATATCGGATCTTTCCTATCATCAACACACACATGCTCTCAAAAGAATAACACAACCACAAACGTAACAGGTTGGTTGGTTGATTTTTGTTGTTTTGTTTGTTTGTTTGGTTGGTTTTTGTTTGTTGTTGTTGTTTTGGTTTTTTTTGTCTAGTTGGTTGGGTGGATGTTTGCGTGTTTGTTTGCTTGCTTGCAAGGTAGGTAGGTGGGTTGGTTGGTTGGTGGTTTGGTGCCGTGTTTCTTCTTTGGTTGGTTGGTTGGCTAGTTGGTTGTTTGGTTAGTAGGTTGCTTGCTTACTAGCTTGCTTGTTTTGATAGTTGGTTGGTTTTGTTTTCTTTGTTGTTATCGTCGTATATGCTGTTGCTGTTTTGTTCTTGTAGTTTCACATTTTGCTTGTTTGTTAGGTGTCCAAGCTTTCCAATGGGTATCCCCCTTGGAGGATGGGGCCACCATAAACGCTTGTATCAACGACACTGTCCGCTTCCCGTGGAACATCAGCTTAGATTCCACAGAGGAGGTCACCTTCATACAGCTCTTCCGTAACAGCACGTTTATTGCCATGTATGCCCATGAAGTGTACAACGCACTAGCAGATCGCATCAACTTCACGAGAGAGCAAGGGCTGAAAGCGATTGACGTGGTACCTGCTGATTCCGGCACGTACGCTGTGGAGATCACCATAAGGAACGGGACAAGCTCTTCGTCTACGACTTACCGCCGTTCTGCTTTTCTCTTGGTGGCCACAGGTAGGAGAAATGGACTTAAGGTCCCGCCACACATGCCGATTTTGAGGCCGATTCTCGAACAGTTTCGAATCGGAGTGTGATCGGGCCGGACTACAAAATCGTGTGCACTGCCACACATTCCCCGACATTTTTTTAGCCGACCGGTTTGAACCGAAGATCAAGGTCGTACCTGTTCTGTAAAATGGCTGCTAGTTTTGACAGTAATGATGATGTGCTTGCATTATCAGCAGTTTTGCATCATACTCGGGAAGAGGCGGGCGAAACATCGGCAACGAAAGCGGTACTGATCTTCCGCTTTTTTCAAACTGAAACGACGTGCTTTGCGAGACGCGCTCTGATTGGTTGAAGCTTTTTATCGGGGCCGATTCGTTTCGGAAAAATAGAGCAGGTTCTAAGCACACGATTCCCAGCCGATTGGGATCGGATCGGATATATGACGTCATTCCATCGCAATCGGATCGGACTCGGCTACAAAATCGGGGCACAATCGCCATGTGTGGCGGGGCCTTTAGCTCGCTGATAGGCCGAAATACAATAAACCATGTTAGAAAATCAGAAGTACTGTCAAAATTGCGCATTGATTCCACGAAAGCAGTGGATTTAAATCCCGGACAATCATATGATCGCATGTTTGTCCGGGCTTTAAATACACTTTTTTGACGAAGTGAGTGGAGTGAGTGAGTGAGTGAGTGAGTGAGTGAGTGAGTGAGTGAGTGAGTGAGTGAGTGCGAGAGAGCGAGCGAGTGAGTGAGTACGTGAATGATAATGATGATGATGATGATGACGACGATGGTTGCATGAAGAGTCCAGCGCCACAGCTGACGCCACAGTGACGGTAAAGCAAGAGCAGGTGGCTGTTCTAGACAAACTCACAGGCCAGTACCACGTCCGTCTCTCTTGCCGCAGTCAGGGACGGCCGCCTTCTGCCGTTATTTGGCGGGTACGCAACATGTTATATAATGGCCGGTTTCCTTAATTTTCTTAACCAGTGGACGCAATTTGTGTTGTAGAAAGAGTTGTAAATGTAACCTCCAAGATCTCCAGCTGTCAAAGGAACATGGATATATAATTATAGCAAGAGGCATTGATCCTCATGAGCCCCCTCAACTGCGGGGGGCTCATGAGGATCTTTGTCTCTTTTATATATGGATCGAGTTAACTTTTTCTCGGCAGTGAACAGGTTAACAACGTGTTTTTGTGGAGGCTGTTGGGGTGCGTCAAGGGATTTTTTTACATACCTGTAAACTTTTTCAATTCAGGAGACATTTGTTGGGATTGTTAAGGATGTTTTAGGTAGTGGTTGCTGTTGTAGTTGTTGTTGCTGTTACTGTTCTTCCTGCATTTATAGAGTAAATATTTATATAAACATCAGTTTAGCTGTGTGCTGCGGGAAAGCTGGTAGAGCAGGGCATGGAGAGAGAATAGCTAGGTGAGCGAGGGACTTAGTGACGAAAAGAAACTGAAAAGTTCTATGTCGGTCGATCATATTGCTATTTGCCTGTTTGGTCTCTGGGTCCCTGGGTTCATGTATACAGTAATCCTTTACTTGCCTGCTTCCTTTATCGACCGATTGGTCCATTTTATTAAGCAATCAAGAAAACAAACGAGCGTTAAACTTCGTCAGTCAACAACTAGTTCATGACTTGACAAAAAAAGATTTCCGGAAATCAGAAGTAAGTCAAAACTGCACCTGTTTCGACGAAAACAGTGGAATAAAAGCCAGGACAAACGTGCGATATCGCATGTTTGACCGTGCTTTTAATCTACCTTTTCGTTGAATCGTGTCAAATTTATGCTACTTCAGATTTCTGAGAAACTTAATATTTGTATTACACCTGCACAGACACCCACAGGGGTAAATACAACCGTCAGCACACACGACGAGAATGGAATGTTCAGCCTGCTGCTCCCTAACCCTGTGTCTGGCGGACGGTACACATGCAGGGTAGATCCCAAGTCTGCAGGGGCACGATGTCTGGATCCAGGCAACTCTCTACTCCAAGGTAATACACCTCTTCTCCTTATTTATGCCGCGTTTTCGGATGCGGTGCTTCTCGAATGAGTTAACTCATTCGAGACATTTCGCCTCCGGATATGCGGCTTTAAGCCGCGTATCCTGAGGCGGCATGTCTTAAATGCGTTAACGAGTAATATTGTTTAGGAAGTGCTGGCTCTGCTGGCTCGATCTGTAACGAGGAAGCAGCTCACGGTGGCAAATGTACGTGAGCTGGTCTGGGATTTTGAACTTCAAGGTGTGAAACCGTAAGCTACAAAATCACAGACAGGTAAGGTCACATACTGTTTTTATTGTTTAAACTCCAAAAACTAAATGACGTCATTTGTTCTCGGAGTCTAAGAGTTAAAAAATAAGTAACATGGTACATCAAAAGAAGCCTGGCGTAGTTTTAAATCATACTTCCCAGTGAATTTTGTCACCATTTATGTTTGTTCAAGAAATGGTCGGTGCTCTGCGGGGATATCTTCACATACTATGAGCAAAAAAATTATATAATAAGGTTTTACTTTTTGTCAAGAACTGGTATTATTACTCTGTAACTCTTCTTCTGAAACTCTTCCACAGAGCTCTGTGTTGAGACTTGCTATCTTGCGAAATGGAGCAAGCCATAACACAATGCTGTGGTAACCGCTGCGAATCTCAATCGTACGTTCAAATCTACTAGTTTACACATTTTCTTCATGGGGCGCAAAACCTACAATTAAAATAAAATAAGTTTTAAAAGAATAAAAGAATAAATTGCGGTTTTTACACTTTTTGACACGGGCAGATACGGGCAGACACGGGCAGGCACAACTGTCTGTAGGCAAAACGCGTTTTGAGATGACCCCCGGCCATCATGTGTGCGCTTTGAAAACAAAATTTTACCTATCGCGTTTGACCTTTTACAACGACTAAAAAATTAATGGTGAGCAGCAGTGCGAATCCTGCTGTGTGTATACGATTCTCAATGCCCGTACCGTTTGCGAAAGTACTCTCAGACAGACCCACTCCAGTACTGATCAACAAGTGCACTTTTAATTTCTATTCAAAAGATACGACAATAGGCAACGAGTACACATATATGAGATGCGTAGCATCTGTTTTGAATAGAAGTGAAGTTGTGGTGTACTTCCTTCTCAGTAAGCAAGGGTCCTCGGGCCCACGACTGCCGCAGTGGGCCCAAAGACCTTTTGCTACTGGGATGTCACAGTCTGGGTCTATCTGCGGTAGAGTCTGGGTCTATCTGCGGTAGTATCCCTGCAAACGGCCACTATTTTTTACAGGTGCCACAGTGGAGGTGGACGAGGTGAAAGCACGCCTCAGTCTCATTGAGGCTGAAATGACGACACTTCGAAATGAGAATCACGAGTTAAGGTATGTGACGGATTTTCAGGAATTGGGATTGTATTTGGATGGGTCCCCTGGCGTTAGTACGACTAGACTCCAGGGGACCCAGCTTTTGTTGTTAGCTATCTCATGGGTTACTCTATACCGTGCGAGTGACGTCAAAATAAATTATGATGCTTCATACCTGCTCGGATGAGGGATGGTGTAATTTGAAGCGATCTTCACAAGAGTGGTGTTAGATTGCTAAAACTGACGATACACGAGGCTATGAATGATCTTGCCTCAACTAAAACTTTTCTAACCTGTTGGGTGCCGAGAAATTTTGAACACCATGCAACTGCAAGAAGTATATATCCTCATGAGGCCCCGCAGTTGCGAGGGCTCATGAGGATCTATGCCTCATGCTGACACCACTTTGACTCTATGTTCCTGAGACATCTATGTGTTTTGGGGTTATTCTTTGGGGTTTTTTGTTTGTTGTTGTTGTTTTCTTGAAATAACGAAGATTGCAGACAAACAGTCTGCGTCAACTGGCCCTATATCATGTGAACTGACAGACGTTACTGACAGTAGTCTGTAGACGTTTCTTTCAAAGACTCGTGCGACGTTTTAGCCTTATAATTTTTAAGATATATTTACATCTTGTCTTAAGACCTTGCTTTTAGTCTGGCTGACCAGATTTTTACCCATCCCGCCGTGAGATGGCCTTAGTCGCCTGCTCGGCGTTAACCCCAAATAACTAACTAACTAACTAACTAACGTTCCATGCTACTTTTGATGCCAGCCGGTAGAACTACCCCGCGAACAGATAACAATAAGATTAGAAATACCTTTCGTTTTACGACATCCAAACATCCATATTTAATTTAGCCCTATGGTCCAGCATTACTCTTGACCACACTAAGAGCACGTATGGAGGGGATATTGCGGCCTGTTAACCCTTTATTGCCTGGAGCAGATTGCTTTAACTCATTCGAGACGCATATCCGGATGCAGCAATTCTCGAATATGTTGACTAATTCAAGAGGGCCCCGCATCAATAGCTGCAGAAGTATCGTATAGCGTTGCCTCTGGTAACGCTATACGACACTTCTGCAGCTATTGATGCGGGCCCTCTTGAATTATTGAAGAGCCTAGCAAGGCATATATGGGCATCGTGACAGGACGGAGAACGCCGACCTGAAGAGCCACGTGGATCACCTGGAGGGAAGCCTTGCAGTCATCAACCGCACCGAGAGTGGTCTTTTAGCAGAGAACCAGCATCTGAAGGATCTGGTCAACTCTCTGCAACAGCAGCTCGGTCAACACTTGCACAGCGGGGACGGTGAGCAGTAACTCATTTCATGCGCCCCGCATCAATACGACGCTTTCACAGCTATTGATGCGGGGCGATGGGCACGTTATACGAAACTCCCGCTTGTGCTTGCAGACACCTGTGCATCGACAGTGCCGGTGACTGGTTAACCTCTTGAACCCACCCCCCGCCCCCCTTCGCCCCCGCCCCCCTTCGCCCCCGCCCCTCTTCGCCCCTGCCCCCCTTCGCCCCCGCCCCCTTCGCCCCCCCTCCCCTCCCCCCCCCCCCACTCACCCACCCACCCACCCCTTCCAAGCAATCACCGGTAATTCGTTCACTACCGGTGACAATACGCAGGAGTTTAAGAACTGTGCTGCCGGTAACTATATGTATAGGGAGGTTTAAAGTACCATTACGCGTAAAACTAAATACACATTTCAGCACTATTTGTGTTTGTTACGCCTTGTCGACACACCTAATGAAATTTACCAGCAGTTGGGACACGCAGAACATGCGTAATCGCACTTATTTATTCTGCGCAACCGTTG
Source organism: Semisulcospira habei (assembly GCA_036245525.1). Classification (NCBI taxonomy): domain Eukaryota; kingdom Metazoa; phylum Mollusca; class Gastropoda; family Semisulcospiridae; genus Semisulcospira; species Semisulcospira habei. The sequence goes on from BTPG01000003.1 coordinate 73,247,920, forward strand.
GCGTGTCAATCTATTTCTAGCTGTTTCTCGTACTGAAAGCGTTTTATTAATAGAACGGAGTGATGTCATTGTCAGGTTACTTGATATAAAGATGACGTGTGCTTAACTGGATTGTCCTGTGTCTAAATGAACCATAGCAAGGCCTGTGTGTAGCGCTTCGTAACCATCTGTTACAGAAGAAAATCTCTGAATACTTACGGCGGTAGTGGGCCTTTAAACTTTTGTCCATTCATATGCTCATGCTGGTAACAGTATCGATGGTAACCTTTGTTAACCTCTGCACTGACGAGACAAATAAAACACAATCCAGCCGCTAATAAATCATGCAAATTAAAAACTTTACAATTTTTGTTGTCGTTGTTGTTGTTGTTGTTGCTCTTGTTCATGTAGTTCTTGTTCTTGTTAATGTTGCTGTCGTTGTCGTCATCGTTGGGAATGTTGTAGTGATGCAGTCGTGGTTGTTGTTCTTGTCGCTGCTGCTGCAGTCATAGAAGAACCAAAGGCACACCACAAAGTTTATGGTAGCTAGTGTTGCTGTTTTTGTTTTCTCGATATAGGCTTACTTATTTGTCTCACTTCTGGCTTGCCATTCTATCAATCTAAGCTAACCATTCTCTCAATCTAATGAATTATTTGTAGATTTACTACTTTGTTTGTTCGTTTTAAAGTCTTCATTGTAGACATTACAGCTTCAATCCGTAAGGTCCAAAACCACATACCAGCACACCAGTTATCTAAAATCTTCAACTGTCTCAGGAGTTACAGCAACAACGACAACAGCGGTTCCTGTGGCTGTGGGCTGTGCCGACGCACTGGAGAACTGCACCCACTATCGCATGGAGGACTGTTGTGCATACCAGCCCTGGTTTCGTGCACACTGCGCATCCTTCTGCGGCTTCTGTGGTACGAACGTTCACGATGCCAGATCATACCTGCACCATTAAGGTGACTACTTTGTTAACTCATTCGAGACCTGCCTCATACGGATACGCGCCTATCGGTATACTGCATGTCTCGAAATCAGAAGTTAAACTAACATCTGTGTAGTGAAACAAGTCCTCAATTCCGTCTTTGGTCAGTCGCCTGGGTCTCATATCTTGGACTCTTCCTAACAGGCTTGGAGTGTAGATGGGGCTGTGTGTGAGGGGGGTGGGGTGGGGTGTGTGTGTGTGTGTGTGTGTGTGTGTGTGTGTGTGTGTGTGTGTGTGTGTGTGTGTGTGTGTGTGTGTGTGTGTGTGTGTGTGTGAGGGGGGTGGGGGTGGTAAGGGGTAACGGGTTGCGGCGCATCAATGATTAGACTCTCCTTAAGAGGGTGAACGGGTCCATGCACACGCGTTATCTGCGGCGCTCGAGTTAGCGCGCCTCTTACTTTCTCTGGATGTTGGACGCATATAGTGTTTTTGGGATAAGACAATTCAACTTCAAATAATTCCGCCCATCCCAGGAACATGCATTCAAAGTCGTGTCAGTAAGACGTATAGAGTGTCATAAGCCCCCGCATCTGCGGGGGCTTATGAAAATCTATGCCTTTTGAACTGGATCCCGTTGTCTTTCTCTCGGCAGAGAAGGAGCCGGTTAACATTACTTTATTCGCGACGGCAGGTCGCCCATGTTCTCTATTTAGCCGGTGGATCTGGTCTCATTTTAGAATTATATTTGTCTCAGTTAACCTTTTTCTCAATTTAGAATAACCTGTGTCTCACTGTTTAGTTTTACATTATGAAATGGTTACAGTTTTGGACGTTTTGACGTTTCGGCCATTTTATCTTTGCAATGCTAGAAATGTTATCTAGGAATATTTTATAATTATCACAATGGAATGCTTTAATTCGTTCGCTGCCAGCCGGAATCCGGATGCGCGGCATAAGCCGCGTATCCGGATGCGGCTGGCCGCGTATGAGTTAATGGACAAGAGCCGTATAAGCACTACACAGCGGGATGTCACAAAATCTTCAGTTTTCTGAGAGTCCAATTACATCTTCAGCAAGATCTGAGTATTTGCAGACCATGTGAATTTTACTGTTTGAACTTTTCAAGACTATGTAGTCATTCCCTTGATATGGCCTTAGTCGGCTGCTCGGCGTGAAACCCAAGTAACTAACTAACTAACGTAATGGAATTAATTGTAGTTATCATAATGGAAAATATTACAATTATCAAAGTCGTTTTTAATGATAGGTGTAGTCCCTGATCGCCGTTGTGTTGACGTCATCAATTATTGCGATCGTACGGAGGCAGATCTGTGCAGCAACGAGAAGTGGCGCCTCTTCCGGGAAGAGAACTGTGCTGGCTACTGCCACGTCTGTGATGGTGAGGCGAGCGTTGGTCGATGCACTAAACCCAGTACGCAAAAGAACGTCGGGCCGACGTCGACCGTTGTCGGCATGCGCACAGGGGTGGGCGAGCCGACTAAGGCCGACATCAGCCTGATGGCCTTTAGCTCTTTATTGGCAGTACTAAAGGGGAATTACGCAACGTTGGACAGTGTTTGTTCGCTTCCTTATTGCTCCAAATCTCCATCCTAATATAAATAAATAATCATCACCACCATAATAATAATAATAATAATAATAATAATAATAATAATAATAATAATAATAATAATAATAATAATACACGGAATAAAGTACTTTGTGCCTTGAGTACAGTCCCCAGCAATAAGTGAGTCAAGGTTTTCAATGGCGGTGATTGTGTAATTTTTCGGTAATCAATGTTTGACATATTCTCCTACCTTTACTTTTGCGCGTAGGAACCTGATATTTTACAATATTGTCATTTGTTATTATTGCTTTTAGAAACCCTTGGATAATTTAGTCAAAAAGTGTCTTAATGAGCACCACAGGCACTCGATTACAAGTAGCGATAAATCCGATTGAAGGTATGCGAAACAGTTGATACACATGAAGAAAACGTTCTTTTTGTGTTTCAATTCCGACCAAACATTATTAAAGCGGTTGGGATCCTCAGAATATGAAAAGAACTAGCCATTTTTTTTCGCCTCTATCTACTGTTCAATCTGCCGCGAATTGCAAAGAGTGTCGCTGTCGGTTTTCAGGCTTGCCCATTAGCATCTCTGCAGTTTGCACACGGAAGATCAGAGATGCTCTTATAAAGTGCCCATGTACTTTGGAGAGACCATATTTAATTTGATTAAAGCCAAATAGGTCATGCTAAAATAGTAGAGACAACCGTACACCGACAAGTTGAAAGTGTTGTTTTCCAGGCACCCGAATTTCGCCATTTCTGAAGGCCTTTCACTTCTGAGATGAATAATTACTAAACTTCACATTACAAACCTGAATATAATGATCTTATCTCTCTTGCATATTTCTGCTATCTCTTCCATATGTCGGAAACAGGCAATTACAGATACCATGATGTTTTCTGACCCACAGTCATCGAATTCAAATAGTTCACTGTGTCCACAGATCGGCACAGGTCTAAATTTCCAAGAGACAGAACTCTTGACATCTGTTTTATTTTCGACTCTCCATTGAAACCTAAAGTGCGTCTTGTCTTCGTAGACACTGTCGGCATAGAAATGCTTGACTCACTTACTGATAAGTGCTGTGCTACTCACAGTAAGTTAAGGGTCACCCTGAAAATGGTAATGATTTCAAATAATCACGACACGATCAGACTGTACGATTTTGCCTTGTAATATTTTGACAACACTGTAGACGTGTACAATCTTGGGACAAAGGACAAAATTGTACAATTTGATATTTGTGCTTTCTATAAATCATGATCATGTTTGAGAGTGTCACATCTTGTTGTCAATACATGTAGTATATATTTGCGGTACCCTGACCATGTGGAACCAGAAAGAAAGGCAAAAGGATTTAACTGTGTGGTTGTCTGGCGTTGTGTGATATACTGGTTGTTTGCTATATCTGTGATCGTGTACACTACAGCAGCAGCAAAAGCGACAACGACAGTAACAACGGAAGCATCTACAACAAAATGGTTGCCTAATGCTGTATTTCTTTTTCCGTCCGCTACTTAATAGCACTGTCGTTGTTTACTCTCTGCTATTGTTGTTTTGTGGATTTTTTTTTTTCGCTCTGGACGATGTTGTTGGTTGTGGTGCTTTCATTGTTGTTACTGATGTTGTTGCTACCTCTGCTGTTGCTCTCGCCTCTGTTGTTTTGTTGTTATTATTATTATTATTATTATTATTATTATTATTATTATTATTATTATTATTATTATGTTCGATGCTGCTTTGAACGTATTAATTTACATTTAAATTGTGCTTGCCATTTTATTTTCAGAACCTTGGCGGCCTCCAAATTGTACTGCACACCTATTCCCGAACTTAGGTGAGTCGTCCACCTTCTTGACATATTAACCACTTCACTGCCAGGAGTCGTGGGTTTTCGCTTCTGGAATCTGTGTTAATTCAGCACCAAAGATCTGCAGCTGTCTAGGGAATGTGGATACAAGGTGGTGTCAGCAAGAGGCACAGATACGTATGAGCCCCCGCATCTGCTCGTAGCCCATGAGGATCAATGCTACTAGCAGCTGGGTATTCGTCGCTCTGTTCTGTCAGAGGTGGAATCAAGCAGGACGATGTACACGCAGCAAACCTTACTGATGACAGCGTGTGTGTGTGTGTGGGGGGGGGGGGGGGGGGGCTGTATGAATAGTTGGGTCAATGCTACTAGCAGCTGGGTATTCGTCGCTCTGTTCTGTCAGGGGTTTAATCAAGCAGGACGATGTACACGCAGCAAACCTTACTGCTGACAGCGTGTGTGTGTGTGTGTGGTGGGGGGGGGGGGGGTCTGTATGAATAGTTGGGTCAATGCTACTAGCAGCTGGGTATTCGTCGCTCTGTTCTGTCAGGGGTGGAATCAAGCAGGACGATGTATACGCAGCAAACCTTACTGATGACAGCGTGTGTGTGTGTGTGTGTGGGGGGGGGGGGGGGCTGTATGAATAGTTGGGTCAATGCTACTAGCAGCTGGGTATTCGTCGCTCTGTTCTGTCAGGGGTTTAATCAAGCAGGACGATGTACACGCAGCAAACCTTACTGCTGACAGTGTGTGTGTGTGTGTGTGTGGTGGGGGGGGGGGGGGGGGCTTTATGAATAGTGGGGTCAATGCTACTAGCAGCTGGGTATTCGTCGCTCTGTTCTCTCAGGGGTTTAATCAAGCAGGACGATGTACACGCAGCAAACCTTACTGCTGACAGTGTGTGTGTGAGTGTGTGTGTGTGTGGGGGGGGGGGGGGCTGTATGAATAGTTGGGTTAAGGAAAGCTCACACAAACCACGTTGTTCCGCTCATAATGTTCTGATCGTTCTCCAGATTTATTGTAAACTTTATATACATTTCTAGTAAGAATAATGTCTTGTTATACTTGGATGAGATCACACGCCGTGATGAAGCTTCATCACTCACCAAAGGCGAGACAGAGTCGTAAAGTGACTGCTCCCAAAGGTCCAAGTCGCTTCAGCCATGGACACCGAAAGAGTGCAGGGGCATCTGGATCAGTCGATGATCCTTAATGCATGTCGCTATACAGTCACACATAGTTTTGCATCAAATGTTTGCTGTAATGTATAGTAAATCTCACTCAAATCGACTAGTCCTGGGAGCAGGTCAATAGCAGACTCACTCAGCTGGACAAACAAGTAGATAGATCCCCTGACTCAAGGGATCTAACTGCTTGTTTGACAAGCGCTGAGTGGTCTCCCTTTATATAAATTTTTATCTTTCAACTTAGTGCACGCGCACTGAGAAACAGCCCATAAATATGTAAGCATGCGCTGGTCTGAGATTTTATATCTTACGGCTATAGACCTTAAGTTCCAAATCACAGATCAGCCCATGTTTTATACATTGACCCGCGAGTGCGCCTGACTCGACCACTGACCTAGATAAAGACTCGGAGTGAAGCTGAATGAAGCTTTAGCAGTTTTCTTGTTTTTGTACACGTTGTCTATATTTCTTTATTTTTTTTTTTTTTTTTGTATTTCTTCATCCTTTTCTTCTTCCTTCATCCTTTTATTTTCTTCTTTCCTTTCTTTATTTAAAAAAAAATGTCTTTCTTCTTTCTTCACAAAAAAAAAGATAATGCAATTGTGCAATTGGACCTTTTTTTCTTATTTCCAGTTTCAGTAAACACCACTACTAGACCGAACTGAATCAAGAACCATTGCTGGCTCTGATGACCCTGAAAACTTCGTATTCGAAATAAAATAAATGTGGCATACAAATAAAATGTGTGTGTAGTTGTGTTATCAAGTGCGCCCTTCTGGTGTGTGTGTGTGTCTGTGCGTGTGTGTGTGTGTGTGTGTGTGTTTGTGTGTGTGGGTATGTGTGTGTGTTTATGTGATTTTAGTGTGTGTATGTGTGTTTTTATGATGTGATGTGATGTGTGCGTCTGTGTGTATGTGCTGTGTGTGTGCGTTTGTGTGTGTGTGTGTGTGTGTGTGCGTGCGTACGTGTGTCTGCGTGTGTATGTATGTATGTGTGTGTGTGTGTGTGTGTGTGTGTGTGTGTGTGTGTGTGTGTGTGTGTGTGTGTGTGTGTGTGTGTGTGTGTGTGTGTGTTGGGGGTCGGGGCTCAGAAAGTAGGGGTGCTTCAATGCATATATGGGTCCAAGCGGTCGCTGCTTCGCACAGGCTGACATGAAGAGTCAATGTACCTAATTATTTATCCTTTCAAAATAATCTTTCATTCATGTCAAAGTTTCATTTTATTTCGGAATTGATGTTGTGAATATTTAGGCTTTTATCACAAGGGTACTCACATACTGATATGTCTTGATTACTTTGATTGAAATTGCAATACCCCTTACTTTTTGTGAGCACTATACGTCACACATTCGATGATGTGACGGTTCCTAGGCTGAGACACAACAAACATTCTCTTCTTCTCCGTTCAGGTTCGATGATCTCGCCTAATTGTTTACTCGTGTGCGAAAGCAAAGGGGAGTCTAAGTATTGGGTCACCCGTCGTCTGTCCGGCGTTTGTCGTCCCTAGTAAACTTTAATGCTGACATTGTTCCGGATACTGTTCAAGACACAGATTTCAAAATTCATCAAAGGATACTGTTTGTCAAATCCTATCTAAATATACTTGTTTGAGTGCTTTCTCCGAAAGGTCAAGGTCACAGAAGTTCAGAGATAGGTTAAAATTAGCCATAATTTGACCAAAACATTTTTTTTTCTAAAATATTATTTTCCACATAAAAACCCAGACTTGGTACAGGGATATCAGGTAAGACCTTTCTATGAATACTAATTGGGATGACTCCTCACAAGGCCAAAGGTCACAAGAGGTTGGCAAGTGTGTGTAAAATGCAAATGTGTCATAGAGTTGCCGTCTTTTTTTATAACTTTTTCAACCTTTTCAATTGAATCTGGCATACAAGTTGCTGATAACAAATTTCAATGCATACTAATTTAGTCGATTGCTTGCAACGGTCAAGGGCCTCGAGGGTTTTGACAAATGTGTGAACAATGTATCAATGGTACAAAATTCAAATTTTGACTTATGTTAAAGGCACCTAAATACTTGATTGAACATTTTATTTCAACATTTCAGTGACCTCTGGGAAAGGCCAAGGTCACAAAGGTCACACTTATTCAATGGGTGGGTCATACACGTGAGCCATAAGGCCTTAACCTTTCTTGTTTTTGTTCTTTTCTTGTTTTTGCTGTCACAAGAGGGATTCTGTAAACCTTTTATACCACTGCGATTGTAGCAGTGAAGAATACAGCAGAAATCACCCATGGATTTATTTTTGGTTTATTTCTTTTTTTAACCCGTACAGTGCCAGCTAACGCAGACCGTGTTTCCACAATCTTTGTTAATTCAAGACCTAAAAGCCCTAGAGGTCCCAGGAACATGTGTGGAAAGTGGTGTCAGCAAGAGGCGTAGATCCTCATGAGACCCCGCAACTGCGGGGGCTCATGAGGATCTATACCTCTTGCAGTTGGGTGGTGCTTCATTTTCTCGGCCCTGAACGGCAGCAAGGCGTATACGCTTGTTCAGTTCTGCTGTTGGCAGCCTCAAAAGTGTTTTTGTCGTACGGGCCTCGGTACACGCAAACGGATGACGTCATGTTAAAGACCTGCATGCGGGCACCCAAATTTCACTATTCACACACACACACACACACACACACACATACACACACACACACCACACACACACGCACGGGCGCACGCACACACACACACACACGCACGCACGCACGCACGCACGCGCACACACACACACACACACACACACACACACACACACACACACACACACACACACACAGAAGCCGACGAACCAGTGTGTTGACGTTCTATAGACGGGATCCTTTATTGTGCAAACTGGAGTGCGAATGTCACACATCAGTGTACGAGTCCTGATGACAGAGGCAGGCTGGTGTCGCGGGGTGTGGTCATGCGAGCTCAGTAGTAGTTCTTGTAAGGAATGATGGTCTGCTTGGTGATGACTGTAACACAAAGCGCACATTCTGTAACATCACTGTCAGTTATTTTGTGTATTAGTCTGTGGTTTTGGACCCTGCTGTTGAAAGCCGTCAGACCCAGAATCGCAGGCCACCGCCCACAGCTGCACACTAATTAACCCTTCGGCTGTCGGTAGCGGTGTTTGTCGCCATAAACAGCAAAGAAATATACTGACGTGCAAAAGAAATTCGCCATGTTAGGAATGATCGGATGACTCCAAAAATGTCGCATTTCTTTTCCCCGTCAGTATATATACCTAAAATTTAGAAAGACTCTTCTGAAGGACTAGCGATACAGTATACAGTTCTGTTTATGTCCTTGCAAGGCGTGTTTCTTTGTTGTTGTTTTTTGTAATTTTTTTTTTTGCCTCTTGTCAGTGAGCGCGCTGTTAACCTTTTGCTGTTTAAATGGTGTGGGGGTAGTGGGATGAATTAAATTTATTGAATTGAATTGAATTAAATGAAGGCCGGCTTATTGTATTGACTAGAGCAATACTAACCAGCCTTGCCGTAACCTCCATAGCCACCATAACCGCCGTAACCTCCGAAGCCGCCGAAACCACCGCCGAAGCCACCAAAGCCGCCGAAACCACCGCCGAAGCCACCCCATCCACCATAACCGCCGCCATATCCGCCGTAGCCGTAGCCAGAGGCAGAGACGGCAGCCACCAGGGCCAGCAATAAAACGACAGCGACCTTCATGTTGTATCTGTAAGGGATTAAATAATTAAATAAATAACTTAATAAATCAATAACTCAAATGACAAATAAATAAATAAATAAATAAAATAATCAATCAATAATCAATAAATAAATCAGTTGGTAGAAAACATGCATGTCATGGTCTGAAGGCGGTGTGAAATATTCTCTTAGAATTTTCGACCAGTCATCATTTCTGAATTCTTAATATTTTTTATTTATTCTTTTTTGTTTTTTCCCTCCTGTTTGCTGTATGTTTTGTTTTCATTTCATGTTTTTGTTGTTGTTTTTTTAATTTATCTATCATTCATTTTTGTTTAAAGAACTGGCAATGTCAGAAAGTAAAAAGCCTGACTTGTGTAGCTTTGTACGACACGTTGGAATCTGCTTGGTTATTGCAAACAGAAGAGATCTGCAGCCTCACTGTAGACAGAAAAGCTAACTTGTCACTGCCAGTAATAAACAAGCGCGATTTGAACCTTTTACCATTCAGCTACAACAGACTTACCTGTGGTAGGAGTAGATGCTGTGTGGCTCCGCTGAGGACCAAGTGACGAAAAGGGAACCACGCTGCTGTTATATACACGTGTTTCAGGCCAAGGAACCGCCAGCGATGTTATAAAATTCTCCCATGACCGCCATGTAATTACAAGGCCACAGATCCAGGGACATAGAAGAGATGTCGCCAACTGACTCATCTGCCTGAGGAGTAAGGACCAAAACTGGGCCAACAACAGGCAAAGGTTCGCATGTACCCAGGCAGCCTGCGTAGACTGATGAACATATGTGTCTCTCGCAGATGGCTGGCGTTCTTTGATGGAATGGGCACGCTGAACTGTGAAGGCAAAAGACAGAAAGTCCGCTGTGTGAAAAGCGAAATAATCAATGTAACACAATGAAAACTCGCTTTTTACCCAAATAAACTGACTGTTTTTTTACATCACAGTGCAGTACGGGTCTTGTATACTTGTCATGCTCTGTGATTTTGGTCCTTACGGCCCAGAGTTATTAGGTCCATGATCAGAGACTAGTTCCTTTTGGGAATAATGCATTATTCCCATAATATTTAATGAATGTGTAAATGAACCATGGTGCGAGGGTTGATGGATGACAAACACAAAGTTATTTTTTAAATAGGTATAAGGCGGAGCTGCTCAGCGGCAACCGGCAGCGGTTTATAGTGATGTCCTATCTGCTTCCCCAGTGGGGAGAGGGGGCGGGGTTGGAGGGGCGTGGGGGGGGGGGGGGGCTAGGGAGACAGTTGCAGTTGTGAGCCTACGACCCTCACCACGGACCAGGGGCCAGTTGCATGAGCGAGCTTAGTCCTGCACCAGCCACTAAGCAGTGTGCGCCGCTATCGCACCTTGTTTATTAACCATATTGCTGTCGGTAGAGCTTTCTGTTGCGATGATTTCTGCAGGAATCATCGCGACAAAAAGCTCTACCGACAGCCAAAGGGTTAAAGGATTATAGTTAACCTTTGTGTGTTAACACTTACAGCACCAAAACAGCGAAATAAACTTCCACGGTGCCATAAGAAAGGTGTCAAAGGTGTCCTTTGCTTAGTGTTGAGTGATTCCCCTTAGTATACATTCGTGAATGGACGATTTCCGAGGGGGGGGGGGGGGGGGGGGGGGGGACGTGTTTCGACGCAAACAGTGGATGTAAAGACCGGACAAACATGCGATATTGCGTGTTTGTCCGGGTTTCCATTCCACCGATTTCGTCGAAACACGAACAGTTTTGCTCCTCTTCTGATTTCAGAGAAACGTCTATTATCTCATGACCATTGTCTCCCCTGTAGTCTTCAGCTTTGATAGGCTGGTCAGACAAAGCTTTGTTGCGGCCTTGACAAGGGGCGCAACAAACCCTTGTTTGAGTAGCCTCTAGTGTCTGTGGGTGTTGTGTGGGGCAAAACATATATAGCATGACCGTGCAAAGTCATATTCAATCAAAGAAGCACAATTTCAGTGCGCCTAAATTGCTCGGCGTTCATGGCGTACTCCTAAGGCAATAGCTGTCGTTGTTTGGTTTGGTTTCGGTTTTTATCGTCTCTCAGACACATAAGTAGATTTGTTAGTACTTCGACGGGAACGTACTCTGAGTGGGTGCTCTCTTTGTCACTAACACAAACTTTGGAAGATTAACAATAATCCATGAGGCATTATTATTTAACTGCTTTAACTGATTTCCAAATGTACAGTTGTTCGCTCAATTTAGAATCATTTTAATCTGATGAGATCAATACATACAATTCTTAGTTATATTTCCAACAAACATTTTGACGTCATGAGTTTGATAAGTTCGATTCCTAGTGTGATCCCAACAAACATTTTGACATCATAAGTTCAATACATTGATTCCCTACAACGTATTAACCTCTTGACAACCGGAGCTCAGTGAACAACAATTAACTGCAAGAGACATAGATCCTCATGAGCCCCCGCAAACGCGGGGTTCATGAGAATCTACGTCTTTTGCTGATTTCATTTATATCGGTGTGTCAGGAAGGGTTAAACGATTCTGCTGGGCAATGATTTCGGACGCAATATTATTTCTATCCGCTACCAACCGACAGGTTATCCCATTGGCTGTCGGGAGCGGTTTTTGTCGCGATGATTCCTGCAGAAAACATCGCGACAAAACCAGCTACTGAAAGCCAAAGGATTAACTCATTCGAGACGTGCGCAGCCGGATACGCGGCTCAAAGCCGCGTATCCAGCTGCGGCACGTCTCGAATGTGTTACAGTTTTCATATAAAGCCCAAATATTAAATGCAAACAACAGAACATTCATTTAAAGCGTATAGCACAACGCAATACATGCAAAGCCGCTTTGTAGAAATATAAATGTGTCATTGTCATGTGCAGACAGCCGATTACAGGCTTTGAAATCAACCATGAAAATAAAATGCACGACAAGATGTTCGTCCGATGGTATTTCACAAAGCATTGGGCACCTGCGTGGGAGACTGAATAGCGGAAATACGCGAACGAAAATATATTGACGAGCGAAAGAAATGCGATACCATTCGAGTCATGGAAAACACTAAAGTGTTTCCGGTGACTTGAGTGATATCGCATTACGTTTGCTCGTCAGCATATTATTCATTTTTGGGAGGAGGAAATTAACCCGAAAAAAAAAATCATATGTGATCGTTAACAACAGAATGTTTGCATGCGCACGTTTCACAATGCAAAAGTTCCCGACAGAGTTTGACATCGAATACCTATTTTGTGCCGAGCTGTGTAACAATGTGACAATAGTCTCAAAGCTTGATGACACTCACTGGAGTGCCACACGCTGCATGACGTTGTTTGACGCTTCCGTGTGTTCTTTTGGCCGATTTCGGCGGTACTGAAAAGCACTTTAGCTATGGGAAATGTAAGTCATATTCCCGATACCCTGATCGATATCCAGATGTGTGTGTTAAGTTCCTTTCTATTTATGGAAAGGACTTTTTAGGATAGGTCGCGGTGGGGCAAATATAATACCATGTCCATGATGTCAAAGGCGGGCAGGCCTAAACCTCTGAAAACTAAAGTAACAAGATACAAATTACGTCATGTCTAGCTTCGCTACACTAACTTCACTGCTGAACGTACATTTGGAGCGAACCGCCGTATGTGAGTATGCATGTGTGTGCGTGCGTTTGTGTGTGCGTAAATGTGTGAGTGTGTGTGTGTGTGTGTGTGTGTGTGTGTGTGAGAGAGAGAGAGTGTGTGTGTGCGTGTGTGTGTGTGTGTGTGTGTTTGTGTGTGTGTGAGTGTGTGTGTGTGTGTGTGTGTGAGAGAGAGAGAGAGAGAGAGAGAGAGAGAGAGATAGAGAGAGAGAGAGAGAGAGAGAGAGAGAGAGAGAGAGAGAGAGAGAGAGAGAGAGAGAGAGAGAGCGTACATGCGTGTACGAGTGCTTGCGTCTGATCAATCTTAAAAAAGGTTTCCTAAAATATCTATTTCACAATGAAAGTCGCCAGTATGAAATGTGCGGTGTTGCTACCTCATTGTACGTAATTACCTACCCCGTTTAGTGCGCGTTGACGGAAACTGTGTTTCGGCAGTCTTCGTCAACTCGGCATCAACAGGACCGATCCTAGGAACACGGATTGAAAGTCGTGGCAACAAGGAGCATAGATTCTCATGAGCCCCCGCAATTGCGGGAGCACATGAGGATTTATACCTTTTGCAGTTTCATTGAGTAACAGAATCTGTTCATTCATTGGTTTTGATATGCATGCATCGATCACGCATTTGTTTTTGCGGTCGTTGTTGTCCAACAGATATTATCTGGCTTTTAAATTTGTCTTCTCTGTCCATTTAGATTCTCTGTCAGAGACGACGTTATTTCCCTTTCTATGTGTGCAGTGTTACATTGATCTTTCTTAGCAAAGTCCATTACACATAATCTACATTGCCGTGCAGTCAGTCAAATGTCGGACACTGTGATCGGTCAGCACATACAAATTGCAGGGTTGTTCAATGCCCAATTTCCTACCTACTAGAATACTTGCCGCACTTGTAATTTTTAATCAGCTGGCAATCCGCAATTTGGATGTCATTTCTATTCTGTACGCAATCTGCAATCGCTTGCTCTGGAATTGCGCACAAATTTAGATCGGTGTAGGTGAACGTTTAGAGTCGGACTACTCCTTACTAAATAAATAAACGGAAAATACAAAGTTCAAACGGTGGCACACGACTATGATATAAAACAAACATACCTTATTTCGACACGACTTAAACGTAGAACACAATATACAAGTGCTGCACAAATAAGTCGCATTTCACATTCTAAACCCACTCAGCCCTGACGCACTACAGCAGCAGATGGATCGACCATGATAATTCAAGGGTAGTGCCAGATTAGCTTCGCGCCTGTCGACGCCAAGGTAATCTGGCACTGCCCTTGAAATATCACGGTCGATCCATCTCCTGCAACTGGTGCTTAGTTATTAGATGACGTCTCCAAAATTTGGGAAATACGGCCGTCGTGCTGAATGAGTTAACTGAGACAGCTCTAACCTTCCATTATATGCTGTAAACAGGGAAAATGTTTATATGGCACTTCAGATTGTTAAAAAGATCCTTTCATCGATGAATCCGTGTGTGAGCTCAGTATTGGGTCGCGAAAGAGGCCACCAACAACAACAAATGCTTCATTGACCAAATCTAGTCGCTTGCCTCGCAGCTCCATGCTCATATTGTAGACGTTCTATCACTTTGTCCAGTTGTTGTTGTTTTTTGTTGTTGTTGTAGTTGTTTTTTTTTTACTCATAAACCCAACGCACGTATTTCCCAAAATTTTGAAGGCGTCATCTAACTACTATGCACCTGTTGCACCATGGTAACTCAAGGGCAGTGCCATGTTAGCTTGGCGCCGACAGGTCTGAATGGGTTAAAAAAAACAAACATTTGGTCTATCAAAGCGGTGTTCTTTTGTCGCTGGGATGTTCTCTCTCACATCGATAACATATGACGCTTCCAATGACTTTACCATCACGGGACATTCCCCAGTAGCAACACGTCTTCGGGCACACGATGGCCGCAGTGGGCCCGCGCACAGCCGTGCGCGGGCCCACTGCGGCCGTCGTGAGCCCGAGGACCTTTGCTTACTTTGCTCAATTGCTTACTTTCAAATAAAATTGAAAGCAGGAGCGTCTGCAGAGGACGCGACTGAAAAGCAACCAGTGCTCTCCGTCACTGGTGTCAGTATAAAATGAGAATCCGTTCTGTTTGATCTCGACCTGTGTTTTCTTTGTCAAAGGCAAATAAATAATCAACACGACTTGCAAACATAAAAAAAGAATAAGTTAATTTTATTTTTAGTATAGCGGCCATGTTTACATTTTTTTTATCTCGTCAATCACCATAAAAATAGATTGAAATTTATTCCAAGCGAATGTCGGTAAGTGTGTAGTGGATTCAGGCGCGTAATTCGAGATTACTGATTCATAATCTTTTTCATATCTGTCCATGCCGCTGTAGCTGTATGTGCTTTACAGATACTGTCCCGACGATATTTCAGGTTTACTGACCATGGTATGACATGACAGACCACTCGACCTGGCTTCATAGCCTTATGCAGTTTTCATGTAGGCCTATGTTGAGATATCGTTTTCTCATTAATCATTTTAACAAAATTTGAAGAAAAAAAAAAAGATTGTGTTGTAAGATATTTGTCAAAATGAGCGTAACTTTTCCCGCATCTTGCACCATTCACAGCCAAACAGTAGCGGCACAGCATAACCGCTAGGCGAGTTGCCCACATTTTGTGCCTAGCCGAGTCTTTGTCTGTGCTCAGAATTGTGTAATCTTGCAAGTGTTTTCGTCTTACGCGGGGAACCGGCAACTACCCTATTAATCAAGTTTTTTTTTCTGATGAGCTCTTGTTACAAGCGCATGGTCAAGTAAAATAAAATTTTGCCATGAAGACATTTTTATTGATGTCGCTGCTAGGTAGCCTATGTATACTGACGAGCAAAAGAAATGCGACATTTTTGGAATCTAAAGTGTTTACGATGATTCCAAAAATGTCGTTGTTTTTTTTTTTGTTTTTTTTGCTGGTCAATATACCATTTATAGCTCGTTTCCCTGTCCTTCCTCCTCCTGCTTGTTCTCCCATCCCCATTTTCCGTGTATTATTTTGTACTTACACACTCTTTGTATCTTCCTATGACACTGTAGCTCTGTGTGCGTTGCATGTACTACCGCGAGGATATTAAGGTGTACGGATCATCATATCCTATTCCTACCAAACACTGTATGAGTATCCATGTAATATGAATGACCTTCACGGACGACATCGTCAAAGGGTGTGTAGTTACCATAATTGAAACCTTAAAAGTGCAGTGCTAGTCAAGTCGGGGGGAGGGGGGGGGGTGCTCATTTAATTTTGCTGCAAAGAACGCACGTGTAAATACACTTTATGGTGACATTTTTATTGGTGTCATGGTTCTGTAGTCAGCATATATTAAACTTTAAGTGCAATATTTCGTACTCCAGATTAGCTTTTCAAGGGTAATGCCAGATTAACTTGGCGCCTTCAGGCGCCAAGCTAATCTGGCATTACCCTTGAATTATCATGGCCAATTCATCCCTTGCAACTGGTACATAATCGTTAGGTGCACCTACAAATTCTGGGAAATTTCGCCTGTGGGGTTAAATAGTATAAATTAATTAGTTTACAAGAGAAAACGTTTAGGGCTTAACGTCTTTTGTCCGCCACGAAGGTGATTTCAAAGACGGGGTACCGAAAAGAGGTCTTGAACAAATTTTGCCCTCAGCTGGGTTCGAACCCACGACCTTTCGGACGAGAGTGGAACGCTCTACAACTGAGCTGCCCAGCTGCCCTTTTTTACAATAGGTCTGGTGGACCACATACTGCGCGTGGTAAGGGTGAGGCTGGGGGTTCAACAAGCAATATACCCACAAACTACGATTCAGAACGCCGGCATGTTCTAGCTACAATTGTCCGATAGTGCTTAACAATAAATCCAACTGCAAGCGGTACAGATCCTCATGTGACAACATAGTTGCGGGGGCTCATGCGGATCTACGCCTCTTGCTGAAACCCGCTTTGAAACCATGTCCCTTTACTGGCTGGGAATCTTTGACGTTGGTAACAAAGATTTCAAAAAACATAGTCTGCGCCCACGTGCAATAAAAAGATTAACCCTTTCGAGACGTGCCGCATCCGGATTCGCGGCATAAAGCCGCGAATCCGGATGCGGCACGTCTCGAAAGGGTTACATTTGGATCAAACCTCCATGTCAAGTAGTCAAGTGTTTTTGCTTAGCTCATGTTACAAGCAAATAGTAAATATAGACAATTAAATAAAAATTAGGTACCTTTTATAAATCGCTCTAATACTGTCTGCGTATCCATGTGATCTTAGAGACCTTCATGGAAAGACATTACCAGAAGGTTTGGTAGTCACCATAATTGAAAGTTCAGAAGTTCAATTGTAGTCCAGATAAGATGGACGCGTCACTACCCTAGAGATATCAAGGTGATTAGTTAACCCATTTTGCCCCGACGCACTACAGCAGGAGATGGATGGCCATGATAAATCAAGGGTACTGCGAGATTAGCTTGGCACCTGAAGGCAGTTGGTTGACAAAATATCCACGCCTAATTCACTGGCGTAAGTATTAGTTCAGTTAGTTTACATGGGAAGGTCTGCACCAAATACGACGCGTTGTAGAACGCTGGGATTTTCTAGCTACAATGTGGGATTGTGCTTGAACATATAGGTTAAATTGTAGGACTATGTATACTTTGATCAATAGGGGCCATATAGGACTATGGACACAAATCGTAGGACCGTCGATACACAGGGACTTTTGAGACATTGCAAAACGTAGGTCTATTAGTCAGGAAGGAAAGTCAAGTTCTCGTGCAGGTCCGATGGGACTGAATGGTGAAAAAGTTCAGTTTGCAGTTTGGGGTTCTACTGTAACAGGACTTCACGAGTCCGGTTTTATAAACATTGTAAAACTGATCAAACACAAGTTACGGCCATTTGAAGATTATTCCATTTAATAATAATAATAATAATAATAATAATAATAATAATAATAATAATAATAATAATAATAATAATAATAATAATAATAATATAATAACAATAATAAAGGAGATAATAATAATAATAAAGGAGATTTGTTAAGCGCTTATTCTAAAAGTAGCTCTAAGCGCTGAGTAGCTCTAAGCGCTGAAGCATTTAAGAACTTTTTTCAGGCAATGCATTATTTTTGTAGGTCAGAATTTATTGAAAACGAAAACAATTTTGGGTCATAGGACTATCGATACGTAGGACTATCGCTGGACACGCAACTCAGCACACCATTCATAACATTCTCCGTAACTCAGGAATCAGGAATTTATTTAACGTCTTTTCACACATTGGTGATATTAGACAACAAAAAATAAAAAAATAAAAAGGAAAAAAAAAAAAAAAAAAAAAAAAAAAAGATATCAACAACCAAACACACAACTTGCTTGTGAGTATCAAAGAATAGCAATAATTAACATCCAACCACACACACAAATTACTTATTATACTAGTTTACCCACCGGACTATGAATTATTATATGAACTATTGAAATTGCAATATTTCTATGTAAGATGTCATACAAATTGTCTGCTAAGTGATCAACTGTTATGTTATTTTTTTTTCAACAGATTCAGTATAATAGGACATTCACATATTATATGTTTAACAGAGATGGGGCTTAAGCACTCGCATTTGATGTCTTTTGCGAATTTTGTTTTCCAAGAATTTAGTCTTAACTTGTATATCAACGAAGCTGTTTTCCTTGAACAAGGAGGAACATGATAAGCATATTTCGTATCATCTTTGTGAAAAAAACGGTTTAGCACAGAGTACATTTCATGTAGAGATAATTGCATATTATTACAAACTGCTGAGTTTTCTCTATTTATAGCTCCTTTTTTGGCTTGTCTGTCACAAATTTCATTCCAATAAATTCCGCAGTGTGACGGTATCCAAAGAAAATCGATCCCTATTCCTCTGGACATAATACAGCTCATAATATGTTTTATGTCATACACTAGGTCTTTTCTAGTATTACAATCCCAGCTTTTTAGACTATATAGGACAGATTTAGAATCGACACAGATCAAAATGTTAAATATATCATAAGGTAGAAGTTGAATAAAATTTAGTGCCATGAGAATCGCATACAGTTCAGACGTAAATATAGAAAATCCTTTACCAAGATAAAAAGATTTCTTCACTTTGAGATCAGGAATAACAAAGCCTGCACCACAGTCTGAAGAATCTAAGACAGACCCATCTGTGAAAATTTTCAAATGTTTAAAATATGTTGTCTGTAATTTTTCTTTCACTAAAGTTGCTAAAACGTTCACATCCTCATCTTTTTTCAAATCTGTGTAATCTATATCGAAAGTAGCATTAATATGTTCCCAGGGAGGTATAGTAGGTGTTACTGGTAAAACGGGAATAGACTTGATATCTATATTGCAGTTTTCTATAGCATCTTTGACATAGTTACGTATAGGTAAAAGATACGGGATGGTTTGCGCTCTCTTCGGGAAATCCACATCTGCATCTAAAAATATGTCTTCAGATAAAGACAGAACACCTGCTTCTTTGTAGGTTTTTACAGTATTAGTATGAACCGGCACTCCAAGGGCTAATTTAACTGCTTTACTATCAATGCTTTGCAGCTTCTGTAGAAGTGTAGCTGGGGCAGAAAAGTAGACTTCCTGTCCATAGATAAGTGTTGATCGAACTAAAGATGTACCAAGGTGTAAAACAGTTTTAATGTCCTGACTCCATGGTTGTGAGTTTATAATTTTTAACAAGTTAAGTCTTTTTCTTGCCTTATTTAATATGGCTTCAATGTGAATTCTCCATGATAATTTTGATGTAAAAAGTACGCCTAAAAACTTTACACTCTGTTGGTAGTTTAAAGGCGTCCCGTTTAGGGATAAGTTAGGTAATGTTTTAGCACTTTCCCCATTATTGAAAAGCATTAGACATGTTTTTTCCCCAGATAGTTCTAGACCATTTTCTTTCATATAGTTTGATAATTTGTCCAATTCAATCTGATAAACTTTTTGAACGTAATCTACGATTCTTTTTGGGGTACGTTTTCTGAGATTAGTGTTTATCCATATAGCAATATCATCTGCATATTGTACCACAGTTGTGTCCTGTGAGAGAGATTGTGGGAGGTCGTAAATTAACACAGTGAATAAAAAGGGTGAAATTATTGATCCCTGCGGAATACCCATATCTATTTTCTTAAAGGTTGAATAACTTTTACCAACTTTGGTGCAGACAAATCTTTCAGACAAAAAGCTTTTAATGTACTCATACATAAACCCGGTTATGCCAATCTGTTTTATTTTGTATAATAATCTAGCATGCCAAACACTATCATAAGCCTTTTTTACGTCGAAAAAGGTTGCTAGTATACTTTTTCTTTTAGAAAATTGTTTTTTAATGTTATTTGTGAGTTTAACTAAATGATCTGTCGTACATCGACCTTTCCGAAAACCAGCTTGATGAACTGGAATTATATCCTGTTTTTCACAGTAATGAAATAACCGATTTAAAAGAATCTTTTCCATTACTTTGCAAGCTTGTGATGTTAGTGCAATAGGTCTATAACTACTAATCAATGTACGTGTTTTACCCGATTTGAGTACTGGAACTACTACTGACTGCTTCCAGATAGTAGGAAGAGATCCATTAAACCAACATTTTTGGTAAAATGTATGTAGTAGTTTTTTCCACGACTCAGGTAAATGATAAAGTAGTTGGTAAGAAATCCCATCTATACCCACTGCACTAGAGGTATTTGCAAACGACTGTAAAACATCTAGGAATTCATTATATTGAATTGGAGCATTGATATACTGAGAATGAGTAGAAACTGGATCTTGATAATCTGCTTTGACTTCTTCTTGGTTTCTGTGGTTTATGTTTGATAAACTGAGACTTGATGTGAGACTATTTTCTGCAAACATATGAACAAAGGCCTCCGCTTTATCTACTGCACTAGGAAATGTGTTGCCTTCTACTGCGATTGGATACACTTGTAATTTGTATCCATTTTGTAATTCTGATATTTTTCTCCAAACCTTATATGTATCTTTTGATTCAGACACTTCATTTTTACAGAACTCAGCCCAGTGAATCTTTTTGGCTCTCGCCACTATTCTGTTACAGTGTATTTTAGTTTTTTTCATTTCCCTAAAGTTCTCTTCAGATTTGTTTCTTATCCATTTTTTAAAGTGTTCCTTCTTAATATTTACTGCTAGTTCACATTCCTTATTCCACCAAACATTACCTGAATATTTACCTTTTGATTTTCCTTTGCATTTTGGTATGGACTTCTCCGCAGCAGAAAGAACAGCTTTTGTAATATTTCCATAAAATGTGTCTATACTTTCATGTTCTATACTTGCAATGTCATGGGACAGCAAGATTGTCTCATACAGTTCCCAATTAGCATTGACATACTGAAACTTTGGAATTCTGTCCTCAATATTGCAATATTCATCTTTATCTTTAACGTTTAATTGTATAATGATTGGAAGATGATCACTTCCCAAACAATCTTCCTCAGTGATCCAAGTGCAATTTGTTGCCAGAGTCGGGCTTACTAGTGATATATCAAGAGCAGATGCCTTATGAGTAGAAACATCTGGGATTCTAGTGATACTACCATCATTTAAAATGATTAACTGAGAGTCTGAAATATTTTCTACCAGACGATTGCTTGTAACTATCGTACATCCAGACTCCCAGAACGGTGCATGAGCATTGAAATCTCTTAGGACCATCCATTTACAGGAAGTTGTCTGCTGAGAATCAATATTTTTTAGCCAGTCAGTGTTGTCATCTTTTGGCCCTCTAGGTAGATATACGGAGATCACATTTAAAGTATTTTGATTATTAATTTTTACCATGGCCCCAGTGATATAGATATCATTTAGATCTTTCGTTATAGAGTACGTATTTAGTGATGAATATTCCAGGTCATCGCTAATGTATAACGCAGTTTGGACTTTATTCGATATAGGGTCATAATGGTATAGAGGAGGATAATAATATCCTCGAAGTTTTGGGAGTTTTTTACCTTCTACATTCAGAGATTGTAACGCTAATATACAATACTCTGACTGTAAAATGTGATTTTCGAATGATAGGAAATTTGTTGAAATAGATCTGCAATTCCACTGAAACACTTTCATATTGCTTGTGCTCCTCTTCATGGTCAGTGACCTCCTTGTAGCGAAAGGAGGTCAACTGAAGGAGAAGGAAAGCAAAAAACAAAACAAAAAACAAAACAACCCAAAATACTAAAAAAATAATACAAAACAAAATGAGCACTTTCAAAACACCAAGAAACGGTATATCTCAAACAGTTCAGTACTAGATCAAAAACTAGAACTAAACCATCTGGATATCATTTCAAAGTTGCTTTCGAACCGGACTTGATAATGTTGTTAACTTTACCACATTTGAAATGATAATCAGTTAGCTTATGTATATTTCATTCGGTCAGAAACTTAGTAAGAATACCAGTGACCCCTCCAATCATAGTATCCACTGGGATGTTTGGGATAGTGGTAACTCAATGTTCGTTTTGGTTTTTCCCAGAACAAGTTTGATAAATGTCTCCCGATGTTACGTGCAAAAGTAGAAGACCCCCTTGCATTTGGATGTATTGAGTCCCGCAGATGAAAGTTAGAGTTAATGTTTTCATGATGAATTACGGAAATGTTCTGGTCCTCAATAAGTTCTGACACCACCGTGGCATTGAAAATCTCACGTTTTATGTTCAGTTGAATATCCCTGCATGGGGCAATCTTGCTGACTACTATATGGCCTGCAGGAAATTTCTTTTTCAGATCACGCACTGTTGTTACAAATGATTTCCCAGCAGTGCGTGGATTTGAAGATTTAATGTTATTAACCCCAGTATGTATCACGACAGCATCGACGTCTTCCTTGATGCTGTCCGTCGCTTTGGAAATATCTTCAACAGTGAAGGCGCTTATCTTTGATACGGACAAACCGTACGAGATTCCAAGCTGGGTAGAGCGCACTCCTTTCAAAGTGGAATCATGAAAAATTGCTACTTTTGGCATTGTTACGGTCTTTGATTGAAATGATGACGCATGTTGGCGTTTGACGTCATCTCGAATGATGTTTTTTCGATGATTGAAATTTTGACATTCCTGTCCCTTTTGTTTATGAATTCCGCTTACCTTTGTTTGGGAAGCTGAAGTAGCGGAGTGGGATAAAGAAGAAGACGTACTATTAGCCAGTTTACGTGACGGAGCAGCTGCAGTGGCTCCAGCAGGCTTGTCTGTCTTGACCCTGGCCGTGGATGTGGACTTGACCGCTGCCGCGTAGGTCAGTTCACGTCGGTCTTTGAAGTCCGTAACTATTATTCATAACATTCTTTAGCATATGATGCCAAAATATCCCAGAACGAAACTACAAAACGGTACAGTAACAAATCGTATTCGTCCAGAACGAAGCTACGAAAAGCTAACAATTCACTTTTCCCCTTTCATGTTAACAATTAGGCAGTGTGTTGGTTATACGTTGATTATTTGAGGATCCGGAATCGTCAGTTATGTTACGTTGTTGACACTATCCCCGTGGCACATTATTAACTTTTTCTCGGCTGTGAAACGGTTTAACGCTTTGCCTGTCGGTAGCTGTTTTTGTCGCGATGATTCCTGCAGGACAAAAACAGCTACCGACAGCCAAAGGGTATGATGATGATGTTCATGAAACGTTTTTATTCAGGATAAAGTTTTAGGCATGCGAATGCCTCTCTTACAAACTGTCCTGCTACTCTACACACATAAATGAACTTCGAGCAACACAGTAAAATATTTATTTTTAAAAAACACAAACAAACAGTGTCAACAACACTCAAGTGTACAAAAAAGCATAAAAGATAAATAAATCATAATAATAGCGACATAAGCTGAAGGTCATCTTGTAATTAGAGATCAGAGGAGGCACGGCCACATGGTTTGATTATGGCTATCACGCCAACCTTACTGTCGTGACGATAAATTGTGTACCACAGCACCTCCTTACAAAATTCTTCACTGCCAGTGAACGCAGATTGTGTTTCTGAAACCTGTGACAATTCAATCCGAGGGACATGGATGCAAAATGGCGCCGGCAAGAGGCATAGATTCTCATAAACCCCCGCGACTGCGGGGATCATGAGCATCTATGTCTCTTAAAGCTGGACTGCGTGCACATGTTCTCGGCACTAAAGAAGTTCAATGCCAAGTTTGACTTTACTTTCACGAGTCTGTGCGTGGGTCTCACTGTGTGTATACGTTACAATGTCTTGATTTAGTACTTTGTCGAGCGTCTTATCTTCTATTTGTGGATTTAGTGCACTTTTGTGTACTTTGGGTTGTGATTTATTGTATTTGTACTGTAACTTATGATTTAACAGTGGAGTGAGATGTGTGCAATATTCATTTCAATAAGAGGGATGGTGGAGGACAATGGATGGGGGAAGGGGTACCGACACTGATTTACGACCTTTGTTTTGACGATTCACGCCCCCCCCCCCCCCCCCCCCCCCTCCCACCCCCCATTAAAAAAATTAAAAGAAATAAGAAGAAAAAGAAGAAGAAGAAGTAAAAGTGAATAATTAAATAAATAAATAACCTCTTTCACGCTTCACGATGGAAATAAAGTGTAACGCACGCAGACTTGCCCACAGTCGTACGCACAGACTCTCACGCAACAGACGCATACACCGCCACTGACTCAGACGGGCGCATTCATGCGGTAAAACACAACACACGGGCTCCCTTTCTAAAGTAACCTTTATACACTATAAATGAAAAGAACGACTTAAATGATTATCAACTATATACACTGTTCTATTATCACACCACACACGTATCACAATATCTTTGCCAGGTTAGGTCTTAGTCTCACATTGCCTCCAACCTGTTTGATGTTGTTGTCTGGTTACGTTGGTCCTTCTCACGTCTAGGCGTGAAAGTCCTTCGTCGTACGCTTGTTGCCGTCCTGTCTCTCTTTGGGCACGGACGTCCTCGTTCTCGTACGGTACTCAGTTCTCACTTGGACTTGGGTGTCTTGGTCCCCAGTCAGACTCACTCTCAGAAGAGCTGGAGGGATGACCTCACGTAGGTCCCACCTGCGACTCGACGTCTCGGCGTCCGTCTTTCCACTCTCGTTACAAGAACTCTGAATAGACAAAAGTCCCAACGTAACACTTGCTAAACACACAACATATTGGATCAATGAGAAACGTCACGTAACCTGGCTGATACAAATAACTCACACGTTCATTCACACACACACACGTGCTTCATAAACTATTTTCGTATCACCCCCATATCTCTGTCACTATCTTGAAACAGACTATAGCCTAACACTCTTGCTATACATTACTCTATACCCTGGAAAAGACTATGCTTACCCCGCCAACCACGTACTATCTTCATAGCGGCTTAGACATACACACTTCATATTCCTTTAGTCATCTAACTCGGTAAACAACTGTATACAAAAACACCGGTTACTTCACCGAATTCTAAACATACTATACTAAACCAAACCGGAACACCGCTATACAACCACATTAATCTTACCACGCATACTGTCTTTAACTAAACAACTATCAATACTACGTTTATAGAAACATACCTGAAATCTAGGCTTCAGAGTCTTGGAATGCGGGCTAGGTAACTCAACAACCGTTCCATACGACAAAACAGCCCGCACTCCCGATCTAAACATCTGACAGTCACAGCTTCCGCCTAGAACTCACTAAACAGAACTCACTAAAAAATCCCGTGCTAACCATGTCTTACAGATTCCACATGGGCAGCAGGCCCCACGGACTTTCGGCACAAACAAACCGTTAACAAAAACCGTACCGTACTAATCCTATTGTGCGAGCACTATGCACAAGCATAGAGCTTCATCACAATTCCCCCTTCCTCGGGAAAAAAAAAGAAACGACCGAGTTTCTTTTTAAGACTACTCGACGTAATATCATCCAAAAACAGGAAAGGACTAACTTTTACTACCTAGAATACAAGGGGAAAAAATATTACAGCCTTAAGCCCCAACGTCAGTACACACTCTCGGATCGCACAGCGAACGCAAAAACAGAAATAACGCGCTAAAACCTCCAGAAAAGAAAAAGATCCAACGACTGCCCACGCACAAACACATAATCGCGAGACACTAGTCTCCGATCTACCTACAATTGCGAGACCCTAGTCTCCGATCTACCTAAATATTGGGTGCTGAGCGGCATTTCTGTCCGCAACAGAAGTATGCCGTCTCAGACCAACCCGACTATTGGGCCACACCCGCTGACCGATTCCCTGTTTCTGGACGGAAATAACACGATCCCTCCGTTCCCAACTACGCTTACTTCGAGCTCTCGTCGCCACTGATGCGACTACACTGCGATTAACCTGAGCTCGCTTAACCGTCTCGACTCTACTGATGACTGGCTGCACACCCTTCATGTTACCTACGACTAAATCAACTACTGGGTCGTCGATGACACACGAAACCAGACTACCTGTAAAAAACTCTGTATCAATCTCTATCTTAGCTAGAGGGAAGACTTCCACCTTTCCTCCGAACGAAACTACTTTCTGTGACTCGCCTGTGAACTGATCTGGTCTAACAAGGCTACGCCTGACCCCCGCGGTCGTTGTACCGGAGTCACGAAGAACAGAAACAAGACATCCATTCACCACACCGTCCACCAGCGGTAGGCAACCATCTCCGTTAGCTGAACACACCGCGCCCAGCTGTGGTTCCTCCCCGACTGGGACCGCAAAACTGGCTACGTGAGTGGGCTGCACCGCCCCATCCACCATACCAGTATTATTAGGACCTTGATGAGCCAGATGACCGTGCTCCTGATAACTAGTATACTGCGCGCTTGCACTGTAGTACGGACAGCTCCGACTAAAGTGCCCGTACCCACGACAAGAAAAACACTGCGTGTCCGAACTCGCAACACGACCACGACCATACCCAAGCAAAGAAGTCCCTCCACGTGCGTACGGATCGCCACCGCCATTGCTGTTACCTCGATCACCGCGTCGAAAACGCAAACTACCTCTACCGTTACCCAGCTGGGCTCCACGCAAAGTATTTATGCCCCGGTAACCCTCAGTCGTGTTAGCAGCGACCAACCCGACTGGCGGTGTCTCGGTCCTACGCGCGAGGTTTTTCGTAGGATGCGCCATCCGAAAAGCCTCCGCGTGCTGTACTAACTCGTCCGTAGTCTTGAGGTTACACTCTCTCAAGAATACCGCTAGATCCTTGGAAACGCTACCAAAGAACTGTTCAGCCAATATGAGATCGAACAATGCGTCGTACGTGTGGTCGATCTTTGACAGTTCGACCCAACGTATGAGCAAATGGGACAATCGTTTGCCAAACGACATAAACGATTCCCCTGTCTCTGGCCGACAAGCTCTCAAGGTTCTCTAAAACCTTCCGCATTACACTGGAACTTCTGCAAGAGACACTCCCTCAAAGTCTCGTACTCGAAACGGTCAAACTATGGTAAAGACTCAAGGCCTGACCCTCAAGCACAGATGAAAGCAAAACGGGCCAGTTGGAAGGAGGCCAACTCAACGCCTGCGCATGAGACTCAAAACGGCACCAAAAAAAGCGTCAATAGAGTCCACGGACTCTTTAAACATCGGCAGTTTAGGAAAATTGCGTATTCCTCGGCCTACTGAATCACTATCTGGTCTAGATCCCGCATCTCAAGCTAACTGTATTTGTACATCCCTATCTTTCTCCTCTTTCTCTCTCTGGTATTCCAATTCTTTCTCTCTTAAGGCATGTTCCCTCTCGTCCTTCTCTCTGAAACGCTAGAGACTTCTCGTCTTTCTCTCTCTGAAACGCTCTCTCTTCTCTTTCTCTCTCTCGCTGAGCTTCTATCTCTTTCTCCTTTAAGACTCTTTCTTTCTCTTCTCTCTCTCTCTCTCTCTCTCTCTCTGTACTTCTAACTCTTTCTCCTTAAAGACTCCTTCTTTCTCTTCTCTCTCTCTGTACTTCTAACTCTTTCTCCTTAAAGACTCTTTCTTTCTCTTCTCTCTCTCTCTGTACTTCTAACTCCTTCTCCTTAAAGACTCTTTCTTTCTCTTCTCGCTCTCTCTGAGTTTCTAACTCTTTCTCTTCTCTCAGTATCTGCATTTCTAACACTTTCTCCTCTTTAAGTTTACGAATTTCTAATTCTTTCTCGTCCCTCACCCTTTTAACCTCTAACTCTTTCTCCTTTAAGGCTTTCTGAACCTCTAGTTCCTCTTTCTTAAGTACTCTTTCTCTCTCTTCCCTTTCTCTCTGAGCTTCTATCTCTTTCTCCTTTAGGACTCTTTCTCTCTCTTCTCTTTCTCTCTGAGCTTCTCTTTCTTCTCTCTGAGCTTCTCTTTCTCTCGCTCTATCCTCCCTATCCCTACATTTCTCCACATAGTCAAAAGGTTTCTCATCCTTAAGTCCTAACCTTTCACCCTGTTTAATGTAAGCCTCTACCAGGTCTACCTCCATACTTACTGCAACAACTTCCTAAAACTTGAAAACGTAAATATACAAATAAATGGCAAAATTAACAACCTAACAATACAAACCACAACCAACTCAACGGCAAAAACTTAAAATGCTAACTCACAACAATATCAACTACCTACGCAGAAAACAGTGACCTACTTTGATGTCCAGATGGAACGAAAAATAAGAACGATAGAAAGAAGAGCAAGAAAAAAAAACACTACCTATACAAAAGGAAGAAACAACAACTAACTCCTCGTAAAATCCCGAAAACTACAGAAATAACGGATCTTACCCCCTAGAATCGGAGAGGGGAATCTAACACAACAACATGCACATAGCAACAAATCCTACTCTAAAATCGCTACTCCCTATCGCTCCCAAACACTTCTAACCTACCGCTAAAACAGGGTCACCACTGTAACGCACGCAGACTTGCCCACAGTCGTACGCACAGACTCTCACGCAACAGACGCATACACCGCCACTGACTCAGACGGGCGCATTCATGCGGTAAAACACAACACACGGGCTCCCTTTCTAAAGTAACCTTTATACACTATAAATGAAAAGAACGACTTAAATGATTATCAACTATATACACTGTTCTATTATCACACCACACACGTATCACAATATCTTTGCCAGGTTAGGTCTTAGTCTCACATTGCCTCCAACCTGTTTGATGTTGTTGTCTGGTTACGTTGGTCCTTCTCACGTCTAGGCGTGAAAGTCCTTCGTCGTACGCTTGTTGCCGTCCTGTCTCTCTTTGGGCACGGACGTCCTCGTTCACTTGGACTTGGGTGTCTTGGTCCCCAGTCAGACTCACTCTCAGAAGAGCTGGAGGGATGACCTCACGTAGGTCCCACCTGCGACTCGACGTCTCGGCGTCCGTCTTTCCACTCTCGTTACAAGAACTCTGAATAGACAAAAGTCCCAACGTAACACTTGCTAAACACACAACATATTGGATCAATGAGAAACGTCACGTAACCTGGCTGATACAAATAACTCACATGTTTATTCACACACACACACGTGCTTCATAAACTATTTTCGTATCACCCCCATATCTGTCACTATCTTGAAACAGACTATAGCCTAACACTCTTGCTATACATTACTCTATACCCTGGAAAAGACTATGCTTACCCAACCACGTACTATCTTCATAGCGGCTTAGACATACACACTTCATATTCCTTTAGTCATCTAACTCGGTAAACAACTGTATACAAAAACACCGGTTACTTCACCGAATTCTAAACATACTATACTAAACCAAACCGGAACACCGCTATACAACCACATTAATCTTACCACGCATACTGTCTTTAACTAAACAACTATCAATACTACGTTTATAGAAACATACCTGAAATCTAGGCTTCAGAGTCTTGGAATGCGGGCTAGGTAACTCAACAACCGTTCCATACGACAAAACAGCCCGCACTCCCGATCTAAACATCTGACAGTCACAGCTTCCGCCTAGAACTCACTAAACAGAACTCACTAAAAAATCCCGTGCTAACCATGTCTTACAGATTCCACATGGGCAGCAGGCCCCACGGACTTTCGGCACAAACAAACCGTTAACAAAAACCGTACCGTACTAATCCTATTGTACGAGCACTATGCACAAGCATAGAGCTTCATCACATAAAGGATGAAAAATATTTACTGGCCACAAATATCTGACATCGAAAGGTCGGGCGGGAGTGTGCGTGTAGGGGGAAGGGGGCGGGGAGGGGGGGGGGGTAAGAAGACTGGCCGTATAAATAAATGACGGGGGCGGAAAGGGGGAGGAGGGGGGTTGCGCCAAGAAAACTTTCTATGTCAAAATTAACGGTTTTGAATGCAGACCATACAGACGTTTCACGAAATAACCAGGAAGTTTCACGGATCACGGAGAACGCATTTTGGCTTTCACGTGTCACGACGAGCTCTTCTTTCACGAAGAAGATTTTTTTGCAATCAGCAGTGACAAGAACCGAAAACAATGCCAATCACGCATCACAATTTTAGTTCCCTCATCCTCCCCCCCCCCCCCCGCCCCATCTCCCTCCCCCCTCCAACCCTCCCCCTCCCCCTCCCCCCCCCCCCCGGGGAAAAAATACGCACACCACCCAACTGCAAGGGGCAAAGAACCAAATCTTGCGTCTTTTCAGTGTGATTCTGTAAAACGTCCAAAATCCTGACCCAAAAGGTGACTGCAAAGCGTGTAGAAAGCAGAGTAAAACCCAACGAAGAAAGAAGCACGCTTAGAAAAGACAGTTACAACACAATTGTGTTGTAACTGTCTTTTCTAAGCGTGCTTCTTTCTTCGTCTACTAGTGACGTTGCGTTTGCGATATCATGTTTGATTGGGGGGGGGGGGGGGTTATGCTCGGAAGGCAGAGAAACCATATATCATTATCATTATGGACACAATTATTGATGCTGTAGGCGCGGATCAGTTACCTGGCTTGGGTCCAACGTTTTGACACAAAAGACCTTCCCGACGCCAGACTGTCTTCCAGTGGCCGTGAAATCCAACAAAGCGGGGGGAGGTGGTGGGGGGGGGGGGGGGGAGAGAGAGAGAGAGAGAGAGAAGGCGCGTGTATGTCAAGACTTTCACCACTCACGCCAAAACATCAAACAAATGGGGGGGGGGGGGGGAGAGGGTGCGTGTATGTGTCAAAACTCGCCAAAATATGAAACAAAAAGGAGGTGGGGGTCTAAACACCCCCAAAAAGGAACTTTGTTATAGCATTTGAAAGAATTTTGGGAGGAGGGGTGTGGAGGCGGGGTTGTTCCGGAACCCCTAGAATCCCCCCTTTCAGATCCGCCCCTGTTCTATAAATATAACATTATGAAGTTATAGTCCAGGTACAAAAACCATCGCATGCGACGAAAACTGTACCGACTTTGAGCTCCTATTAACTGACTGAACCATACAGCTGAAACCTCGCGATTGGTTCCATTTGATGGTGTCTGTAATATAAAAGATAAATCGGCTAGCAAGAAAGAAAGAAAGAAAGAAAGAAAGAAAGAATGAAAGAAAGAAAGAAAGAAAGAAAGAAAGAAAGAAAGAAAGAAAGAAAGAATGAAAGAAAGAAAGAAAGAAAGAAAGAATGAAAGAAAGAAAGAAAGAAAGAAAGAAAGAAAGAAAGAAAGAAAGAAAGAAAGAAAGAAAGAAAGAAAGAAAGAAAGAAAGAAAGAAAGAAAGAAAGAAAGAAAGAAAGAAAGAAAGAATATGAAAAGAAAAGGGGAGACTGCCAGTGCTAATATTTTAGGAAGGTTACAAAGTAAAGTAGGTTATAGTACTGTCATGGGAGAGAAATGTGCATGATCGACCAGTGATCATAGATCTACTGTGGCCAAAGCACAAAGAACTATGAAAGAAAGAAAGAATATGTTCCGTGGGAAGTCTTGGCAAAAGACGGGGACTGACGTTGACAGCCAATAAAATGTGAAAGCCGCAAGAGACATAGATCCTCATGAGCCCCCGCAACTGCGGGGGCTCATGAGGATCTATGCCTCTTGCTGAAACCCCTCTGTTACGTAGCGAGTCTTGACAAAAGACGGGTAAGAAAGTCTCTCTAAACCTGTTGACTGCTAATAAAAATTGAGCACACCCACCAGCTGCAAGAGACATAAATCCTCATGAGCCCCGCAGTTGCGGGGGCTCATGACGATCTATGCCTCTTGCTGAAACCACTCTGAGTCCTCGTTCCTGGCATTACTGGAACTCTTTGGCGCTGAATTCGCAAACATTTCAGAACCACTGGCATTGAAGGGGTCAAGACAAAACAAACACCGAGAGCCAGTTTTAATGGCACATTTTACCATTATTACCATATTATTAAATTGGCATATTTTTATGTTTGGAGAAGGCTATAAATGCGCCCACCTGTGCAGAAATGCCATTCACAAAAGCAAAGGACAGCACGTTTAAAACAACAATCCACATCTCACGTCGCGCGGAGCACCAGCAAGGCACTCGCGCACTGTGCGTATTGTCACTCGCCTGATGAGCAGAAATGTGGCTGTTACGTCGTGCATTAGCCTGCAAACAAGTTCTACTTGGTGTCCTGCTAGGTATTTCGCAGTTGTTAGTCAAACTTTGTAACTTTGTAATTATTGTAACTCATTCGAGACGTGCCGCCTCGGATACGCGGCTTAAAGCCGCGTATCCGGAGGCGGCACGTCTCGAATGAAGACACAATGCAGTGCAGGATTTTTCGGGTCTAATACTATTTTGTAACTAAACTGTTTTAGTGTGTCTGTCTGTGCTGAAGCCGCGTAGCCGAGTGCCGTTCGTCTCGAATGAGGTAGCATTTCAACGTGATAGGCGTTGGTCAGTTGTTTGTCAAATCCTGTTATTTTCAAGACGAAGAAAATGTGCGGCATATCGGATAGGACACCGGAAATGCATGAGACACAGACAGTGCGGGGCGTTTCGAGTCTTTCGAGGCTACCAAACTGTTATCTGACTTTTTCCTTTCGGATTCTGGTTTGTTTTTTAAACCCAGGGAAGTAAATGCAAGGTATTGGAAGGGGTGGTGGCTTAACTCATTCGCGGCCAGCCGCATCCGGATGCGCGGCTTATGCCGCTCATCCGGACGCGGCTGGCGGCGAATGAGTTAAAGTAGTCTGTGCTTGTGTGTAAGAGAGCTTGTTCCTTATCATGCACAGTGAGTCCACCGTTTTTCTGGAGAACAGCGTTTTTAAGAACTTTTTATTATTACTATTATTATTATTATTATTATTATTATTATTATTATTATTATTATTATTATTATTGTTGTTGCTGTGTCTTTTACCAAATGAACTTTTTAGTGGTTGCTCAAACCTATCGATAATATTGTCTCTTTGTCAAATCCTGTCATTTTGCAGAAACAGAAAATTTTTACGACATATCGGATCTAAGAGCTTTCACTAACAGCTGATTTTGTTTAAATAACCCTAGCGGTAACAATTTTATTTACAGTTTGGTTTTGATAAACATTTTTTGTTGTTAGTAAAACACTGTAATCTGGAAGACATATCTACATCTTAGATCTTTTACTGTACTGCTTTATTTCTTTAAAATAAATATACTAGCGGTAACCTGTCTTAAAAATAACTTTTGATAGGCATTGCTGACATGTTAGAAAACTCAATAAAACACTGTCAGTTTCGAAACGTGAAGTATTTTGTGTGCCTTCAGAATTAAACATAAAATGGCCGACATTTCGAACTTAAGTAACAATCTTTCACAAGTAAACTTATGCAAGGATTTCATATACGAAACCGCATTTTATGTGTCCTAATTATACGGGTTTATTTACTTGTGAAAGGATCTCATACCAAAACATCGGAATTCTGACTTGTGAAGGCAAAAGTCAGTAAGTGCTTACTTTAATATTCACAAATTAAGTCTTCCGTATTAGCAGTTCTTTGGTGTCTTCAAATTACAAGGTTATCAGTACTAACAATTGAACTAGTTGTTGTTTTTGTTTTTTTGTTTTTTTCTTCTGCACCAACCCATGCGGTAATTCTTGTTTTATTTTAAAATTTGGATAGGTATTGCGTTAACCACTGTCCTTGTGAAAACCCCGGATACCACCAGTCTCCCATATCCCCAGTTTGGGACAAGACAGCGGATGTGTGAGTGCTCAGAACGTGCTACCCGTCTGGAGGAAACAATCAAACCCCCCGAGAAAAATAATACGTTAGGTCTTTATGGCAAAATGGATGGTGTCTCAGACGACATACAGAGCAAGCGAGACATTCGCCGAGGAGATCTCCATTTTGACGACACGGCTTCACATGATGGTGAGTTCAGATGTGCAGTTTATAGTACTTCCCGGAAGACCCAACTCGGGGAGTACGCCACAAGTACACTTCTATTTAAATGAAATGCGCAGCACATTTGAATAGAAGTGTACTTGTGTACTGTCTGAATAGATGCGAGCTCATTTGAATACGTGTGTACTTGTGGCGTACTCCCGGAGTGAATCTGGAGAGTACTCCTGCAAACAGTACGGGACGTCAATACATTTCAGCTTAGTGAAAACACGTAAAATTTGAAGAAAGAAAGCTGTCCCCTTCAACGACGAACACGCAGTTGGCTGCGGGGGATGGGGGAGAGGGGATGGGGAGGGGGGAATAAATATTATTCATCTGCGAAAAACAAAATAATATCAGATACAATTTTAGTCTGTGCATATATGATATGATGCTCTGAGCTGCTTTGTATTGATCATTATTAGGCGTTTTGGGTCCGCGACATAAATGCGACTAAAAGCCATAATGTTGTCGCGGATCTAAACAACGATTTTGTCGCGATTTACTACCACATAAGAGTCATTTCGAAAAACAAAAGGACACTTACTAGCGACCGTCAGACATGTCTTGGTGCTGAGACAACTTCTCGCGAACACGTATGTCATGCACATCCGCGCAAGAATTTGGAACATAGAACCGCGCCTCCAAACCCAAGCACTGTTCTTGTCTACCGTATTGAAAATAAGATAGACTTTAGGACGGGGCTGGTAGGAGCGCGTTCCGTAGAATGCAAAGGACATAACAGGCGGGTGGGTTTCATGGTCTGGCAAAGAAGTAACAAGATAAAAATGAAGTCACGTCTAGCCACTCTAACCTTGCTGTTGAACGGTGATTTGGCGCCAAGCGCCGTATGTGCGTAACTATGAATGTGTGTGCGTATGTATGCCGAAAACACAAGAATCTCCGAGATTACTGTACGCAAAAACTTGAAATTTGACAAAATACTTTATTAGGTGGGTGGCTAAGAGAGACTCCGAATATATTGTAATTGGATGTCCCATTGAAGACATAAAAGACCGTTTATAGAAAGTCCCTTGACCCAGATTAGAGTCCTAAATTTTGATTATATGCAATTGAAATTTTGGATAAGGCTAATTTGTAGAAAGACATTGGAAGATTTCGTTAGCCAGCTTTGCACCTCTTCAACGGAAAAAATGTCGAAAGTAAGACTCGTTGATTTCATTAGAAGAATCAAGCAATAACGGTGGCGTAAAAGCACCAAACGCGTCATTGTTTTACACAATGTTCCTAATTGACGCAAATTACCCGCACTTCAGTGTTTTACGTGTGAATGAGCTGGCGCAATGTTCTCCTTCATTTATTTGTGTATGATTGTTACGATTGTGGTTGTGTTATCCTGTGAGAGCGTGCGTGTGTTGATCGTAGGTAACGATCCGATGTTTATTTGAGCTATCACGTTTACGATTCACGTGCCTTTTTAGTAAGTTTTTCTTTTGTTCGTGAGTAGAGCCGTTTTCGTTTTGTTAAGTTTAGTCCGGAACGTTCTAGAAAGGTCGCACTGTCTAGTGGCCTCGTATGTGTCACGTCGGTTAGTTGGCTACACTTCGCTACATTTTTCGCTACTTTTTGTTTTCCTGTGCGCGTGTATTGAGCAGCCTTTATTTTGTTTTGGGAATGCTCTCGTACTTTCTAGAGCTACCAGGTGATAGGGATACCATACTTTTATGTGACTTAATTATACGCTAGAATTTAGAGCTGAAGTGAGCAGCCGAGTTTTTGTAGCCTGTTATAGTTTTTCTGGAAAGTTTATTTTAATGAGGTTCGGCTGCGTGTTTCGTTCTGTTTGGTTGCGTTGTATGATTTCCGTAGACGATTCTAGATTTTCGTAGTATTTATAAGGAGGGCGCTGGGAAAGCCCGTTCGTACATTGTCTTGTTTTGTCAGTTGTAGAGACAGGTAGTTTATTGGGAGAGACGCTGTGTATATGAGAAACTTTGTGTCGCAGTGTGGACATTGCAGAAGAGACTTTGTATCAGTAGTTTGTGCATTTGAAAGTGCATTACTGTGTGGATATCGCATCGCTGAATTAAATATTGTTGGAACTGTTACTCCAGTATTGTCTACATCCTTAAGCCACGTGTGACGGATTGCAGCTGAACGAGGTTTATTTTAAAGAACTCTATGTGTGTGTGTCTAGTGTGTTTATCATACTTCGACTACAACTCCACCATGTAACATTTTGGCGACCCCGACGAGATCTCTTCAGTTGGTTCAGTGGAAAGGGTAGCAGGAGAAAACAGCCAGCAGTGAAAAGCAGAGATGGCGACATCGGAGATGGAGACATTCCTGAAAATTGGAAAGGAATGTGGACTCGAAGGAGCTTCGAGTTTGTAAAAGAGAGAGAGAAGGAGAGACTAGAGAGAGAAGAAAACGAGAGACTGGAGAGAGAGGAGAAAGAAGAAAAGAGACGAGAGAGAGAAGAAAATGAAAGACTGGAGAGAGAGGAGAAACGAGAGAAAGAAGAAAAAGAGAGATTGGAGAGAGAAGAAAGAGCCAAAGAGCGTGAAATTAGCAAAACTCAAAATTCAAGCAGAAGAGGCGGAGAGGCAGCGACAACACGAAATTCATCTGAAGCAGATGGAGATAGAGGCACAGAGACAGAGAACTAATGAAGCAACAGCATTAGCGAGCAGAGAACAAACAGCCCGTGCGCCAAAACTTCCACCTTTCATTGAAAATTCAGATAAGATGGACGCTTATCTGGAGCGATTCGAGCGCTTCGCAAATATCAACAATTGGAAACAAGAGACTTGGGCTATTAAACTGAGCGCACTTCTAACTGGCAAAGCGCTTGAATTTTACACCCGCTTACCAAGAGAAGAAGCCGAAGATTATACACAGTTGAAAGCCGCCCTGTTGAGACAGTACGACTTTACTGAAGAAGGTTACAGGCGACGATTTCGGAACTGCAAGCCTGAAGAAGGAGAAACACCCGGCCTATTCATTGAAAGAATCAGAAGCTACCTGGAGAAATGGATAGAGCTGGCTGATTGAAACATAGAGTACCAGGACTTGTGTGACCTCATCATCAAAGAACAAGCTTTCAGCGCATGTTCTAAGGACCTGGCCGCCCACCTCAGAGAGCAAAAAGACCAGTCACTAAAGGCCCTGGCCGACTTCGCTCAAAGATACCTTGACGCTCACAACATGAAGTTCGGATCCAGTAAGCCGCAGCGTGTGTCTGCACCAGCAGAGAAAATCCACAATGTCAGAGACACCCCGAGATACAAGCCGGTGGAGAACCTGACATGTTTTCTCTGTGGAAAGAAAGGTCACAAAGCGATACGGTGTCCTTCTAAAGATGTTCCCCGAGGTGACAATATCAGAAGATCCAACCACGATCGTGGGATAGCAGGCAGAAGCAGTACCACGTCTCAACACAGAGCTGCCGCTGTATTAGCCAATAATGTGACCTCATCCAAGGACTTTGAGTCTAGAGAAACGCGAGTGACACCAGAGCTGATTGAATCTTTCAAAAAGAATGGACGCATCCCAGTAGGAGATGGGACTACATTTTTACCAGTCTCAAACATCGCGCTGCCTGAGAATGAAGTGCCGAACATGCCGGTGGTGTCAGGATTCGTCGGCGACACATCATCGTGAGAGAGGACCTAGTAGCTGAAGACCAGAAGCTACAGGAGTGGACCACCCTCATTTTGGCTGACGGAACTGTAAGGATTATCCCCTTGCCAAAGTCAGTGTCGACACCCCATACTTGACAGGAGAGGTGAAGGCGTTGTGCGTCATCTTCGGAGACATCGATGGTGCCAGAAACGCAGACGATCCAGATCCAGAGTGGAGACCTGAAATATGTTCTGTTACCACGAGAAGTCAAGCAAAGGAGAGTCACCAGACCATCCTTCTCAAAGTGGCGGACAACACGGAAGCAGCTGTCGTGAATAGGGACAGGCTGGTGGAGCTACAGAGAGGTCAAGACAAACCAAAATTGGCGAAATCGGTGCGTCTTGCTGATGACGAAAGACTAGACGACGAGAACCTGTTTGACCTTAATGAACTCCGACACAAAGAGGATGTAGAAGATATCCAGTTCGGTCAGAATATGACCCAGACTCAACGTGAAGAACTGCGCGTCCTGACTCAAGAGTTCGAGCATCGGTTTACACCTGACCCAGGGACAACAGACACCATCCTACACGAGGTAAACCTGACGTCAAACGAGCCAGTTCGCAGCAAACCTTATCGTCTTCCTTATAACACGAGGGAAGAATTGAAAAAAGATATCAAGGAAATGCTGAGTCTCAATGTCATCAGAGAGTCCAAGTCACCATATGCGTCCCCAGTTGTCATCGTGAAGAAACCAGATGGATCTAACCGAGTGTGTGTGGACTATCGCAGACTCAATAAACTAACAATCTTTGATCCAGAGCCTATGCCCACAGCGGAAGAACTGTTCCAGAAGGTCAGTGGAGACAGATTTTTCTCCAAAATTGACCTAAGCAAAGGGTATTGGCAAATCAAGGTTGCAGAAAAAGATATCCCCATGACAGCGTTCGTCACACCCGACGGTCATTGGGAGTTCCTGAAGATGCCTTTTGGTATGGTGAACAGTGGTGCCACATTGAAGAGAGGACTGAAAAGGATCCTAGAAGATATGCAAAATGTGGTCTTTTACTGGGATGACATTTTGATCCATACCAAAACTTGGGGGGACCACCTCAAAGCCCTCCGAGAACTGTTCCAAAGACTGTCTGATGCGAATTTCACCATCCGTCCAAGCAAGTGTATTCTTGGGGCTGACAACATAGACTTCTTTGGACATAAATTGAGTGAAAGTTTAAAGGGGCTACACGATACCAACGTGCAGAAGATCAGGGATGCCCCGCGACCTACGACCAAGACGCAAGTCCGCTCATTTATGGGCTTGGCGAACTACTACCGGGAGTTCATACCAAACTTTGCGGCAGTCACAGCACCCTTGACTGATTTGCTGAGGAAAGGACAACCTAACATAGTGAAGTGGGAGGAAGCCCAAGAGCGAGCATTCCAGGCGGTTCGAAACATCCCAACCGAGAAGCCTGTTCTACACCTTCCTGACCCGTTGAAAACGTTCTTCCAAAGAACAGACGCCTCCAACGAAGGAGTAGGTGCAGTCTTGATGCAAGAAGATAACGGGAAACTCCACCCAGTGAGCTACGCCAGCAAAAAGTTGACCAGAGCTGAGAGAAACTACTCGACCATCGAGAAGGAGTGCCTAGCCCTCATCTGGGGAGTAAGGCGATTCGAACTATACCTTCTGGGAGTGCCATGTGTTCTCTAAACAGATCATCAGCCCTTGAACTATCTAAACTCTGCAAAGTTTACAAATTCTCGTATTATGAGATGGGCGATTTTCTTGCAGAATTTTGACATTAAACTACAGTCTATCAAGGGTTTGCAGAATTTTGGAGCAGATTACCTGAGCAGAGCAGTTTAAATGAACATTTCTGTGTCCAGAACATTTGTATGAAACATTTCGATGCTCAGGACTGTTTACAGGAACTGCGAGACGTTTGTTTTAATTTGATTTTTGATGTGAAATTATATTTGTTTAGGGTTTTGTGTAGGTTTACACAGCCACAACCGTATTTTTGAAATTTGAGAAGAAATTTTTGTGAAATTTCATTCTTAAGAGGGGGGTAATGTTACGATTGTGGTTGTGTTATCCTGTGAGAGCGTGCGTGTGTTGATCGTAGGTAACGATCCGATGTTTATTTGAGCTATCACGGTTACGATTCACGTGCCTTTTTAGTAAGTTTTTCTTTTGTTCGTGAGTAGAGCCGTTTTCGTTTTGTTAAGTTTAGTCCGGAACGTTCTAGAAAGGTCGCACTGTCTGGTGGCCTCGTATGTGTCACGTCGGTTAGTTGGCTACACTTCGCTAAATTTTTCGCTACTTTTTGTTTTCCTGTGCGCGTCTATTGAGCAGCCTTTATTTTGTTTTGGGAATGTTCTCGTACTTTCTAGAGCTACCAGGTGATAGGGATACCATACTTTTATATGACTTAATTATACGCTAGAATTTAGAGCTGAAGTGAGCAGCCGAGTTTTTGTAGCCTGTTATAGTTTTTCTGGAAAGTTTATTTTAATGAGGTTCGGCTGCGTGTTTCGTTCTGTTTGGTTGCGTTGTGTGATTTCCGTAGACGATTCTAGATTTTCGTAGTATTTATAAGGAGGGCGCTGGGAAAGCCCGTTCGTACATTGTCTTGTTTTGTCAGTTGTAGAGACAGGTAGTTTATTGGGAGAGACGCTGTGTATATGAGAAACTTTGTGTCGCAGTGTGGACATTGCAGAAGAGACTTTGTATCAGTAGTTTGTGCATTTGAAAGTGCATTACTGTGTGGATACCGCATCGCTGAATTAAATATTGTTGGAACTGTTACTCCAGTATTGTCTACATCCTTAAGCCACGTGTGACGGATTGCAGCTGAACGAGGTTTATTTTAAAGAACTCTACGTGTGTGTGTCTAGTGTGTTTATCATACTTCGACTACAACTCCACCACGTAACAATGATAATTGCGAACGTATTGTGGAAAAAGTGGAATACACATGCACGTTCAAACAAAACAGGTATTGTTGGCGTGGGCCATTCCACCTTATTCTTCAAAATGGATATGGCTACGCCAGCCCACAGAACGTGTAACCTGTAGGAAGCGCCGTTAGTGTTTGTGTGTGCCATTCTGCCGTTTGTGTTTGTGTGTGCCATTGCCGTGCGGATCAGGCGGAAGGCGGGTGGGATGAAAGGGACATACTGAATGAGTTCGTAATCTAGCGATGTACCTCTTGAACATTTTAAATAATAATTAATTCATTTTTGCAAGTTTTGACGCCACTATTTACTCGCATCAAACAGTCATCGCTGGAAGAGGCTGTGTGGAACAAAACAGTCAGCTCTGGAAGAGCTTGCCTTTCGGATGAGTGACGTGAAATACCAAATTCGTGACAGTGTACTGACACGGCGTCGTGAGACCAGCGATGCCATAACGTGAAACTTATAGTGACGTCATTTTCCTGCTCGTGCTATTCTTCTTCTTCAGAATTCCTGTCGCTACTCCAGCCCACAGAGCGTACTAATGGCGAGAAGCGCTATGTGTCCGTCTTTATTTGTGTGCGCCGGCGTATGTGTTGATCGGAGGTTGGCTTAGAGAGAAGGAAAATGAATCAGAAGGATAAGCGCATGAACATGATGAAAACATGAACAACTCTGAATGTTCCTAAAATAAAAACGCACGTGACCTCCAAACAATTGGAGGGGGGAAATTACATTTTCTTCTATGTTTGATAACTGGTCGCATGTTAATATAGTGTATCTTTACTGAGCCGTAAATGGAGGGGTTTGGTTATTTAGGTTTAACGCCGAGCAGGCGACTAAGGCCATCTCACGGCGGTAAATGGAGGGGGGAAACACATTGCGCAAATCTATATATTGTGCGAAGTTGTATACGAGTTGTTCTCCAGAACTGGTACCCAAAATGTTGAAATCTTGTCAGAAATCAAATTGCATATATATGATTGTTCCGCTTCTGCGTGAAAATCGTACACCATCATAGAAAATTCAGTGCCTTGTTCCGTTTTCGTACTTTGGCCGTTGGAGGTAAGGGTCTGCTGTAGTGCCCCGTGCGTTATGGTGTGACAAAAAAGATAGTTGCAAATGCAATATTATCGACAATGACAAGATTATTGTAGTTGGTGGGTGAAGTACACTGTTAAAGAAAGATGTGGGAGTAGAATGCACAGCATCAGCACCAACCACGGAATAACGTACTGACCAAATGAAGTTGTCACAATGTAACGCACGGGGCGCCGCTTTAAGTTGTTTCCGTACATCCTTATTTTAAATTAATTTTCACCCTTTTCGGCGTCAACGTTATTCAGGACAATGTACTAAAACAGGAAAATGTGTGTTTCATGAGAAAGCAAAAGTAACGATGCCACAGTGTTATATGCGACATAAACAAAGGGACAATAACTGAACATCAAACAAAACTACACGACAAGAAAATCAGAGTTTATAAACTTGTATTAAATGCAGATGGTAAGTGGTAATCAAGGCAACGACATGACAATTTAAGACTCGGGTCCCCAGCATGTTGTTTTACAGGGTGCCAGTGATGGTTTCTTCAACCCATGCGACGCCCTCTACCTCGGACAAATGATGTCTTATCCTCGGTCATTATCAGGAACCCTCGCACTTCAAATTCAGCCTTCTTCTCATCTTTCGATCGTATCTTCAGATAAAAAAGAAAAAACTTACATCCATTAATCGTTACTGAACAGACACAAAACTGAAAGAAACTATTCCGGCTGCTGCAATGACAGACCGCCTGACGCAAGCCAAAGATGTCGCCCAAATGAACTACATACATACTTCGCTACATATTTCAGCCTGTAAACGGGTAGATGAAACCGGATTAGAATTGAACTTGAAATAATGTGTCATGAGTCCCATGCCAGAAAACGAGCTCAGTTGACCCAATAATGAGCTACTAACAAGTGTAGCAGTCCCGACTGTTACTTGCGACAGTAATGCGACCAGGCTGAAAACCGATTGAATGAAAAATACAAATCAAAGTAATACGCGTGTAAAAGATTTCCAGTACAGTCAAACTTGTCTACAACGGCCACACAGGGAACGGGGAAAAACTGGTGGCCGTTACATACAGAATTAATAAACAAATTCCAATGAACAGCTAGTGTCTGACATACCCTTTTGTTTTAGTTTTATCACGTCAATCGTCTAGTTGAAAATAAGCGCGATTTTCTATAAGGACTGTTTTTAGGATATGCCACCATACTAATAGGTAGACCATCGAAAGCCGATGATGTCGTCATTGTGCATGTTAGCTAGTTCTTGTTTCTTCCTTTTGTATAGGTAGCATTCTTTTTCCTTGCTCTTCTTTCTATCGTTTTTATTTTTCGATCCATCTGGACGTCAAAGTAGGTCACTGTTTCTGCGTAGGTAGTTGATATTGTTGTGAGTTTTCATTTTAAGTTTTTGCCGTCGATTTGTATTCTTTACGTTTTCAAATTTTGGGGAAGTGTTACTGTAAGTATGGAGTCGGACCCGGTAGAGGCTTATATTAAGCAAGGTGAGAGGTTAGGGCTTAAAGATGAGAAACCTTTTGAGTACGTCGAGAAATGTAAAGATAGAGAGGATAGGGCGAGAGAGAGAGAGAAATTCAAAGAGACGAGAGAGTACTTAAGAAAGAGGAACTAGAGGTTCAGAAAGTCTTAAAGGAGAAAACGTTAGAAGCTCAGAGAGAGCGAGAAGAGAAAGAAAGATTGATTGATTGATTGTACATTGCTTAACGTCCCGACAGCACCAAGGCTTTCTCAGGACGTGCCTGCACTGCTTGTGAAAACAACTAAACAGAATATTGAATGTATGTCGCCAGCCGGTCAAATGCGTTAAATAAACCTACGACATGGGGCCTAAATAAATTGATTGTACATTGCTTAACGTCCCGACAGCAACAAGGCTTTCTCAGGACGTGCCTGAACTGCTTGTGAAGAAAAAACTAAACAGAACATTGAATGTATGTCGCCAGCCGGTCAAATACATTAAATAAACCTAACACATGGGGCCTAAA
Source organism: Semisulcospira habei (assembly GCA_036245525.1). Lineage (NCBI taxonomy): Eukaryota > Metazoa > Mollusca > Gastropoda > Semisulcospiridae > Semisulcospira > Semisulcospira habei. The sequence continues at coordinate 73,291,610 of BTPG01000003.1, forward strand.
TAAAGCTAAGACCATAATCCAATATCAAGAGCTACAGGAAGTGCAGACAGTAGGGAGAGTTTTAAAAAGGCAAATACAGGTGAATGGACAAAAGGTAGACAGAAAAACATGCCCCAGAATAGAGAGATAAACCCACCCTGTGGGGCTGACCAGGGTGACCCTGGGAACTAAAAAATACCTAACCCCACCCAAGTCCCCCAGGGCAAACCCGGGTGGGGTGGGGCCTAAATAAAGCTAAGACCATTTTGCAACATACATCCAATATCAAGAGGTACAGGCAGCGCAGACAGTAGGGAGAGTTTAAAAAAGGCAAATACAGCTGAATGGACCAAGGATAGACAGAAACACATGCCCCAGAATCGGAAAGGAAACCCACCCTGTGGGGCTGACCAGGGTGACCCTGAGAACTAAAAAGTAGTTAACCCCACCCAAGTCCCACAGGGCAGACCCGGGTGGGGGGAGAAAGACAGAGTCTTAAAGGAGAAAGAGTTAGAAGTTCAGAGAGAGCGAGAAGAGAAAGAAAGAGTCTTAAAGGAGAAGGAGTTAGAAGCTCAGAGAGAGAAGGACGAGAGGGAACATGCGTTAAGAGAGAAAGAACTAGAGTACCAGAGAGAGAAAGAAGAGAAAGATAGGGAGGTGCAACTACAGTTAGCTGGAGATGCGGGGTCTAGAGCAGCTCCAGATACTGATTCGGTAGGCCGGGGCATACGTAATTTTCATAGACTGCCAATGTTTAAGGAGTCTGTGGACTCCATTGACGCTTTTTTTGTGTCGTTTCGAGGCTCACGCCCAGGCGTTGAGTTGGCCACCTGGCAACTGGCCCGTTTTACTTTCGTCTGTGCTTGAAGGTCAGGCCTTGAGTCTTTTCCATAGTTTGAACGTTTCGGGGAACGTAGATTACGAGACGTTGAAGGAGTGTCTCTTACAGAAGTTCCAGTGTAGTGCAGAGGGTTTCAGAGAACGCTTGAGAGCTTGTCGGCCGGAGACAGGGGAATCGTTTGTGTCGTTTGGCAAGCGATTGTCCCATTTGCTCGTACGTTGGGTCGAACTGTCCAAGATCGACCACACGTACGAGGCATTATTCGATCTCGTATTGGCGGAACAGTTCTTTGGTAGCGTTTCCAAGGATCTAGCGGTATTCTTGAGGGAGCGTAACCTCAAGACTACAGATGAGTTAGTACAGAACGCGGAGGCTTTTCGGCTGGCGCATCCGACGAAAAACCTAGCGCGTAGGACCGAGCCACCGCCAGTCGGGTTGCTCTCTGCTAACACGACTGGGGGATATCGGGGCGTCAATACCTTGCGTGGAGCCCACTGGTTAACGGTAAAGGTACTTTACGTTTTCGACTCGGTGATCGAGGTAACAGCAGTGGCGGTCGCGATCCGTACGCACGGGGAGAAACATCTGGGCGTGGGTATGGTCGTGGTCGTATTGCGAATTCGGACACTCAGTGTTTTGCGTGTCGTGGGTACGGGCACTTCAGTCGAAACTGTCCTTACAGTAGTTCAGGCGCGCAGTATGTTGGTGGTCAAGAACACGGCCATCTTGCACACCAATGTCCTAACAGTCCTGATATGGTGGAGGGGGCGGAGCAGCCCACTCACATTGACAGTTTTGCAGTCCCAGTCGAGGAGGTACCACAGCTGGGCGGAGTGTGTTCAGCTGATGGAGGTGGTTGCCTCCCGCTGGTGGACGGTGTTGTTAACGGGTGTCTCGTTTCAGTTCTCCGTGACTCCAGTACCACGACCGCTGGGGTCAGACGTAGCCTAGTTAGGGAATGTTTTTTTTTTCACTATCTGTGATACGTGAGTCATTGTCTAAAGCGTGCGCATGCGTGTGCGAGTTGTGAGTGCGCGCTTAGAGTTATAATTATTAAAAGATAAGCGCATTATAAATACCGTAATTATTATTGTAATTATTTAAGATCAGTTCACAGGGGAGACACAGAAAGTGATTTCGTTCGGAGGGAAGGTAGAAGTTTTTCCTTTGGCTAAGATAGAGGTTGACACAGAGTTTTTCTCAGGTGATCTGATTTCTTGTGTCATCGACGAGCCAGTAGTGGATTTAGTCCTGGGTAACATGAAGGGTGTGCAGCCTGTCATCAGTAGGGTCGGGGCGATGAAACGGCGAGCTCACGTTCCTCGTGGTGTAGTCGCGACGGAAGCTCAGAGCAAGCGTGCTCGTGAGCAGAAGGACCGTGTTAGTTCCGTCCGGAATCAGGGGATCGGTCAGCGGGCTTGCCCCACCAGTCGGGTTGGCTGGAGACGGCATACTTCTGTTGCGGACAGAAATGCCGCACAGCACCCAATATGTAGGTAGGTCGGAGATTGGAGTCTCGCGATTGTGTGGATTAGATGGGCAGTCGTTGGATCGTTTTCATTTCTGTAGGTATTAGCGCTTTAGTTCTGCTTCGCGTTTGCTTTGCGATCCGAGAGTGTACGATGAGGTTTCAGGCTGTTCTATTTTTCTTTCTTTGGTTCTGTGATAGGATAGTGTATGGCGTCTAGTAGTCTTAAAAAGAAACTCGGTCGTTTCTTTTTTTTTCCCCGGGGAAGGGGAAATTGTGATGAATCTCTATGCTCATGAATAGTGTTCACACAGTAGGGTAAATACGGTACGGTTTTTGTTAACGGTTTGTTTTGTGCCGATAGTCCGTGATGCCGAGATCCACGTGGAATCTTAAAGGAACGTTTAACACGGAGATTTTAGTGAGTTCTAGGCGGAAGCTCAGTCTGTCAGAGTGCTAAAAACATTAGTACGGGGCTTGACTGTCAGCTTGGACTGTGTGTGAGATACCTAGCCCGTATTCCAAGACTCTGAAACCTAGAATACAGGTATGTTTCTATATATGTATTATTGATAGTTGCTTAGTTAAAGACAGTATGCGTTGGTAAGAGTAATTTGGTTGTATAGTGTTGACCGGTTTGGTTCAGTTATGTGGGTTTGGAATTCAGTGAGGTAACCGGTGGTTTTGTTCTACAGTTATTTACCGAGATGGATAACTAAAGGAATGTGAGGTGTGTATGTCTAAGTCACTATGAAGGTAGTACGTGGTTGGTTAAACATATTCTTTTCCAGTGTATAGAGTAATGTATGGCGAGAGTGTTAGATTATAGTCTGTTTGAAGGTAGTGACAGTTATGGGGGTGTTACGAAAGTAGTCGGGTTATAAAGCACGTGTGTGTGTGAATGAACGTGTGAGTTATTTGTATCAGCCAGGTTACGTAATGTTTCTCATGTTGTCCAATATGTTGTGTGTTTAGCAAGTGTTACGATTTGGGTCCTTGTTGTTTAGAGTGCTTGTTGGAGAGAGAGAGAGAGAGCGACGGACGCCGAGACGTCAGTCACCAGGACCTTACGCGAGGTCATGTCTCCAGTTCTTCACTCAGGGAGTGAGCGGCCGGTCCCAAGACACTCGGGTCACGGCGAAGATACAGTACGAGAAACGAGGACGTTCACCATACGACAGACAGGACGACTCGAGGAGCGTACGAGAAAGGACTTGCACGCCTAGACGTGAAAGGACTGACAGTAACCAGGCGAGAACACCAAACGGGTTGGATAGTGAGAGACTGATACCTAGCCTGGCAGTGATATTGTGTATGTATATGTGATGTTTGGATGTAGTGGGGAAGGTGTAGTGTGAATAGTTGATAATCATTTTAAGCGTTTGCTCTATTTATTGTGTATAATTGTTCCGTTAGAAAGGGCGCCCGTGTGTTGAGTTTTTACCGCATGAATGCGCCCGTCTGAGTCAGTGGCGGTGCATGCGTCTGTTGTGCGAGAGTCTGTGCGTACGACTGGGGCGAGTCTGCGTGCGTTACAATTGTTTAGCTCCTTCTACCTCTGATTTCTTTTTCTTTAATTCTCGACGCTTGTCACATAGAACAAAGATGTCAGCTTTGCATGCTAGGACGAGCAAATTCTGCCTCACAAAGGGTTTGAGACCCCCGGTTCTCACTTGGTAAGCCAGCCAGTAAAAACTGTTGCTCGTGGTGTGCACGCTGCGCATGCTGCAGCTACGTGGAGCCACAATTGAGAGTTGAGTGTCAAAGTGGAGACTATACTGGTGGACTACTCTCTAACCTTCGAGAGACGACTTGCCCCACAATTATATGTGAAACCCCCTCCTTGAATACTCCAGACACCACAATACCATACTATCACATAACAAACTGAACATAATAATATGCGCAATGTACCTGCGACCAGACACTGAAACACAGTACCAATATCAAACGAACAGTTCGAATTTTTCAAAGATTTAATAATAATAAAGTAATAATAATAATTACGGTATTTATAATGCGCTTATCTTATAATAATTATAACTCTAAGCGCGCACTCACAACTCGCACACGCATGCGCACGCTTTAGACAATGACTCACGTACCACAAATAGTGAAAATACATTACGACGGTCAGCTTGGGGTGGGGAGTGTAGTGATATAGTGCTAGAACTGTTGAAAGAGGTGAGTTTTGAGGGCGGACTGGAAGGAGGAGAGGGAGTGTTTCTGACGGAGAGAGAGTGGGAGGTGTTCCAGGTGGATGGACCGTAGACGGAGAAGGAGCGGGGGCCGAAAGTGCTGAGTTTGGTGCGGGGGGATGAGGAGGCGGAGAGGGTCGGAGGGAGCGGGAAGGAGTGTAGGGGTGAAGTAAGTTGGAGAGATAGGTAGGAGCGTAGTTGTTCAGGGATTTGTAGCAGAGAGACAGCATCTTGTATTGGATGCGTTGGGGGATGGGGAGCCAGTGAAGGAGCTTGAGTAGGGGAGTGATGTGGTCGGATTTTTTCTTTCTGAGGACGAGGCGGGCAGCATTGTTCTGGACGCGCTGAAGAGTGAGAGTGGTAGAGTGAGGAAGGCCGGAAAGGAAAGAGTTGCAGTAGTCGATGCGAGATAAGATGAGAGAGACTGCGAGTTTGGTGGCAGCTTCGGTAGTGAGGTATTTTCTGATCTGACTGATGCGGCGGAGGTGGAAATAACATGCCTGGGCCGTGGCGGAGATGAAGCTGGTCATGGAAAGAGAGGAATCGAGGATAACGCCGAGGTTCTTGACCGAGTCAGAGAGGGAGATGGGGGTGCTGTCGAGTTGAAGGTGGAGAGAAGGTGGGAGCTGGGAAAGTTTCTGGCAATATAGTCACAGGGCGAATGGTATTCTTCAAAAAGTCTTATGATGAACAGAGCTCATACAAATTCACCCTGATCAGGAAAGGTCTAGGCACCTTTCAACCGAGGTGTGAGAGACGTAAACGGCCGGGCGATGATGAACAAAGCGTCCTGTCCTGATTGTCTGAGCACACGCGACTGACGTAAATGCGCGTCGAGGCCTCAGGCAATAGACAGAGAACAACCTTTCATTGATGACCGAGCTTACACGAGTGGCGCTATGACTCAAAGCGGCCGCTATATGTAGGGTCAAGTGAAGGTCGGGAGTGACAACAGCTGGCCGCAAGCGTTTTGTACAGGTAGCCTTTGTATTAAGGGTCGTTATCTCATAAAAAGAAAGGGGAGTAAATTTTCATGGTCGCTATGAACAGATCGCATATAAACCGCATATAAAGGTAGTCGCTAAGGTATCAATGATTAATTAATTCACCTCGACTGATGCTAGTTATGCGTTACGATGATTTAGAAGGACACTGCTCTCAAACATTAAAAGGCCGCCCCTTGCATACAATGGCTGAACAGTGTGACATGTAACTAATTTGTTAGTGTGACGTCACAGCTTATGTTGAATTCCTTTTGCAAACGCCATAAACTGATGTGTAGCTAGGTCTGGTTTATTCTGCAGCATTCCTTTGCTTGCTGTCGGGGGGGTTTCTCGATCGTAATTTGATTTTGAAAATCAGACGTCCCATGCATAACAGGTATGACAAATTCAAAAGACTTGATTAAAACGGCAGTTTTCAATAATATGATGTGAATGTAAAATGATGCAGCCTATGTGAATACGCTGGCATTTGTTATCTTTTGGTATTACATACTTTATAGTTGTGCTTCCTGAAATTGCACATTTGTTGATGACTAGGTAAGAGTTTCCCGAAAATGCGTCAGAAACGTGACATCGGCTTTAAGCACGGTATATTTACAGCCACATTGATGCAGGAAGACAACAAAAACACATTTAGTTTTTTGACATACCTTTATTGGCATCATTTCAACAAAAAGAACGCAAATTAAAGGCCCAGTTTACTGTATGTATTTGATAACATTAAACTTTTAGGAGAAGTTTATCAGTGAAACTTTCAGGACGCCATTTTGCAACCTTTTTTAATTTTATTCACATTGTCTCACTTTGTATAAACCTCGTGTGCTCGACTCTGATTCCGCTGATTCGTCGGCATATAATTGATGAATTTGTCACATTGTTATCCCCCTAGAAGAAACTAAAAATGTAAGCAAGAAAATAAAAGTGGTCTACCCTAAGTAGAAACCAGTTTTGGAGAACAAATCATATGCATATTATATTTTTACAAGTCATGTGTCAAGTTGACCCGGATGACCAAAGGAAGAAACCAGACGTGAGCCGCTTCTACAATGCGACCAAAGAGCAGTTGGTGCCATTGACAAATGGCGCATGCATCGTTCACGAATAAGGCGGCCAAGCGATGGCCGGTGGTGCTGTTCTACAATATGATCGACTTGAGCACAATCGCTGCACGTGAGGTTAGGAAGATCAAATTTCCGAACAGTCCCTTGGCCATAAACAATGTGCGACATCTTTTTCTTCTGAGGATCGCAAAGCAGCTCGCGGCAGAACACATCTAGCGACGACTGGCCGCAAAAATCTGTCGAGAGGTCTGCGCCAGCTGAACACGTTCCACGCAAAACGTCTAGAGCGGGGACTGGAAGTTTGAAGGATGATGAGACCGCGAGGCACTCCGTCGGGCAAGAGGAAGCAAGAAGACCCACCCGCCGCTAAGCCGAAGCAGATGACCCGACGAGGCGAGGTGAGGCCGCTGCAATTTTTGCGACTGGAAACGGGATCGGAGGGTCCGCACTTCATGCTTCTCGTGCAATGCATGGTTATTTTAAGGAGCACAGCTCTCTGGTGTGCCCGGACTGCAAGGATTCTGTCAACTCGAGCATCGTCATCGTTGAGGTCAAGCAGTAGCTCTCTTGGTCCGCCGACAAGAGAAGACAATGACACAGTTAACTTTTAACTTTTTNTTCTCAGTGACTTGTCTAGTTTTCCCCCTTTTGTTTATTCATCCACCTACTGATTTGCTGGCTATTTTTCCTCATCTTTTTGTGCGGAATTTCTCTTCGTAGTTAACTGATATAACTAGTTTGAGCTCTACATGCTCTCTCTCTCTCTCTCTCTCTCTCTCTCTCTCTCTCTCTCTCTCTCTCTCTCTCTCTCTCTCTCTCTCTCTCTCTCTCTCTCTCTCTCTCTCTCTCTCTCTCTCTCTCTCTCTCTCTCTTAGCCCCCACCCGGGTCTGCCCTGGGGGACTTGGGTGGGGTTAGGTATTTTTTAGTTCCCATGGTCACCCTGGTCAGCCCCACAGGGTGGGTTTTTCTCTCTATTCTGGGGCATGTGTTTCTGTCTACCCTTTGTCCATTCACCTGTATTTGCCTTTTTAAAACTCTCCCTACTGTCTGCACTGCCTGTAGCTCTTGACATTGGATGTGTGTTGCTAAATGGTCTTAGCTTTATTTAGGCCCCATGTGTTAGGTTTATTTAACGTATTTGACCGGCTGGCGACATACATTCAATGTTCTGTTTATTTATTTTTTTTTTTTCACAAGCAGTGCAGGCACGTCCTGAGAAAGCCTTGTTGCTGTCGGGACGTTAAGCAATGTACAATCAATCAATCTATCTCTCTCTCTCTCTCTCTCTCTCTCTCTCTCTCTCTCTCTCTCTCTCTCTCTCTCTCTCTCTCTCTCCCTCTCTCTCCCTCTCTCTCTCTCTCTCTCTCTCTCTCTCTCTCTCTCTCTCTCTCTCTCTCTCTCTCTCTCTCTCTCTCTCTCTCCTCGTCTGTATATGTGCGTGTGTGTGGTTTTGTGTGTGTGTGTGTGTGTGTGTGTGTGTGTGTGTGTGTGTGTGTGTGTGTCCTTCAGAGAGAGAGAGAGAGAGAGATGTAACGATATTGCGACTCCAGCTGCGAGTTTATTCCAGACACAGAGAGAGAGGACACGTTCAATTGTGTACTTGCATAGATGTGATTAGAAAGAGTACCGACAAACGTTCTTCATACACACTCCCATAAAAGAGTGAAATCAGTGAAAGGCCTAAATAATATTATATGGATGCTTGTGAACCCACGACGTGCCAGGAATATTCAGTGAATCGCCTATATAAAAACCATGGGTGGCAGTGCACCCAAGACATACGAAGTGTAAGTGTTTAGCGACGTACGACGAAGGTTAACTTTGTTCTGTATAAATTTGTTATAGCCTATCAATATCCGCAGTTAATCAAAATGAAGTAAGAATGTTGCCGCGAAGGTTTCGTGTGAAAAGAAACTAAAAAGATAGGTTGAGAACCCTTTAGGTATGCGGAAATGAAACGTTTCAGTTGAGAGATCCTTCTTTACAGTAATATGGAAACAACGTAGATCAGAAAAGAACACACGAGAGACAAAAAAGACGGTATCATGTATAGAGAAAATTTTAAATGACGTGATTCGAAAAAAAAAGAGAAGATGAAGAAGATATGATCACGAGAACGATAGAACTAAAGATAAATAACTATGTAAACACACACGCACAATACACGTAGCACAACACTACCTATACATGCATTCATGTCAATGCACGCACTCGCATTTACTCGTGCCTGCGGCCGCTCACATACACACACAGACACACACATACTAAACAGTGCTATGGTAGCATCAAGTATGCAGCCAGCAGAGTGCTGTTGAATTTACCTTAGGTCTGACTGCGTTTCGTCTATTACTACAAGTATGCAACACGTCGGCCGCACATATGGTAATATGTTGTAACTTTAGTCGACGCGTAATGTTCGATCAGCCTAGCTTGAAGGTTCTGTAGTGTCGCAAAAAAAAAAAAAGCCGATTACGCAGACTTCAAAGAACGAAAATCCCGATACTACGTCTTTGTCTTAGACACGATGGTGTAACCAGATATTATGTAATATGGCGACAAATGAGATCATTCAATGCTGCTTGAATTTTTCTGAACAGGATCGAAGACGAAGTGGAACGACGTGTTAAAGGCACATGGACGGTAACGATTCTTCTGTCCGATAATTATGAAACTGGCCTTGAACAGGATTTTTGTTTGCTTTATTACGTCTGTGCAGGTGGCAGGTGCACACACCACTAAAAATCCTGCACCGTACAACAAAAGTATTCTTTCAACATTGCTTGCTTAGAACATCACAGTTACGTCTGCATGCCAATACGTCATATGAAGAACTTTTTGTTACGTGAAAAGGTATGTGTATCTGGCTCGTGCGTTTCCTTTTACCAGGGTGCCCTCGACATCCTGTCTTAAAATAGACGCTTGGAAAATACCTGTTCAAACGCGTGTCATTCGCACTCTAGGCGTGACTTTTTCGATAGGCGTTGCATACTTATTGTAATAGACTTATGATGCAATGCATTTACAGGTGTTAGACGAAACCCTTGGTTATTCAATTTCAAATGTGTCACTGCGTTAACCCTCTTCTTTATGGTAGGGTCCTGCTATACCTGGTCATAGCGGTTTATATGCAACATTAACTCCATCGAGACGAAGTGTATTCGGATACGCGGCTTCGACGGATGCAGTTTGTCTCGACTGAGTTAATTCTGAAGTCATGAAGAACAGAAGTGGGCAAAAACGAAGAAGCGCGGCTTGCACATTCACATGGTATACACAGCAATCATTGTAATAATGACAATAATAATACATAATAATAATAATAATAATAATAATAATAATAATAATAATAATAATAATAATAATAATACCGGTTATTACATGTTATTAATTTTGTGAATCGGCTCAAATCGCCGCGAGTTGAACCCAACACGCACACTCAGGTGAAACATAAACATTTACCCTGAAGGCAAACACAGTACAACTACAAGACAAACACAGGACATTTACGACTAAATGCATGAAGCAGTAGTTTCTGAATACATGTAAATAGTAAATTTTGAATGAAGGGGCAACTAAAAACACTCACATTTTTATGAAAGCATCGTATTAATGTATTGCGATGAAAATAGAGCTTTTTACACGGATGGACTTATTCCCTTTGCGAAATGTCCTATTTGGTGTGTGTTGTTTACATAATGTGTGTCCTGTCCTCAGATGATGACAGTGTGGCCCGCCACCTGGCGGAGAGGATCCGCGTGATGTGTATGGTCATCACCATGCCCAAGAACCTGGACACGAAAGCCGTGTACGTGCGCGACACGTGGGGAAATCGTTGCACCAAGCTGCTCTTCTTCAGTTCCCAGCGTAACGACTCCCTCCCCGCCATAGGTAGGACGATTTAGTTGTTTAACGCACATGTTTTCTGTGAATTGTCTTAATGTGAAATCTCGTTTATTGCCTTTACTTTTTAGTCCGCAATATTATTTATTAGACTCATAATCACTGAGAGGCAAACAAACAAACAAACACATTTGGCAGAGTTTACACAGTCAGCTCTGCAAATTACAGTTTTTCAGTCCACAAGGACCCACTAAAACGCGGCGCGCCAGTGTCCACGCTTCTTGCCACTGCTAGCTGTCCAGATGCGAGGATCACTATCACGTGTATTGAAGATCTCAAACAAGCGCGCGTTTCGATTTAACAATAGTAGCAGACTTCAATGTACTTTTCATACATAGAGCGATCCGTTCACCTCGGCAGCTGTAAGTAACACAGGCGCGGGGTGGTCGTTGCGTGACTGCTCCTACGTTACCTTAAATCCAGTTTAGTGTCCCACTGGCACAAAGTGATCGGGGACAAGACTGCTCCCAACACGGGTAGTAGTAAATATAGTCCCACACGCTTAAGTCGAACACGGATATGCTGAAAAACGCTTAAACCGAACAAAAAAATCCCGACCAACCTGTTCTTTCTGTGACTAATTTTACAACCGATAACTTGGACTCGCTTGTCGAACTTTAGATAAGTCGGAGGTGATTCTCCTCTTAAAAGTCGAGTAAGTAGGTCAAACCAAATTATACCACAGTCCAAAGCAGCTCTTCTAGAACTTATTTTTCAACGTATTTTTAAAACGGCCCAGTTTTGGTTGATTAAACTTCCGATACGTCGAATACATTTCTCGTTTTCCAAATTCGGATAACTCGAACCATTTTTTTTCCGTGGACAAAGATGCTCTTTCTATGATTAATATTTAAATGAAAACGGCTCCGATAAATCGAGCTTAGGATAAGTCAAACTCAACTATTTATGGTCTTTTGAACATACAATGACATATTCACACCGGCACCTTCTGCTTCGTTGTCGATTGCTGCACATCTCGAACTTCAAGCCTATCGAACGTGGTCGTCATTAAACAAATTTGTGTGCGTGTTAAGTGTGTGTATGTGTGTGTGTGTGTGTGTGTGTGTGTGTGTGTGTGTGTGTGTGTGTGTGTGTGTGTGTGTGTGTGTGTGTGTGTGTGTAAGAGAGAATCATTGAATCAATGAAACTTTATTTTACAACGGTTTAGGCATTGAAATCGTCATCGACACAGCCATTTTACAAACCTGCCGTTTGAGAGAGAGAGAGAGAGAGAGAGAGAGAGAGAGAGAGAGAGAGAGAGAGAGAGAGAGAGAGAGAGAGAGAGAGAGAGAGAGAGAGAGAGATAGAGAGATAGAGATAGAGAGAGAGTAGAGAGAGATAGGGGGAGAGAGACAGACAGACAGACAGACAGACAGACAGAGACAGAGACAGAGATAAAAACATATAGGAAATGAAATGAAGCTTTATTTTTCAAAGATAAAGAGAACCTGAAATAAACTTCAACGTTAAAAACGTAGGTTGAGCATACCAGCATCAACAAAATCGGCAATACAACTCAAGGCGCTCGAGTCACGCTGACGCTATCGAGGAGGGAGCGGGGGAGGGGGGGCGGGGGGGGGGAGTGGGGGGAGAGAGAGACAGAGACAGAGAGAGATAGAAGTGTGTCCTTGTGGGTGACTTTGAAAGCGACCTGTTCCCGACAATGGAGGATCAATAGTTGGCAATACCTACTTTTTATTCAAATGTTCTCAGTATTTTATACAGCATCTACGAGGCTAACAGGATGTAATGTAATGTAACGTAATGTATTGTAATGTAATGAAAGACTTGTCTGCTCTCCTCAGTTCTCCCTTGTTCGTAGGAGAGTTCCACCGACGTTTACCAGGGCCACTTCAAAACCTCTGTTACCTGTGTATACTCACATGGGTTGTGAAAGGAAGAGTAGAACCATCTCCTCAGAGACAAGACAAAATTGAGAACCCGTTTTATCAGGAAAGTTAGCAATCAAAGCCCACCCTAGAGCAGACCTCTTTAATGCCTCCATTGCGTTATACTTCTTGTGTTTTCTTTTAGATTTTTCGTTAGTATTGTTATATGTTTACAGCCAAACACTTAACAATTGTAAGGAACTGAGACGACTAACGACAAAATGAGTCGGACGGTCCGAACGTACGTGTATTCTCTCTTCTTTCTTTGTTGATCTGACTTTACTAGGATGGTAGGATGGAAAACAGGTTAAATTCTCGGCCACATGCAATGAATTTGTTGAACTTAAGTCCTGAAAGTTGTTTATTTGGGTGTAAATAAATTTAAGAAAAGTGCTACAGGAAACTAAATAACATCCTGAATTATAGCTGCTTTCAGACGCAAGGTTACAGATGTCGCCGGGAAAGTCCCTATTTATTCTGTCTGTCTGTCTGTCTGTCTGTCTGTCTGTCTGCCTGCCTGCCTGCCTGCCTGCCTGTCTGTCTGTCTGTCTGTCTGTCTGTCTGTCTCTCTCTCTCTCTCTCTCTCTCTCTCTCTCTCTCTCTCTCTCTCTCTCTCTCTCTCTCTCTCTCTCTCTCTCTCTCTCTCTCTTCAAGTTTGTAAAATGATGATTTGTTTCTGTCAAAACTTTTTACCGTTGATTAATAAAGTTTCATCATCATCATCATCATCATCATCATCTCTCTCTCTCTCTCTCTCTCTCTCTCTCTCTCTCTCTCTCTCTCTCTCTCTCTCTCTCTCTCTCTCTCCCTCTCTCCCTCTCCCTCTCTCTCTCTCTCTCTCTCTCTCTCTCTCTCTCTCTCTCTCTCTCTCTCTCTCTCTCTCTCTCTCTGTAATTCTACTTCCAAAAACAAAAGATCGTTCTAACCCTAATAATTATCGGCCTATTTCTTTATTATCTGTTTTGTCCAAACCACTGGAAAGGCACGTTCATAAACACATGCTTGCTTACCTTGAAAACCGAAAGCTCCTCCACCCTTTCCAATCCAGATTTAGCCCGCAGCATTCATGCCACACAGCACTTACACGCCTTGTTGACACATGGCTCAAGGGTATGAATAAGTCACAGTTAACAGGAGTAGTCTATCTGGATTTTAAGACGGCTTTTGATCTGATTAACCACACTATTCTGACTTCTAAGCTTCACACATACCTCAATAACGAAGACGCTGTTGCTTTTTTTTCACATCTTACCTTACTAAAAGAAAACAAAAGGTTCTTGTTCATGGCTCATACTTCTCTCTCAAAGATGTAAGCTTCGGTGTGCCCCAAGGCTCTGTACTGGGCCCCTTACTGTTTTGCTTATTTATCAATGATTTGATTCTACATATTACTTGCCAAGATGTACAATGCGACCTTTTTGCTGACGACACCTCAGTTCATACTACTAGTAAAGATAATAATACAGGTACTTTCGGACAACCTACAACAAAGTCTTCATGAAGTATCAGTTTAGTGTATAAACAATTCTATGGTTGTTCATCCAGCCAAAACGAAATCGATGGTAGTCACCACGTGCCAAAAGCAGCAGATAACGCCTCTATTACTTAACCTTTCACTTAAAGGTAGTCAGGTAGAACAGGTAAAGGAACATCGAGTACTGGAGATTACAATCGACAGCCAGCTAAAATGGCAAGCTCATACAGACGCCTTATGCAAAATAGTAGCCAAAAATCTCTTTATGTTATCAAAACTGAAATATTATATTGATTCAAATACCCGTAAACTATTTTATAACGCTCACATACGTTCTAATATCGATTACGCGTCAACGGTATGGGTTGGATGTAGTGAAGTCAATTTAACCAGACTCAATTCCCTACACAGACGAGCGGCCAAAATAATCTGCCCTGATCCACACCTATGCACTGAAGAAAAGCTCTCAAAAGCAGGGCTCCTGCCTCTTCAATGTCATTTTAAATATAACAAAACAATCTGTATGTTCAAAGTGTGTAAAAGCAAAACACCTGAGTACATCTCCACTTTGTTCCGTAAGTCTGAGTCCAAGCTTGGAAACATCAGAAAGCTTTTCATAGTCCCAAAACCAAGGATCGATCTATATGAAACCAGCTTATCCTTCTCAGGGACACATATCTGGAATGTGCTTCCCGACCATGTAAAATCCGCCTTCTCGCTAGCCTTTTTTTTAAAAGGGTCTATACAAGTACTTCGTGGATCACTCGTAGGATGCCTTAACCACATGTATAATATGTCTCTTTCAATCCTCGGTCCAATTCATTCCCAATTAAGCCTGTTATTCTTTTCTTTTATCATTTGAACTACTTGTCTCTGTGTGTGTGTGTGTGTGTGTGTGTGTGTGTGTGTGTGTGTGTGTGTGTGTGTGTGTGTGTGTGTGTGTGTGTGTATGTGTGTGTGTGTGTGTAGGGGGGGCGAGGAGGGGGGGGGGGGTGTCTGAGAGTCTATCAGTATGTCTGCCTATGTTAACAGTGTTGTCAATTGTCTGTAAGTATTATGTTTAACTTATATGTATGTACATGTGTAGATAGTCTTGTAGTTGTTAGTAACGACAGGTTTGTAAAATGGCTGTGTCGATGACGATGTCAATGCCTTAACCGTTGTAAAATAAAGTTTCATTGATTCATTGATTCTCTCTCTCTCTCTCTCTCTCTCTCTCTCTCTCCTCTCTCTCTCTCCTCTCTCTCTCTCTCTCCTCTCTCTCTCTCTCTCTCTCTCTCTCTCTCTCTCTCTCTCTCTCACACACACACACACACACACACACAAACACACATACACACACTTCACACATAAAAAATTTGATTCAATGATTCTCTCTCTCTCTCTCTCTCTCTCTCTCTCTCTCTCTCTCTCTCTCTCTCTCTCTCTCTCTCTCTCTCTCTCTCTCTCTCTCCCCCAGCAAAAAGAAACAGTACCTAATGCGCGACCCCCTCCAGCCGTCAATCCCACTATCCGTCCCGGGATACCAGAACTGAGGCCTAACACCCAGACGCTACTTCTTGGCGACTCGGTACTGCGCGGCCTGCACGGTAATCTGATGTCTGTCACCGACACACAAGGCGCAAGTTGTGTCAGTGTCGGGCCTCAGCAGAGCCGACATCCTTCAGCGCTTTCACGATTCCGAGCCCACGAATACAGTCACCACAGTCGTTGTACATGTTGGCATAAACGACTGTAAGCGTGGGTTCGTCATCGGCAGGAAGGGCTGGAGGGATGTGATCTCCGCTGCCAAACACGCCTTCCCTAAAGCGAAGATCTACATGTCCTCCGTCTTGCCAGTAAATAACGAACGCCAGCAAGTAGACCCGTGCATCGCCGACACCAACATGTGCCTGAGAGAAGTGTGCGAGTCGCTAAAGCTAAACCTCGTTGACAATGACTGTGCCTTCTATACTAGGACAGGCGAACTGAAAACTGGATGGTACACAGATACAATTCATCCCAACAGGCGGGGTACCAGCGCCCTTGCTGTCAATATCAAGCGGACATATTCTAGCAGCGCCTCTAGCGTAATGTCGCGTCACAAAGATGGGCAACAACACCCCCGCCAACACACGCAACAAGACAAGCATGATAGCGAGGACAGAAACTCGCGACAAGTACGTGGACTGCACCGAGGGCCGCCACAGCTAAAAACTTCGCCTGATCAGAGGGATCCAAATCCCTATGAAAAAGCTTCCCAGATAATGTCGGGTAATCCCATCCAGCCGATCGATAGATCAAAGGATGCACCGACCTCTGACCCGAAGCAACAGCGACCCCTCTACGGCTATGAGCCCCCCGCCTGTTGCCCCGACTGGTCGGCCTATATACCCGTACCCTTCTTACTTTTACCCCCACCCCCTCCAGTGCCAGCTCTCAGGCGCACGTGGGCAGCTTAGTGACAGTGACTTTGCAGTGCTGTTTAATCTGCTTGACAGGATCAGGCCACGTGCCGGACAGTAGACAGTGCGATTCTAGGCGTCTGGTGTACTTTCTTGCCCAGGGATTTTTGACAGGTTTCTAGTGTGCGATCCGTTAACTGCTTAATTGGAATAACAAATCGACGAAGTTGATATTTCTTTCTTTTAATTATTTTATCTTCTGTGTAATAGAGTAGCGTGTAGTCATAACATTTATTCTCGTATTTATTCAATCACCTTTTTTGTGATAATCAGTTATCTTGTACTTTGCATTTATCGACATTATCTCTTATTGACACTTCATACACCAAGGGAATACTGTCTCTTCCTGTAGTTCTATTTGTGTACAAAACCTTCCTTGTCACAATGCTTTATATATATATATATATATATATATATATATATATATATATATATATATATATATATATATATATATATATATATATATATATATATACCTCTTCAAAGAAGACAATTTTTGTACTTTTATACACTTTAACGTTCATAGTGATAGTATGCCTGGCGGTGGTACAAAAAAATGATGTATTTTGTAGTGGTGGACTTAAAATAGGTCACCTGAATATCTATCATCTTGTCAATAAGGTGCCAGATCTCTGTGTGTTTTTGAACCAGCCTGAACACTTCCACATGTTTGGTGTTTCTGAATCAAGACTTAAGAATAAAATCAGAAATGCTTCCATCTCTATTCCTAACTATAAAATATTTCGTAAAGATGCCGCTTTGCCTCAACACACAGGGCTCGCGATTTACATGCATACGTCTGTATCTAGCTACGCCAAGAGGCGGCAAGACCTAGAATTTACCAAAGTGGAGTGTATGTGGCTCGAGTTAAAAACACCCCAGTCATCACCTATACTAATCGGCTTTGTCTATAGAAATCCGGCAGCCGGCTGGGATTGGTTTGATGAGATTACAGCTTTGATGGACAAGGCAAGTCAGAGCAAGTGTGACATATTTCTCCTAGGTGATTTCAATATAGACCTATTGCGCTTTAATTATTTATGTCAAACCAAATAGCGATGTGGTCGTGATCCATGCCGCATTTGATCCCTTAGGTCTACTAAGGGATCAAATGCAGCATGGATCACGACCACATCGCTATTTGGTTTGACATAAATAATTAAAGCGCAAACTCGAATCACACCTACATCATCCACGCTCATTGATCATATTTATGTTACCAACAAGGACAGAATAACTAGTGCGAATGTCCCGACCTTAGCCATCATAACCCGGTATGTTGTACAATTGCTCTGAAGCTTGATAGGCCAAAGAAAAACAAATACACAACTATAACGTATCGTTCTTATAAAACATTTGATAGGGATAAATTCATGCACGATTTGCACAATACATCATTTGATGATGTATACTGCCACACTTGCCCTAACAATGCCTTGTCTTGCTGGATGAGTCTGTTCCTCGGAGTCCTTAACAAGCACGCGCCCCTCAGAGTAAAACGCGTTAAACATGCTACCATGCCGTCCTGGTTAACATTAGACATTAAAAATGCTATGTCGCTCAGAGACAAACTTAGACAAGAAAAACGATTTGATGACTACAAAAAACAACCTAATCAAGTAAAATATCTGGTAAGGGCTGCAAAAAAAGCATTCTTCAACCAAATGATCTCAGAAAACCGTGACACAGCATCCATTTGGAGAGCACTAAATGCTATTACTAAAGGAAAAACAGCCCCAGAAATACCATCTCATTTAACTTCAGACAAATTTAACAAGTATTTCCTATCAGCCGCCGAAAATCTAGCTCAATCGGCATCAAATATCAGTACGCAATATAGTATCTCAAGTCTTCTGAGATCTTTCAGCGAAGCAACAAATATAGCACAAAAATTCCTAATTCCTAATATATCAATAGCAGAAGTCGGCAAGTATATTT
>BTPG01000003.1:73314809-73404809 GCA_036245525.1 Semisulcospira habei
TTTCGGTCTTGGGGTAGAGTGAGTCAAGCGGACTCATCAACCGATATAGTCTTTAGACTAGACTTGAACTTTTGACCTCATGGCTGAGTGTTTAACGTAAGAAGGTCGAATCTGATCAAATATTTCTTTTACAGGATGATGAATAAAGACAGTGTTTTTACTTATAACAAGATCGGCTATAAAAAAAAGTCAGAATAGCAACAGCTCCTCCATAATAAACAAGATGAGGATTTCATCCAAAAGTCTACCGTATTGTTTGGAGCTCACTTGCGTTTTTTTGTTTAGGAACATTCAGAATTGTTAATATTTTTAATTTAAGCTTATCCTTCCGATCCATTTCCCTCCTATCTAAGCCAACCTCTGATCAACATACACGCCGGCGCACACTGAAATAACGACGGACACACGGCGCTTTCTGCCATTAGTACGCTCTGTGGGCTCGTATAGCGACAGGAATTTTGAAGAAGAAGAATAGTACAAGCAGCCAAATGACGCCACGCTTCACGTCATGGCATCTCTAGTTTCACGACGCCGTGCATACAGTGACGAACTTGACGTCTCACGCTGTCCGAGAACACTTCGAATATGGCAACACATACACCTGAACCTCTTAACCCCTTAACTGCATATGCAAGGCGAACTCTACCTGACAGCAAGAGACATAAATCCTCATGTTCCCCGCAGTCGCGGGGGCTCATGAGGATGTATGTCTCTTGTTATTCCTGTGTTTCTTTCTCTCCTTTTTGGCCCCATTTCATTTGTGTTCTTCGTCCGAATGTCGGTCAATGTGCAGTGGGTTTCAGACGCGAAATCCGCGTTTACTAGCAGTCAGCGGGTTAATTAATCGGCATTCCCTCTATAAACATCCTGTAAAGTTCACTCTGTTGTCGAAACTCTGCCCATGCAGGTCTGAACGTGTCTGAGGGGCGTGACAACCTGACGCCTAAACACAACCAAGCTTTCAAGTACGTGTACGAACGCCACATGAACGACGCCGACTGGTTCTTCAAGGTTGACGACGACACCTACGCCATCATGGAGAACCTTCGCTACTTCCTGTCTGCCTACAACCCTGACGATCCCATCTATTTCGGCTCGGTCTACAAAGTACTTGTCAAGCAAGGCTACCCGAGCGGGGGCAGCGGCTACGTGCTAAGCAAAGAGGCGTTCCGGAGGTTCGGGGAAAGAGGCTTGAACGCGTCACTGTGTCGTCAGAACGGAACGGCCTCGGATTTAGCGCTAGGCAAGTGCATGGAGGCGCTGGGGGTCAAGCTGATGCCAATCATGGATGCCCAAGGAAGGTCGACATTTCACAGTGCCGGGATGTCCAACCATATTCTGGGCACGTACCCCGCGTGGTACCACACTTATGACCCTGTGGGCGCCAACATGGTAAGGTTTAGCTCATTCACACATTAAACGTTCACGGTTTTAGGCCTTGGTGTCTTTTTCCCACCACGAATAGATTTCAAAGACGATGCACCAAGTAGGGTCTGAACAAATTTTAAACCCCAGCCGGGTTCGAACCCGCGACCTTTCGGACTGCGAACGCTGTACCAACTGAGCTTCCCAGCTCCCCCTTTAATTTATTCACAGCGCCACGCATAAATAGCTGCGAAAATATAGTATAGGGTTGCCCCCGCTACACTTTCGCAGCTACTGACGCAGGGTGCTTTGAATGATATTTTTTTTTAATTACAGAAATATAAACATGTTGTGCATACATAACGATTATCATATTGGTGATAATACATGATATCACTCAAGTGGTCTTAAAACCGTATTCTACAAGCGAAAGCGAGTAGGATAAGGTTTAAAGACCGCGAGAGTAAGAAATCAGTATCACATGAGATGTAAGATGCAAGAGTTTGCTTCTAACACAGCTTTGTGTTTTATACAGTAACCTGATGTGAGTTGTTTTTTTGACACATGCCTAGACAGCAACACGACCAGCATCATGGCTCGGTGTACATCTGGACGTAATGTTTTGTAACGTGCCGTTAATATTTTAGACTGCCAGACAAATGCTTCTACATGATGGCGTATTAGTACAAAACAGGATACCAGAGTACCAGTCGCCAGAAGAGAATGATGTCATTGCACTTAACCCATTCAGCCCGGACGCCCTACAGCGGGAGATGGGTCGACCCTAATAATTAAAGGGTAGTGCCAGATTAGCTTGGCGCCAGTCGGCGCCAAGCTAATCTGGCACTACCCTTGAATTGTCACGGTCGATCCATGTCCTGCAACAGGTGCATAGTCGTTAGATGACGCCTCTAACATTTGGGAAATACGTGCGTCGGGCTGAATGAGATAACCAGAAAGTTTGTCAGGTCCAATTTCGATTGTTCCCATAACTGTTTGTGCAGATTTTGACCAGACTATTACACGACAAATTTGGGCACGTTCGCGCACTAGAGTGTATAAGATGAGGTGTGCTAAGCTAACGCTGTAATACATATTGTGTGATACGACTTTTCTTCCTGAAGGCCCAAAGAAGGATGTGCGTACGAAAATAGTGTAATGTGTCAATAAGATTAAATTTGTTTGATAGCAGTGAGGTTTCGTTTGAAACGAACGACTGCGGACAGTGAACGAGAGCGCAATCGTAGTTGACAACCAGCTTGCAGCATAAGCATAGACTGCACTCCAAGAATGAGATGTTTGACGCGTTGTCTATGCTCTAGTTACAAGCTGTCCTCAAGACCCCACAGTTTATTTCTTTCCGGGCTCCACTCTCTCCTCTCTATCAGCACATGCTTCCATTTCAGCCAGCAACTCGGAAGCCCAGGACAACCGCCCAGTGCGCAAAGACCATCGGGCCCGATGGCCTTTTGCGCATTGGGCGGAGTGTAAAAAGGGATAGATAGCGCAATCACATTATAACATCTAACGCAGACGTAGGTCTGAAAATGACGTAGCACACTTATGTCTTTGAGGGTGTAAATGAGGACGATGTCCCTGAGCAAGAGGCACATGATATCATGCGTCCGTGCAGCCTGCAGGGGTGCATGAGAATCTATGCATTTTTCAAACCGTCCTGCCGAGGGACTGTGAAATCAAGGTTCCAATAAATGGTATTTAATTTTCATGAAAAGGATGATGCTCTCACCCTATCTCAGCACTCTTATCTATCGGCGCTCATTAAGATCTTTGCCTCGCCTAGTAGTACTAATTGGGTGCTGAAAGTTGGGGTAGGAAAGGCGCTCATTCCTTGACTGCGAGTGCACGCGGTTATGCTTCTGTAATGCTTGTTCATTCAACGCCAAAGAGCCGTGCAGGGAAGACGGAGACAAAAGTAGTGTCAGTGATTAACAGGCATAAATCCTTATGAGCCCCCCGCAATGCCTCTTGCGTTCTGTTGTTCCCGGCAGTCAATTGGTTAACGGCAAGGCATACTGGTAAATGTTGCAGACTGCCGTCAACATGAGTGACTTTGCTATCTCTTTCCACTACACGGACGGCACGAGAATGATGGAGTTGGAATACCTCATTTATCACCTGTTGCCGTACGGTATAGTCAGGAAATTCCCACCACTACCAAGCAAACGTGACAACAGATGAGTTCTGTTCACTTTATTGTTTTATAGGTCATTACCTGCGTTTACGATCAATGAGCAGGTAATTTTCATATCTCATCTCTTATCTGGTGTCATATGGCATTGTTTCCACTACTCCTAAGCAATAATGAAAAGAGATGATCTGAGACCTTATGTCACATTTTTATGTGTATTTAAACAGGCTATTTATTGCCTGTGTTAGTTTAACGGGCTGTTTTTATATGTACCGAAAAGTGTGTGTGTGTGTGTGGGGGGGGGGGGGGGGCGGGGGTGAAGGGAGAGGAAGGGGATATACCCTGAGAGATTAGCTTTTATTTAGGTTTTCGTGATTCTTGATTGCAATTATTTCCACGTGATCCGTGAAAAAAGTATTTATCGTGAAACGTGAGAGCCAAAAAAATTCTTTGTAACAATATGCTAGTTATTATGTCGAACGTGAAAATAATCAACACTTTTAATTCTGTTCCGATCCTCTTCCCCTGTCTTTTGATTGTTAAGGGGTTTAAGGGCGTTGTAAAAGCTGTCCCTCTATCATCCAAATCCAACTCCCCATCCCCCCCCCCAACACACACACACACACACACACACACACACACACACACACACACACACACACACACACATACACACACCGTCCCCTTCCTTTGTTTCAGTTTTGTCAGTGAAAATTAAGAGTTCATGAAAGGGGTATTGACCTCTTCCCTTCCGAACCTCCCCGCCTTCCCCCCCTCCCCCTTCCCCCCCCCCCTCTAACCCCCCCCCATCCCACCCACCCCCTCCCCCCTCCCCCTCCCCCCCCTCTCCCCCCCCCCTCCCCGTCAATCTTTTCCATTGTGAAACGTACATGCTATATGTATCATTTTGAATATGTACTTCGAGAATCGCCCAAAAAATAAATCGTCGTGAACCCGTGACGGCACCCCTTTAAATTCAGATGAATTGATCTGCTCAATTGCAATTGTTCGATAATTATCACTACTCGTGGCACTCATGAAATCACAGGACATTAAGTCCTTTGGCTATACTGATAGCAATGATTCCTACAGGAATCATCGCGAGAAAAACCGCCATTGACAGTCAAAGGCTTAATATTGTTTTGATTGTATTATTGATAGTCGCTGATGGACATTACGTTTACAGTATTTGTATGTTTCTGGCTTTCATTGACATCACATAAAAACAGATTACAAACGACAGGCCAGAATGCTGACTGTCAAACGTGAATATGATCATAACCGAGAATATGGAGTTGTCTACCAGTAAATAAACACTAGTGGATACACGAGCAACGAGCAAACGAGCGTACGCCAAGTTTGGTAAGGAAAATTTGTAAATAACGAGATCACATCAGTTGAGCCACATGTTGAACAACCGTCTTCTTTTTCATCATGATATTTTTTAATCTTTAAAAACGGACTTTCCTGCTGGAACAGTAACGCTGAAGGTATCAGATTCGATATATATTGGCGTAAATATGCTAAATGTGAATCTGTCCTGACGGAATCCATCGAGGCGTAAATACCCGCTGTAAATTTGTGCTGCAGCTATTTAGAGATTTAGTTGGATGGATTCAAGCCTGTGTGGATTCATACTTGGTGGAAGATATGTGTGCGGAATAGCACGGAGTTAATCCTGGCCGGAGCCTCAACCTTTTTAGGGGGCTCTGGAACTGAGGCTCCGATTCCAATCGTTTACATTTGGTCACGTAGAAAATGACCGGATGATATGGCGGTGACGCAAAAGATATTTTGCATCTTTACGCTGTCGGAAAGTCTAAGTTTCCTTAGATCTAATGGCACAAACTGCAACTTGAGCAGATCCGTTTCTTTGTGGTGATTCGTGTTTGTCGTTAGACCCAAGAAAACCTCCATTTTGAGCAGAATGCCATGGGTAATAATAATAGCTGGTGGTACCCATTCGCTTATCATTTTCATTTGTCTCTCCGAAGAGAGTCTTCTCAAGAAGTACAGTGTTTTCAAAAAAAATATATACTACAAGTTTGCAACGTCAGAGAAATGATGAATAAGAATATGACGTCATTCTGCAGTCTAACGACGTTAATGTTTTCTTGTTGCCGTCATTATATGCTAATGACGTGGAATCTATTTATCCCAAAACTTGCAGACACAATGGTGGGAACTCGGAAATTTTTCACATTGCAGTACATCAGTTTATGGTTGTATAGGAGCGCCAGGTAGGTCGCATGTTTGGTTCCTTTATTTTTTTTTTTTTTTTTTTTTTTTTTTTTTTTTTAATTTATGTCGTTTAGCGCCGCGCCACGACCACTACACGTTGCAGAGACTCCATGCTCCGTTCCTTGGTACGCGCTGGTATACGAGCTAATACTGAGTAAATTTACGTCTGAATAAGAGTGAAATTTGCGGCATCACGAATTTATACCGGATTGATTCACACCTGTGCAAGTGGATTCTGCCAGACAGATTCAGGCTGGGCAGATATACGCAAAAATAGAAGCTGAGTCTTTCAGTAGACGTAACATGTGACGTCAAACCTACGAATTGTGTGCAATGTAACACCATGTCATTTAGATCAGAGTTTGCTATGAAGGAATAGAGTTGACGGTATTGCTGGTATACTGTGCGGGAAAAAACGGTTTGACATTGTACCGGTCCGGGGGCCGTGTAATAATAATAATACATAGTATTTATGTGGCGCATTTCTCATATTTATAACTCAATGCGCAAGACATAGCCGCGAACTGAACCCAACAAGCACGCTCACGTGAAACATACGCATTCCCTCACACACCGTACATGAACACGGAACATTCACGTGGTACTAAGGGCAAGCTCAAGCGAGCTACTGAAATTTTTGGAAATTTAAATCGTTGTTTTTTTTTATATTTTTGAAATTTGATTAAGTGGACTGAAATTAATACACTGGGCTTATTATTAGCAATTAACCAAAACAGATAGTAGAAAAAAAAAGACGGTCAGTAGCGGATCGAGGGCCAGAGGTAACTAGCGTAAGCTGTTTTGTAAAGTGTGATTTTGTACAGCACGGTTTATCACGTTTCCAAATGGTCTGATACGTACGAATCGCGGTGCATAGATCGACCCACACTGGCTGTATCTCTCGATTGCAGCGCTGATCAGCGCAATGAATCGAGGGAGATAACCCGTGCGACTGAGCTCGATCACTACAGTTAAAGATGGAAAGCTGGCGTGGCGCCGGGCAAATCATGCACCACCAGAATTTATTGAAAATAAAAAAAACCAATCTGCCTCATTATGTTGCTGCATCTGTTTGCATGTGTTTTTTTTTTTTTCGTCAGTTAATCTTGTTCGGAGATTAACCAACCGAAGACTTGTCCATTTTAGAATTGTCATCTACGAGAATTCAACATGGAAAAAATAAATTTTCTAAATCTCCAAGGATTACTTATCATTGCTGCCGATTTTGATCACCTTAGGTCAAATCAATTTAAACATGTAACCATTTCAAAATTGACACATTTGATGATATTTTGTAATCTGTGCAGATGATTTGCAAATCATAATTCAGGTGTGCCATATAATGATTAAACTATTTACGAATTAACGAATATCATAAATATATCATTTAAAAGCCACTATCTATGAGTACCAAACAGACTAATATTGCATTACGCATCCACAAAGACAGAACATGTTGTTACGATTGTGGTTGTGTTGTTTCGTGAGGGCGTGCATGTATTGATCGTAGGAAACGATCCGATATTTATTTGAGCTATCATGATTACGAATCACGTACCTTTTCAGTAAGATTCTTTATCGTTCGCGCGCAGAGCGGAAGTGGCTTTTTTATGATACGCTAAGATCAGTCCGGAAGTTTTAGCAAAGTCACAAGGAGAATAGCGGTCGATTTTTTTTTATGCGTAGATTTGCTGAGAATAAACCAGAACGTTCGAGCAAAATCGCGCTGTCTAGCGACCTCGCATGTGTGACGTCAAGTGTAGGCAACATTTTGCAACACAGTAGTAAAGCCACTCTAATATTCATGGTCATAGTTGTTTTCTGTACGCGTGAAGTTGGCAGCCGGTCAATGTGTATTATGAAAGATCGTGAACTGTCTGCCATACTCTTGTGTGACGTCATTACACACTGGGATTTGGGGTTGAAATTAGCAGTCGAATTTTTGTAGACTATTGTAGTTTATTCTAGAAAGTTCTTTTCTATTAATATTTATGAGTTTCGGTTACGTGTTCCGTTCTGATTGGTTGCGTTGTGTGAATTAGTTGGATTATTTGGAACGTTGTTATACTATAAAAGATTGTGCTGGGAAGCACGTTTGTACATTGTCATAAAATTGTCTGTTGTAGGGACACACAGTTTATCGTAGGTATCTGGCCCGTATAGGGTGTACATTGTGAGATACGCAGCATAACGGTGGTGTACGTTGTATGAGAAACGCATTGTGTCGCCAGTGTTTTACAGAGGAGACATTGTATAAGTGGTGGTGCACGTGGGAATGCATTGTGTGGAGATCGCATCGCTGAAATAAAATATTGTTGAAACTGTTACTCCAGTGTAGTCTACATCCTTAAGCCACGTGTGACGAGTTGCAGCTGAGTGAAGTTTCTTTAAAAGAACCTTACGTGCGTGCGTCTGGTGTGATATCATACTACGACTACGACTCAACACGTAACACATGTGATGACGTTCAATCAAAATTAAAAAGCTGTAATGTCATTTGAAGATTGAGCCTTTTGGGACTACTTCTACAGGCACCCGTTCTCTGAATCCGAGTGTTCTAGACCGTGCATGATCACACCAGTCAGCAACGGTTTTATTCATATATTTATACAGTACAAATGGTCTAGGCACACATTCAGAATGTACACTGGGACCAACTGTCACAAAATAGCCTGATAAAAAAATTAAATTTTCCCCAAAAAAAGAGTTTGTGAATTTGACTTTAAAAGTTAAGTCTGTGGGTAAACTGTCTTCTCTGGCCATAAGCAGGACAACAGCTTGTTTGCAGATTGTCCTGATCATTTCAAGTTCAATTATTCCGATCATTTCAGGCGTATATTGATCATATCACATCAAACACAGGCATATTATCACCAGTTTTCACTTTCATTAAAAAGTTAAGTCTGTAGTTAAACTGTCTTTTCTCAATATGAAATGGACAACAACTTGTCTGCAGATTATTCTGAGCATTTCATTTCAACTAGTCTAATCATTTTACACTAGCAAAGTGTATTTTAGATTATACAGTCAAGGTTTAATCATGTTCTTAGATATAAATTTTAGTATTTGCAGGAATGTGTGTGAATGTGTGACTGAATGACATTTTAACTGTGCAGCATTGATTGACGTGTGAACCTGTGAAACTATTTTCCACTTCTATGGACAGTAGAATATATCTTATACATATTATCTTAATTCAAGCTTATATTGGTCATATCACATCAAGCCCATTCATATTATCATTAGTTTTCACTTTCACGTTTTTCATTTAGATGGGCACACATTTGCATTCACACACACACACACACACACACACACACACACACACACACACACACACACACAATGATGCGTACAGGTATGCAAGCGCACGCTCACACCCACGCATACACACACGCACACACATACATACACACACATACACATACACACACACACACACACACACACACACACACACACACACATACACCGATAGATCAGTAATCTATCTATATCCCGTAGTCTTGCTGACCGTTGGGGCACCATTGATGACTTGGCAACCAGCTCCCTCCATTCCTCTCTGTTCTCTGCCATTTTCAGCGTATCGCCCAGCTTCAGTCCTGTCCACTCTGAGATATTGTCCTCCCATCTTTTCCTCTGTCTTCCTCTCCTTCGTCCTCCTTGCACAGTGCCTTGCAGGATTGTTTTGGCAAGCCCTGCTGAATGATGTTCGAGTCAGGAGGGGAGCAAATGTCGCCTCAGACCACCATCTGCTTACCTTGAAAATAAAGCTCAAGTTAAAGAAAAGCCGCACAGAGATAACAAGAAGACAGCGCTATAATGTAGGCCTCCTGAGAGAGACTGGAGTGAGAGAAGAGTTCAAACTGGTGATGTCCAACCGGTTTCAAGCGCTACAGGAGCTAGTAAATGAAGAAGAGGCGGTCACCACAGAGCAGCAGTGGAAGGCAGTTAGAGAGGCGCTGAACTCAACCTGCAAAGACACTGTAGGGTTTAGGAAACACCATCACAAGGACTGGCTGTCGGCACAGACCTTGAAGAAGATAAAAGTGAGGAAGCAGAAAAAAGCAGTTGTCAACAACAGTCGCACGAGAGCAGCCAAAGCAAGGGCACAGGAGGAATACTCGGAAGCCAACCTCGAGGTGAAGAGGAGTGTCAGGGCAGACAAGAGGGCCTACACAGACAGCCTAGCAGCAGAGGCAGAAAAGGCAGCAGGCAGCGGCAACATGAAACAGCTCTACGACATTACCAGAAGATTGTCGGGCAAGTATGGCCATACAGAAAGACCAGTAAAAGACAAAGAAGGCAAGCCTATTGCAGACAGAGCAGACCAACTCGACAGATGGGCCGAGTATTTTGAAGAGTTACTGAACAGACCCAGCCCACCCGACCCCCCAGACATCCAGCCAGCAGAGACCGACCTACCCATCAGCTGTGACAGACCCAGTCGGGAAGAGATCAGAAGAGCAGTGGCATTTTGGAAGAACGGCAAAGCAGCTGGGCCAGATGGCATCCCAGCGGAATCTCTGAAAGCAGACCTAGAGACAACAGTAGAGATGCTGTTCCCACTGTTTGGAAAGTTCTGGGAAGAGGAGGTGATGCCGGCTGACTGGAAGGAGGGGTACCTAATCAAGCTTCCCAAGAAAGGCGACCTCAGCAAGTGTTCCAACTACAGAGGAATCACCTTGCTGTCAGTACCAGGAAAGGTCTTCAACAGGATCATCCTGGAGAGAATGAAGAGCTCCGTTGACCCCCAGCTGAGAGACCAGCAAGCAGGATTCAGGAAAAAACGACCATGTACAGACCAGATCGCCACTCTCCGCATCATCGTGGAACAGTCCCTGGAGAGAAGCTCTCCGCTGAACGTCAACTTTGTGGATTACGAGAAAACATTTGACAGCGTAGACCGAGAGACTCTGTGGAAACTCCTACGACACTACGGTGTACCCACAAAGCTCGTCCGCCTTATCAAGAGCAGCTACGATGGCATGACATGTCGTGTGATCCACAAAGGGCAGTTCACCAGGGAGCTCCAGGTCAGAACCGGTGTCAGGCAGGGGTGTCTGCTGTCTGCGTTCCTCTTCCTACTGGCCATAGACTGGGTCATGAAGAGGACAACAGAGCACAGACGAAATGGAATACAGTGGACACTGTGGACACAGCTTGACGACCTCGATTTTGCAGATGACTTGGCTTTACTGTCCCACACTCATCAACAAATGCAGGACAAGACCACGAGGCTTGCTGACATCTCGTCCCAAGTGGGCCTCACCATCCACAAACAGAAAACAAAGACAATGAGGCTGAACGCAACCAGGGAAGAACCAGTCTTGCTTGCTGGCACCCCGTTGAAGGAGGTTGAGTCCTTCATCTATCTCAAGAGCATCATAGACAAAAAAAAGGCAGCACTGATGCAGATGTCAGAGCACGAATCGGTAAAGCCAGAGCAGCGTTTCTCCAGTTGAAAAAAAGTGTAGAGTTTCAGAGAGCTGTCACAACACACCAAAGTCCGGATTTTCAAATCCAACGTAAAAGCAGTTCTCCTATATGGAGCAGAGACTTGGAGATTGACAAAAACCACAGTCAATAGAGTACAGATCTTCATAAACAGTTGCCTTAGAAGAATTTTGAAAATCCACTGGCCAGAGAAGATCAGCAACGTCAGACTTTGGGAGAGAACAGAGCAGATAACAGCAGAGAATGAAATTGGGCGAAGAAGATGGGGATGGATTGGTCACAGTCTGAGAAAGCCAGCTTCCAGTATCACTAGGCCGGCATTGTCATGCAACCCCCAGGGAAAGAGGAAAAGAGGTAGGCCGAGAACCTCCTGGCGTCGAGACCTCCAAGCAGACACCAAGAGACTGGGAACCAACTGGAGTAAAATCGAAAGAGAAGCACAGGACAGGAGTCGCTGGAGGTCTCTCGTCGACGGCCTATACCCGGGTAGGGGTGACAGGCGTAAGTAAGTAAAGTTGCAGTTTTTGGCCTCCAACCATGATTTCAGTGTCAATGCCACTGGCGTTATTGGTCACCAGTTTGGTCTTCTCTGCACTGATTTCCATCCCATACGCAATGGCTGTACTATCCAACTTGTCCACCAGCTGAGCTAGCTCCTTCTCTGTTCCTGCAAGGCCATCAATGTCGTCCGCAAAGCGCAAGTTCGTGATTGTTCTGCCTCCAATACTGACAGTTCCTTCATGATCTTTCAGAGCGTCCGTCATGATTCTTTCCAGGAAGATGTTGAAAAGAGTAGCCTTGACTGACTCCAACTGTAGTCCTAAACCAGTTTCCTATTTTGCCGTTAAAGCAGACTGCGCTAGTGGCCTTGTTGTAAAGGTTTGCATGACTTTGATCAGGTTGGCATTGATGTTGTATAGCTTCATGGTGGACCAAAGGGCTGCATGCCACACCCTGTCAAACGCTTTCTTGAAATCCACAAAGACATGATAGAGATCTTGCTGGTGCTGGAGGTACCTTTCACATAGAACTCTCAGGTTGAAGATCTGCTAAGTTGTGCTGCGTCCTGGTCTGAAGCCTGCCTGTTCCTCAGCTATGATTTCCTCTGCCTGTGGCTTCAGCCTGTTCAGTAGGATCTTTAACATGACTTTGCTTGGGTGGCATATAAGACTGATCGTGCGATAATTCTGGCATTGATGTAAGTTGCCTTTTTTAAGGAGAGTTCTTATAAGTGATTGGGTCCATGGTGTGGGCTAATCCCCTGACTGCCATATCTTATTGCAGATTGTTAGTAAGGCGCTTATCATGTCTTCTCCCCCTGCTGCCTTCTCCTTTTTCAGCGACTTCACTGCAGCCTCTACTTCTTCTCGGAGGATGACATAGTTGCCATTGTTGGTCACGGGTGGGTTGACAAGTATACCTGGGTCCCCTGCAGCAGGTCTGTGGTTGTACAAATCGGAGCAGTACTCTGTCCATCTCTTCAGTATGTCTTGGTCTTCCGTAAGACAGTTCCCTTCACTATCTTGAATGATCGAGGAGCGTCCTTGTTTTTCACTGGTCAGGTCTTTCACCAGCTGGTATGCTTTTTTGCTATTATTTTTGTTCAATTCTTTTTCTACGTGTTTACACTGATCTTCAATCCACTTATTTGTTTGCCTTTTTCATGCTTTTTTTTTGATATCCTGGTTAATTTCCCTGTATTGTTGAGCTCCTTCTACCTCTGACTTCTTTTTCTTTAGATCAGTAATGGCAGCAGCAAACATACTTGTAATTCAATATGTAAATTCTTCACGGAGTTGTACACTTTAATAAGGTCATACAATACCTGTAACATACGAAATTGATATTTGTAAATGACAAATTGGTTACATTCCTGCTTTTAAGGGGTGGGGAGGGGTCTAACGTTTTGTTTGCGACACTTAACCTGACACGGAAGGCGCCCACAGGCCAGACCTTGCTCTAGACTGACAATAAACTGGGGGATTGTCAGGACTTTATTTTACCACTGACCGAAAAATTAAATAGGAGTGGGAGGGACCGTATTCTCACGAGGTTTTCGACTCTTCAAGACAAGGGTTTCCAAACTCCGTAAAGGGAAAAATAAAACAGTAATTTAGGTATTTTGGGCGGGATGGACAATCACTCGACCCCCACCCCCCCTCCCCCGTGTACCCTTCCCCCGCCACACGCACATGCGCACACATACACACACACACACACCCCTACCCAATTCCCGGCCCTCCCGATCTCCCCCTGGTGACTTATAATACGCTTGATGCACCCACTGCATTTGCTCTTCACCAACGTTGCAAAGCTGTGGTTGGAAAATGTCTACATTCCTTGACACACTGCAGAAGTAACTGTACTTCACGACCACCTAGCCGCTGCTCAGCTGGTTGTGGATATGGTGGGTACACGGACGATGTGTATGTTGTGTGTGTGTGTGCGCGCGCGCGCGCGCGTGCGTGCGTGCGTGCGTGCTTGTGTGCGTGCGTGCGTGCTTGTGTGCGTGTATGTGTGTGTGTGTGTGGGAAAGTGCATATACTGTCTACATAGTTGTTTGTTTCCATTTAACATGTTCATAACGTCATGTTCAGTAAAATTAGGTGATTTTACTCTAAGTAGGAAGCATCACTTGAACAGTTAGTATGCTGAAAATCATGCTCAATACTTCACCTACAATATTGATCCGTTTTCGCACAGAACAGAAAACTGTCCTGAAAATATAGAATTGTCATATGTTACTCGTCGAGCTCTTTTCAACATTCACTCTCAATATTTTTTATTACAATCCAACACGCTTGTGTGAGTTTCAAAGTAACGTGCACTTTGTTTTATCAAAATTCTCAAATGGTTCTTTTTTTTTTTAAATTGTCGTAATCCAATGCAGTTTTGGAATTCATCAGAATGATGTTCTGTGTGTCTACAGGATTAGTGCAAACTCTGTCTCTTTGGTATTTAAAGATCGTAATTGTGCAAGTTTCGGTAAAAATTCCCATGTGCTTTGGTCTTCAGATGGATGCATCATTATTCAGTTTTGATGAAAATACCATCAAATGTTCTGTATTCACATATGATTATTGCTATTTAGGTCTATGGAGCACAGGGATTATGATCTGCACACCACCTACACGTGTTATAGTTAATTCAAAACATAGCAATCTTTAAATGGTTGTACCATCATGAAATGTTTAAAAACGACAGCAGTGTTAAGTGACACTTGTAGATTTAGAAATTATAAACAGAAAAGAACCCGCATTATATTGGTGTATTAATTTAATTATCAGAAACGTCACATTTTCAAATGGACTAGTCTCTAAAATAGTTTAATCTCTAAACAACATTAATCGACTTGGGGACACTTGCAAACTGAAGCAGCAACATTATTATGCACATGTTTTCACATGCAATGTATCCTCACTTACAAACCATTGCAATGCTTACGAAAGTTCTTAAATGACTCAATCTTCAAATGGCTGTACCTTCCGTTTGATTTTATTCTGGGGACTACTCTCGCAAACGGTACAAGCTCATATTTTTCATTTGTTGTTGTTTTCTCTGTTCTTGCTTGGCTTTACATTCACATGCAGATATGAAATTTACACTGCGTGAGGCCTGCTCTAAATTATTTTGCAGGCAAATGTTTCCAACCGTTTAAAAGTTGGGTGTACAAGGAGGGGAGAAGGGGGTTGGGGTGTGGCGGGGGGGGGGGGAGGATTGGTGGGGTTGGATGTTGCATACATCAACATTTGTTCGCTTATAGTTTGTGTACGTTCGGTGGATATCAAAAGCACGGCCTCGAACCGTAAGGTCCCAAATCGCGGACCATATCACGCTCTTTAGTTTGTATTCAGTTTTATTTTACCGGACGTGATAAAAGTTTGCTAACGTTAGTGTTGTTACTCTCTTTCGTTATGTGTGCGGGTGCATGCGGGACCGATTGTGGTAATCAAAGGTCCTCGGGCCCACGATGGCCGCAGTGGGCCCGCGCACGTCAGTGCGCGGGTCCACTGCGGCCGTCGTGGGCCCGAAGACTTTTTGCCACTGGGACTAGTCCCTTCTCTGTCCTGAAAAGGCGAACCCAGTGCAACTGCATGAGAAACAGATCTATGCACGTCAGCCCCACGCAGCCGTGGTATAAAGCACAACAGTCCTTCAAACGACAGTGAGCGGTTCTCAAACGTGTCCGCAGCCACAGGAACCGCTGTTGTCGTTCTCGTAACTCCAGAGACGGAGAAAGATGTTCTGGTCTGTGGATATGGACCGTACGGCTTGACGTCGATAGGTCCAAAATCACACTCTAGAGCACAAATAGAGATAATACGAAATCTGAATAAAGTAAACTTCAGATTGACAGAAAAAAATGTTGTTATATGCAAAGTTTACAACAAGAGAAGTCAGTGGGTTACTTTCTTTGGGTTATTTTCGTGCTGAATCGCTTATTGCACTCGTTTATGGTGGTTTTACCATCTGAAAATATTAAAACGGGGCGTCAGTTTATTTTCTTCTGCCGTATTTCTTAAATGTATTTTTGTGATCCGCCAGATACCGTATTTCAGGAGACTCCGATACCTTCTGAATTCACACTCACGCGTAAGCCAGACTAATGAGTAAGAGCAGATTCAAGTTACGATCATTGTGTTAGGCACGCACCGGTTTCATAAGCACGTTGAAAACCCTTTAATACTAATAACCATTCAGGGGGTCCTCAAGGGCCCTTTAAAACACATACTGTGCCTAGCGTCCTTGAAACACAATTTATGATAACATGAGCTATATTTTGTCGTCAGTTCTCTGAACTGGCGGAGTATGCCTTTGTCAGTTTGCATTAACTCATTCTGCCCGGATACACCACAGCAAGATACGGCTCGACCATGATAGTTCAAGGGTGGTGGCAAAAAAGCTTGGCGCCAAGCTGTTCTGGGACCACCCTTGAGCTATCAAGGTCGATCCGTCTCCTGAACTGTAATGCAGTCCTCATTTGATAACTCCAAAATGTGGGTATTTCGTACCTCGGTCACAATGAATTAAGTGTCTGCGGTAAAAAAAATAACCCCCACTAACCCCCCACCCACCCACCCCCCACCCCACCCACCCCCGTCCCCTCTCTCCTCTAAAACCTTCCCGTCATGGAGATTGTGAGCCATA
Source organism: Semisulcospira habei (assembly GCA_036245525.1). NCBI lineage: Eukaryota > Metazoa > Mollusca > Gastropoda > Semisulcospiridae > Semisulcospira > Semisulcospira habei. Next base: position 73,331,170 of record BTPG01000003.1, read on the forward strand.
ACTCACAGAGTTCTGTGATATTGTCAACCTGTCCTGTCATGATCTGAAACATATGCCTTAAACTCGTGATTTGTAATTATCTGTTCTCGTGGTTGCATTTTTTCATCCTCGTGACTCGTGACAGAAGTGGTCGTCGTGAAACGTGAAAGCCAACATAAGACTTCTGTGAACGGTGAAAACGCCCTAGTTATTTCGTGAAGCGTGACAGTCTGTTGCCAGACTAAATTTTAGTGCCCCCCCCCCCCCCTCAAACTCTCTATCCCCCACCTACCCCCCCCCCCCCCCCCCCCCCCCCCCCATCCGTCCTACTTTCGAAATTTGACATCTTCAAGAACCATAAACGAATACGTTTGTCCGGGCAATTAATTCAATGTTTTCGTCGAACCACGTGCAAGTTTAACTCATTCAACTCCGACACGGCACGGCAAGACATAGATCGAGCGTGATAGTTCAAGAGTTGTGCCAGATTAGATGGGCGCCAATCTAATCTGGCACAACCCTTAAACTATCACGTTCGATCTGTTTCCAGAAGTGTAATACAGTCTTCAGGGGGCAACTTCAAAATGTGCGGATTTCGGTACTGGAGCAGAATGTGTTAACCTACTTCTAATTTCCGAAGGATCTCTATTTCTTCTTTTTTTCTATTTATTTATTTATTTCGGAAAAAAATATTCTGATATACATCTTCGACAGAAAATGTTTTCTCCCACGAGAACCAGCCGAAGTAATTAAATACATGTTGTCTGCGCGACTGTTGTTTATCTGGGTCATGTAGGAGAAGCAACATTTGAGGTTTCCGATTTTTTTAACTATTTAGTTCGCTTCTGAAGTGGGCCACACGAAAACCAAAAGTTTCCCGCTTAGCATATGCACATCTGCATGGTTGATGATCCAGACATTACGTGCTCTACGTCAGTTTGCTATGTGGACGTCATTCATCCTAAAATTGCATAATCACGTACCTGAGGATCAGAAAAGGTAATTTTCCCGCTTATTTTCATACTATGCGACATTTTAGCTCACAATTTGACCTGATCATATCCTCGGGCCGACAGAAGCAGCGAACATTCATATGCCTACCGTTTGCAGGAATACTCCCCATGCAGATTCACTCGGGAAGTGCGCATCTCATTTGAATAGTATTTATTTGTGACGTACTTCCACAGACCATTAAGCTAGAATTCCTGAGAAGCAGGACCTTTCACACGCTCAGCCGCGAAACGCTCTGGCATCGCACCTTTTCCACATTTAATTTATAATGTGTTGTGATATTTGTGTATGTTAACAATGTATGCATCAACGGATGTACTTACCCAGTGCGATAAAGGCCATCGGGCCGACGTCGGTCGACTTAAGGCCGCGCACAACCGTGCGCGGGCTAACGGCGGCAGATGGCGGCCCGATGGCCTTTTGCGCAGTGGGTACATTGCTATAAAACACATAATGCAGGATAAAAAGGTCAACAGCCACTCAGTGTCACACATGGATGAGGACGCATCTGGTATATTAGTAGTTACATGTCGTCTTTTTACGGAACATCGCCAGTTGTTGCTAGGTTTATATATCACAATAAAAAGCCAACTTCATGCGACTCGAATGGCATTTTCTGGGGTGGGTTACCAACGTTCATCTGCTTAACAACCCTAGATTTACACAGCAACCAAAAATGGATCGACGACCAAACCTGAGCACATGCTGAAGCGAAAGTGTGACGTAAAACGAATTGAAATGACGCATGTATGGATCAAGAAAGTGCGTCGTTTTAACTGTAAAATTAGAGTCTGACGTCATGTATAGACTTCTTTTTGTCACCAGTAATAGAAAGCAGTGTCAGCACATATGGTGAAACCACAGAAGTTGTGTGCATGTGTCTACAGTGAATTGAAGAAAATGCGTGGCAGATACAGGTCAACAGATGGTTTTCTGCGGAATTATCGGATTGCTATAAGAGGGTTTATCGAAAGCACAGTTATAATTTTAGAGGCGTCACGCGTAAACATGCCGCGTCCACTTTGAAGGCCGTTTTGGTCACATTTCAACCCACATAAACAGTAAGTAAAAGGCGACACATGGTACAAACTTCTTAGGCAGTAGGGATTTAATAATATAATAATAATAATAATAATAATAATAATAATAATAATAATAATAATAATAAGAAGAAGAAGAAGAAGAAGAAGAAGAAGAAGAAGAAGAAGAAGAAGAAGAAGAAGAAGAAGAAGAATAAGAAGAAGAATAAGAAGAAGAATAAGAAGAAGAAGAAGAAGAAGAAGAATAAGAATAAGAATAAGAAGAAGAAGAAGAAGAAGAAGAATAAAGGTGATTTGTTAAGCGCTTCTTCTAAAAGAAACTCAAAGCGCTGATACAATGAAAAGGTTAACAGCCAACACGCACACACACAACATGCGCGCACGCACGCACACACACACACACACACACACACACACACACACACACACACACACACACACATACGTGACAGTGGTGATGAATTGTGCATGGCTGGGGAAATGAAAAGAAGCGTTGTAGAGATTACAGGGGGGAAAAATGGTTAGCTTCGTATATTATTTGGTGGTGCCAGAATGCTCGGTGAATCTCGCATTCCCGCATTCACCAAATAACCTACTCCGTAAACAATGTTTTGTGTGTAATCCGCTAGAACGTACCCTATTGTCTAAGCACTTTTACAAACTATCTGTGTATTGCACCTATGACTGGGAATGACTGACAGTTTGATTACAAGTTTACCGTCCATCGCACATGATGGACCGCCGACGACCATAAGTGGCGGGTTATATGGCACAGAGGCAGCTATTACCTATGGAGTACGTCCTCAACACGGATCAGTTCATGCGCACTGCCGCCGTGCTACATTTACCTTTCAGGGCATTTCAATTGACATGCTATTGAACAAGCACGTCTTATTTCAAGGTCCCCGGATTGCAAACCCAGCTACAGATCGAGGAAGGGACGGGGGCTGAAACCCCGACCCAGCTGTTACCTTCCATCTCTGTCGCTCCAATGCCGCTTAACCGCCTTAGATATGTCGGACTCAGCGATGGCTGGGAGGATTAAAGATCCTTTTTGTAAGCATTATGCTGCGTACAGTGTCCCAGCCACTATACGACTGCGGGGGCTCATGAGGATCTATGTCTCTTGCCTTTCGGGTTGTGTTCAGTTTTTCTCGGCTGTGGAGTGTGGCAAACGTAATGGGGCTATCGTCGATCGAAACTGCTTTGATTGCTGAATGGTTCTCTGATACCCGACTAAGCCGAAAGCCCGTGTCCCCAAAGCATGTTTGCTGTGATCAGCGGGATTTACCATACGACTCTACTTGATCCGACTGATCGTCTGACTTTGATCTGAAAGTGGCCTTCAGTCGCTTTTAATAAAGGTTTGCCACTGTGAAGAATATTTATCACAGTTAACGGCTTGAGTGATCACAGGAAACACTATATCAGCCGAACACTCAGTTGTGGCCTTGACAGCAGGTGTTAAACTTGTTTATTTTTTGTGTGTGTCGGCAAACAGAGACGTACAGGTGTGTGTGTGTGTGTGTGTGTGTGTGTGTGTGCGTGTGCGTGTGCGTGTGCGTGCGTGCGTGCGTGCGTGCGTGCGTGCGTGCGTGCGTGAACGGTCAATATCACAATCTATCACAACGCCTTCGTGTCTCGAACTCTGATCAAGCCACAGTCTTCACACTTGGCTCAAGGATACTTAATGCATGTGACACGCCCTTTCTAAAATATACCGACCAGCAAAAAAAAAAATGCGCCATTTTTGGAGTCATCGGAAACACATTATTTTAGAATCATCGGAAACAAAGTGTTTCCGATGATTCCAAAAAAAACCGCACTTCTTTTTCTCGTCAGTATTCCAATGTTAGCGACCTCTCACAAACTCAAAGTGACAGGAGTCCAACTGAATTGATCAAACTGTGTATACAGGGAATGATTGTTGCGTCATTGTTCTTAGTACTACCCGTGTTAAGAGTTGACACATGACGCAACGATCATCCCCTGTTTGTGATCCTTCCGAATTCAAAATGTGTTTCACGTTTTAAATTCTAACGGATGCACAGTTGGTCCGCACGTTACACTCGTTTGTGAACCTGTGTGTCAAGTGTGTCTGTGTACTGATAATTTCTACATTGAATACGAAAACTGCAATTAATCCAAGAAAAGGTTAGAGCTGTATCTACCCCGTACATTGTTATGTATGAAAATGTTCAAAGTGTGGACTTGAACTACAATTACATTCTTACAATATATTAATTCTACTCCACAGCCTTTACTCATATACTCATTCGGGTGTATGTCACACATACATCTACATACAATTACAATTATGGTTATGATAAAGGCAACACCTGCACAGTTCGCTATATGTCTTCCTCCAATTCAGAGCAGTAGGCAGTGGCGTCTGAGAGCGTCCAGTTGTGATTTAATTCATTCTACCCCAAGACCGAAATCCCCAAATTTTGACGTTGTCCTTTGAAGACTGTATTGCAGTGCAGGACACAGATCGACCATGATTTCCAAGGTCGATGCCAGAATAGCTTGGCGCCCATAGGCGCCAAGCTATTCTGGCATCACCCTTGAACTATCATGGTCGATCCTTATCTTGCTGTGGTGTGTCTGGGGTAAAACGAGTTCAGGAGGCCGCGTTGCCTTCGAGGTCTTAACCCCTTCCCTGCCAGCCGACGTACATTTTGTTCCTGAAATCTGTGTTCGCTGAACAACCAAAAGCCATAACTGTTTCAAAAAAAAAACATGGACACAAAGTTAGTTTAGTTATTGGGGTTTAAAGTACCATTACGCGTAAATCTAAAGACACATTTTAGCACCGGTTGTGTCCCTTATGCCTTATCAACACACCTAATGAACTTTAACGGCAGTTTGGACATGCAGCAAACACACATGCGTAATAGCGCTTATTTATTCTGCCCAATCGTTAGCGTGTCAATCTATTTTTAGCTGTTTCTCGTACTGATACAGTTGTAGTTATAGAACGGAGTGGAGTCGTTGTCAGGTTACTTGATATTAATACGACGTATGCTGAACTGGATTGCCCTATGTCTGAATGAACGATAACTAGACATGTGCGAGGCGTTTCGTAACCGTCTGTTACAAAAGTGTATATCTGAACAGTAACGGCGGTAGTGGGCCTTTAACGCCGAGCAGGCGACTAAGGCCATCTCACAGCGCGCGCAAGACACAAATTGGTCTCAGCAAGAGACAATAGATCCTCATGAGCCGCCGCAGTCGCGGGGACTCATGAGGATCTGTGCCTCTTTCAGTTAGAGAGCATTCATTTTTTTCTCGGCACTCTAGTGGATAACCCTTCTCCCAGAGAATGGTATGAAAAACAGTGTCTGTGAGGCAGGCTGTCTGTCCATGGAGATTGTGTAGCTATTAATAGCTATAAGCTCTGAAAAATGTAGTACAGTTCACCCAGTGTCTTCCTTCAGCACAGCGTTGTCTGTACTGGAGTCTGCATTTCCCTGACAGCGTCGTGTTGGCATTGGAGGAGGATGTGCTACCTTCTAAAACCTTCCCCACAAGTCTACCTGTCATGATCTGGCGGATGCTGTATCCTTGAGGCACGTTGTTCCGGCTGTTCAGAGGGATTTTGAGTGTCGTCCGTAACTCTTATGGTTGTATCCATAGCTACGCAAAACAAGAATGGCAAAGCACTTACGGCTCACGTGGTTGATCGATGCACAACTTAAATAAAACAAAAATTGTATCAAAAGTTGCATTTTTCACACATTTGTCGTTCGCTTGTCAAATTTGACTTTCCAAGCGGTCGTCCATATTCGTGTGCAATGAAATGTCTTACTATCAGGTATTTCTGTACCAAGTTTTTATTTGACATTTAAAATCGTACATCTTCTTCTTCTAAATATTTTTAACATACTTCTGACCTCAGAGAGATGTAACTAAAACTTGTATGTTTAGAAAGGTCTTGTCACAAAGTAGCCTTGGGTTAAGTTTGAAGACTGTGCCTTGAAAATAGCAACGTTAACGTTTACTACAGACAGACAACGGACGAAGTGCGACGGACGACGGACAGATTGCGGATCGTACATGATATAGACTCTTTTTTGCTTCCGCACGAGAGGCAAACACGACAAACATTCTAGATTGGGAGAGATTCCCGTTCGTCGAATTTTACGGATTGAAGTTCGGCCAGTTCGCTTCTGAATCTGTTGAACTGCGTAATAAAACTTTGTCCAAACAAAATTACAAAGCCCTTATGGCTCACGTGTATGACCAATCCACATGAGTATGACTTATGCGACCTTGACCTTTCCAAAAGGTCACTGAAATAAGTGTTCAGGTGTCTAAACATTAAGTAAAGGGTTGGCTTTTGTACCAGTGAAATCAGAGTTTTCTCAAAATGCATGCATTTTTCACAAACTTGTCGACCCACCGTGACACTTGATCATCGTGAGGAAGCGACTAGATAAACATGCATACAAAGGTGTTGTCATCAGCCACATTATACCAAGTTTGAAAATTTTGCAAAAGCTTGGATAAAAACTACAATTCTATGAGAAACTTGCATTTTCACACACTTGCTGACCTCTTGTCATCCTTGACCTCGAGGGGTCATCCAGATTAGTATGCATAGAAAGGTGTCTTTGGACCCAGATCACCTTTACTTCCTGAGTAGACGCACCACAGCAACCATTTGAACCTTGCTTCCTACTGGCCGAACAATTAAAAAAAGGTGTGTGTGCGTGCGGGGAAGACGGAAGGGATGGGGATTTAAAACTATCTCTCACTTTAATACTTCTACTGATTGAATTTACTATCGACTTTGGGGGAGGGCCGGGGAGGAGATGGATGGGGGTGGAACTCCTGGAAGCCATCATCCCTCCACCCACAATGATCCGTCCGTGAAAGAAATGTTCGAGGATGCCAGCTTTTGGGGAGGTGCCAGAGAGTCATTCGGCATTTAACATTCGAACACACAACAACGACAGCAACGACAGCGCCCACAACCAGCAGGACAACGCCACCAATAAGACCCCCAACGACCAGACTTGTGTTTTCTGATGGCGCCGTGCCTGATATGATCGTCCCAAAGCGGCGGAAATGTACATGAACAATTAAAAGACCAATAAAACAATGTCCATTTCTTTAAATTTGTCTACTGTCAGTGCTACATTTTGCCATTACCACCTGGCACACACCCTTGTCAGCAACCACACTGCAAAGCATGTCCGTACATCAACACATCCCCCGTCATCACCGGACCCCTGTCATCTTTTCATGTTCACCGATCATTCACATGCCAGTCATCGGATATTGTCTATGTCATCTCATGTTCTCACTGCCCAAAGATGTGGTATGTGGGGGAGACATACCGTACACTCCCTGAACGCTGCGAGGAGCATGTTCGTTCGATCCGCCTCGGATACAACAACCAGGCTGGACGTCATTTCAACGAACCTCCTCATAGCCTCACACATTTCAGCATACGCATCCTTTGGCAAAATACATCCCACTTCATCCGCCGCAAAATGACAGAATCCTTTTTCTCGGACAGGCTTGGCACTTACCATCCGCGCGGCTTGAACATTCGCCCCTAGGGATGTATGCTCGGCCTGATGGGTAGTTGGTGCCAGACTTGACCTCACTGTTGATACTGGATGCTACCTTTGAGTGTGTGTATGTGTGTGTGTGTGTGTGTGTGTGTGTGTGTGTGTGTGTGTGTGTGTGTGTGTGTGTGTGTGTGTGTGTGTGTGTGTGTGTGTGTGTGTGTGTGTGCATGTGCGTGAGCTGCAGCAGGCACGAGTGAATGCGAATGTATGCAGTGACGTGTATGTATATAGACGTAAGTTTTGTGCTACGTGTTTTGTGCATGTGTATTTGCGTCATTATGTGTGTGTGGTTTTTTTTTTTTTTTTACGTCATTCTAAATTCTCTCTATACAGGATGACGTCTTTTCTTTCTGTCGTGTTCTTTTTCTGTTCTACGTTTGTTTCCATGTCACCTGAGGAAGGATCTTTGATCCGAAACGTCGTTATTTGTTTCTATTTTAAAGGGTTTTCTACCACTATCTTCTGTTTTTCTTTCACTCTCGTGGTCTTTAAAATCTTATCCTATTCGCTTTCGCTCTTAGGATAAGATTTAAAAACCATTCGAGTGAGATTCTCAGTATCACCTTAAAACCGATATAAGACTCTATGTGTAGATTCTAATTGCATGCTCGTCTAACAGTGCGTCGATGCGCACAGGCGCGTTTGTATGTGTGTGCGTGCGCGCGCGCGCGCACGCGCGTGTATCTGTATGAGAGAGAGATCGACGTCATATCGAAGTTGTAGGTTTTACGTCACCGTCACTGTTTTCCCCAAACGATTTTTGTCTACCGTATTGAAAATATGGTAAGAAATACCCAACGGAGAAAGAAACACGCTTAGAAAAGACGGGTACAACACAATTTATTAATATTTCGGGTAAATACCCTTTGTCAAAATAGACAAACAAACAAACATCTTAGGATAAGATTTAAAAACCATTCGAGTGAGATTCTCAGTATCACCTTAAAACCGATATAAGATAAGTAGCGGCTAATCTCTATGTTTGTTTGTTTGTCTATTTTGACAAAGGGTATTTACCCGAAATATTAATAAATTGTGTTGTACCCGTCTTTTCTAAGCGTGTTTCTTTCTCCGTTGGGTACTTCTTTGCATATTACACGCTTGGCAGTCACCTTTTTGGTCTGGATTGAAAATATGGTAGACTTTGGAACGGGGCTGGTCGGAGCCCGTTCCGTAGAATGCAAAGGACATAACAGGCGGGCGAGCCTCATTATCTGGCATTTAAGTAACAAGATAAAAATGACGTCACGCCTAGGTACAACAACCTTGCTGTTGGACGTCGTTTTGGCGCGAAGCGCCATATGTGCGTATGGACGTGTGTGTGTGTGTGTGTGTGTGTGTGTGTGTGTGTGTGTGTGTGTGTGTGTGTGTGTGTTTGTGTGTGTGTGTGTTTGTGTGTGTGTGTGTGTGTGTGTGTGTGTGTGTGTGTGTGTGTGTGTGTGTGTGTGTGTGTGTGTGTGTGTGTGTGTGTGTGCGTGTGTAAACACGAAATTATCCGATATTTCTGTTCGCACAAGCTTGAAACTTGACGAAGTACTTTATTCAAGGTGTGGCTGACAGCTTCCGACCATATTTTAATTGGATGTCTTATTGAAGACATAAAAGACCGTTTATAGAAAGTCGGTTGACCGAGATTAGAGTCCTTAACTTGTGTCATATTTACTTGAAATTTTGATTACAGTTAGTTTGCAAAAAGACATTGGTTGAGTTCGTTAGCCAGCTTTGTACCTTTTCAACGTTTTGAATAATAATTAATTCAATTTTGGAGACACGTTATACTCCCATCAAACAGTCAGCCCGGAAGAAGCTGTGTGGAACAAAACAGTCAGCCCTGGAAGAGGCCGAGTGCCGTTGGATGAGTGACGTGAAACATCAAATTCGTCAATGTGTACACGGCGTCGCGGGACTAACGATGCTATGACGTAAAGCGTATAGTGATGTCATTTTACAGCTCGTGCTATTCTTCTTCAGAATTAGTCCATAAGCTAGCAAGGTCTACCGTGCACCCCCCCACCCCCACCCCCCCCCCCCCCCCGAGTACTCAATAAGATGGGTTTCAAAGTGTTCCTTAGTATGTCCTGAGATGTTTAAGCCATGTTCCCCAAAAATCCTTAGGAACACACCAGAGATATAGCCGATGGCGCAAGGGTACCCCTATTCACGCTCTTCGCAGGTGCTAAAATGAGGTTGAGAAACATTTTCCTCTAAATAAATCAGGATTCATTCTAGAAGCCCAAATCAGGCAATACTATGTTCAAGCACACCTTCTGCGTCCTCTGCAGAAGACAGAATGAAAACAATATTAAATCTCTTGATCACAGTAAAGGTATTTGTGCACCCAGCTAACGGCCATTTCCGCGAAATCGCAAAAAAAGACAAAAATAATGTGTCAGATGCCTTCAGACATTTTCTATAGCGCTGGCAGTCCATTTTCAGGCTTACATCATCAAAACAGGATGTCATAATTATTATAAACGTGATTAGGTGATGCTGTGATTACCGTGAGTGCCACAGTGGTTGATTTTGTATCCCTACCCTCAAATTGTAAAAATACACAAAATTAATAGAAAAAATTACTTAAGTTATTCAGTTTCATTTTGACCTCTCTTTACCTATTAAATTTCATTAATGTGAGCATAAAGTGCAAGAAAATAAGGAAAGTCGGCATCCTTTACGGTACATTCGTGGTGAATGGTAGCTTTTTCCCATTTAAAATTGCTGAATTGGGAAACGTACGTTGTTTCTAATGCCCTCAGAAATTTTGTATACAACTGATAGGTCTTTGTTAGGTTTTATTGGTTAGGATAGAGTACCACAGTTACTCCCACCCTGATTTTGTGATGCTGTGATGCATTTAGGGGCCACAGTGGCTGAATCTGCTGCCCTACCCCCATTTTACCAGTACGCAAAGTAACACAAAATAATCATAAAAATTGCTCCTCTGTTTACATTTTTTTGTTGCCAGTTTTTTTTTTAAAAAATATGCATATTGAGCATAAAAAGTTGTGATAATTTCATTAATTTCAATGTTACCCATCAATTTAATTGTAACTATTTTTAACTGGCTGGTCTTTTAGGTGATATTTTACCTAGCTTAAGGCGGGTGTAGTAAGGTCTCCCCTTTTCCTTTCATTTATTTTCGTCTAGAAATGTGTAAATGTGAATATGCGTAATAAAGTTTCATGGTTCCTAATAGCCAAAACAATGTTATCAAAATACTTAGTTTCCACATGTCCACCACGAGATCTCCACGTCCACCTTCTGCAACGTTCAATTTTTTTATGGCCGTCTTTAAATCTTATATTGTTCTGGCTGCCAATAAGTGAGCTGTCAAGAGCTAGGCAGCATGTTTTCAGAGTTTGGTGTACAGGGGCGTGTCTTCTGGTCAGAACTGCCAGCAGACCGCTTGTCTGTATGGACATGTTTGGATAATGTGCTAAGGAGACTGATTTTCTACGCCAAATTCGCATAGGGCTGTTTCCGCATGACCCAGTCTCACGAGGAGAGTCCAGCAGGGTCCTTACAGTCTGTGAACATTTGTGAAAGTTGTTAAAAAATGACAAGGCTTTTTCAGGGCTCTGGAAAGTCTGTCAATTTCAGTCCTTTTCCTTAAAGTCTGTGAAAGTTTGTAAAAAATGACAACGTGTTGGCAAACTTTTGTCTCCTTCTTTTTTTTTTTCTCCCCCAATTTGTGACTATTCCATTGCGAACGATCATGCTGATGCTTGTTGCAAGTGATCTATATTTAGCTCTGATCATAAAGTGACTGCATGGCCTTTCTGCCGAACATTTTGATTGGTTGTTTACGCTGCTACCGAGCTCAGCCATTCGCTAAGCGTTCTTTTATTTTGGTATCTCTTCATGCATTATGCACGAAAGCTTCAAATAATTGCTGATACAGAGTGATCTAATTAAAGTGTGTAAACCTTCAGGCTTCAGTTTGGGTTTGTGAAACGTTTATGAAAAGTTTGTGAACTTCGTCCCTGCTTTTCTGTACGGACCCAGTCCAGAGTAATCAGTGCGTAGATGAAAGATGGTGGCCTGGCTATCCCTGTTCAGCTGTTTGATATCTTCTGCCCACGGGTTGCAGCCGCCATTCTGCTGTTGCCAATCACTTTGTTGTTGTAGTGTCTTGTTTCTTTACAAGAGGTTGTGATCTTAAGGTAGTCTGGCGCCTGCTTTGGCCAGGCTGTCAGCCTCTCCATTCCCAGCTAGTCCAGAATGCACTGGAATCCACTGCAGCACTATTTTGTGGACAGGGCATCCAGTCTATCTTGAAGTTTCCTGGTGAGATCAGCGGATCAAGGTGCTGCCTTTCCATAGCTAGTGCTCTGCTGCTATGTTGAGCACCTGCAGATCTGTACGATAGTTGGAGCTGCTGCCCCCAGCTGGTAAGGAGAGGGAGGTAGTAGTGCGGTCTGCACAACAGATGTACACGCCACTTCCTTTATTCCGCACGGCATCTTGTGCGGTATCACAGCTGCTGTGAGGGTAGCGTTTGTGCATAACCTCCAGCAAGATGGCTATGTGCAGTGCCGCGAACTTTGGCAAAGAGTCCTGGAACATTGTTTATGTTGTCTTGAAGGCTCTTTCGAGATGTCCAGGTATCTGAAGGGAACTGTTCACACATCTTTGGGCTTGGTTCCAGGACGTCAGTTTTAGCCTTTTGCAGGACCTTCAGTTGACGGTTCAGATGTGAGCGTTTCTGACGGTTCTTGGTCTGCTCCTGTAGTCTCCCATGCTGTCGGTGTTTAGTAAGTCTCTTTATCATGTATGCTGTTTTGCATTCCAGTGGCTCCAATGTCCTCCATTTCCTAAATTAGAGTGCTCCAGATGGCTCTAAGAATGTCACTGCATCATGAGAATGACCTATGTTCTGCATCTTGTCAAGCCTGGCTTTTTGGGTTTTGCAGGCAGCGTTTCATGTTGTCGATGTATCTTGGTACCGCACAACTGGTCTGACCGAGCAGGTGTTTGCTTGTGCTCGGATGCTGTAATTTGCGTCAATGTGGTCCCCACCAGTTTCTTCATCAGAGACTTTTTTTTTTTTTTTTTTTTTTTTTTTTTTTGCGCCATGGTTTTGATGTGAGGCCTCCACGTGAATCCAGTAATTTATTTGTTGCCAGTAAAGTTGGCCTGTCTATCTTTGGTACTGGAAAGTCTCCAGTTTTGAGGTGACCTCTTCCGTCTGATTGAAAGATGGTCTAGCTCAGTTTGAGTGGCCTCTTTCAGTCCAGCTGCTGACTCTGTTGACAGCATCCTGGATTCTGCAGGATTCTATTTCTTTCTGTATGTTCTGCTGTGCTCCACACTGCAAAGTCATCCGCATGGAGGATGTTCGAGACAAACCTTGTTACTGTTGTACTGATGTCACTAATGTAGACCAAAAATAGCATCAGACACAACATCTCTCTGAGGTACACCTTCTTCGAGTTTGACAAGACTGCTGAACGTGCAGACGGTAGAAGCTTCAGCAGCAGCCCCTGTTAAGCATGCCTTAAATAAAAATAATTACAATTAAATTGATGGGTCACATTGAAATTAATGAAATGGTCACAAATGTTTATGCTCAATATACCTATTTTGTTAAGAAAACTGGCAACAAAAATATTTAAACAGAGGAGTATGACATAAGCAATTGTTATGATCATTTTTCGTGCCTTTGCGTACTGGTAAAATGGAGGTAGGGCAGCAGATTCAGCCACTGTGGCCCCTAAATGCATCACAGCATCACAAAATCAGGTTGGGAGTAACTGTGGTACTCTATCCTAACCAATAAAATCTAACAAAGACCTATCAGTTGTATACAAAATTTCTGAGGGCATCAGAAACAACATACGTTTCCCAATTCAGCAATTTTAAATGGAAAAAAAGCTATCATTCACCACGAATGTACCGTAAAGGATGCCGACTTTCCTTATTTTCTTGCACTTTATGCTCACATTATTGAAACTTACTAGGTAAAGAGAGGTCAAAATGAAATTGAATAACTTAAGTAATTTTTTCTCATTAATTTTGTGTATTTTTACAATTTGGGGGTAGGGATACAAAATCAACCACTGTGACACTCACAGTGATCACAGCATCACCTAGTCAAGTTTATAAAAATTGTGACATCCTGTTTTAATGATGTAAACTTGAAAATGGACTGTCAATACTATAGAAAATGTCTGAAGGCATCTGACACATTATTTTTGTCTTTTTTTGCGATTTCACGGAAATGGCCGTTTGCTGGGTGCACAATTACCTTCACTGTGAGCCAGAGATTCAATATTTTTAATTTGTTTTTTTTTTTTTTTTTTTTTTTTGCAGAGGATGCAGAAGGTGTACCTGAAATAGTATTGCCTGATTTGAGCTTTTGGAATGAATTCTAATTTATTTAGAGGAAAATGTTTCTCAACCTCATTTTATCACCTGCGAAGAGCGTGAATGGGGGTACCCTTGCACCATCGGCTATATCTCTGGTGTGTTCCTAAGGATTTTCGGGGAACATGGCTTAAACATCTCAGGACATACTACGGAGAACTTTGAACCCCATCTTATTGAGTACTGGGGGGGGGGGGGGGGGTGCACGGTAGATCTTGCAAGCTTATGGACTACTGTCGCTACTCCAGCCTACATCGCGTACTAATAGCGGTACGCGACGTGTGTCCGTCTTTCTATGTGTGCGCCGGTATGCGTTGATCAGAGGTTGGGTTAAGCATGTTCTTAATTAAACGAACTTTAGTTCGCGAACTCTGACGATCTAGAGTTCACGATCTCGGGCGAACCAGGTTGGTTCTTAATTGGACGATCTAAATATACGGAGAACCTAGTTCGAAGTAGTTCACGAACCTCGGCAAACCATAGTTCGCTGTTGGAAAACGTTCGCTCAACGTGTTGAGCAAACAAAGGCGAACCTTTTCTCTGATTGGTCAAAACCGTTTACCGTCTTCTGTGTTGGAGATAAAAAGATAGTCACCGATACAAACAAAGTTGACGGACGGCGATATTTCACTCGTGCTAAGAACAAGACCTATTTTTATTGATTTATGGGAGGCGCAACGCTGTTTGTGGGGTCGCTACTGCAATGAGTACAAAAACAAACATCGTTCAAATCGCGAAGCGGCATAGCGGCAGCCATTTTGAACACCTTCGCAGACAGTAAGTGCGCCGAATCAAGCACTTCAGTTAAGAAAGAGAACCATGGCAAACCTGGTTGCTGAAGTTCGCCTAGGTTCGTTAAACCTCAATTAAGAAACAAACCAAATGATCGCCGATCTCCTCCGATCTAGGTTTGCCGATCAAAAGTTCGTCCAATTAAGAACAGCTCATAGAGAGGAGAAAAATAGATAAGAAGGATAAGCTTAAAACTATAAACAACTCTGAATGTTCTTAAAAGAAAAAGGCATGTGAGCTGCAAGCAATACAGTAGACTTTGGGATGAAATTCTCACCTTTTATATTTGCTGTTTTCTGTTTTTGTTTGTCTTTGTGGGGTGTGTTTTTTTTTTAATGCTTTTTTTTTTTTTTTTTTTTTTTTTTGTAAACTGCGTTTTTTATAATTATTTATTTTTGTACAATTAGCTTTTTTTAAGCGCCTCGATCTGTAATTTCAGAGCTTAGGCGCAATACAAGTACTCATTATTATTATTGTTATTATTATTATTATTATTATTATTATTATTATTATTATTATTATTATTATTATTATTATTATTATTATTATATTGTTTGCAAAGAATTAATTTTTACTGCTATAGTTTAAAAGGTACAAAGCTGGCTAACGAACTCATCCAATGTCTTTCACCAAGCTAGCTATATCCAAAATTCCAAATGAATATGACAAAAATTTCAGACGCTGATATGGGTCAAACGACTTTCTGTAACCGGTCTTCCTAAATCAAACTGTCACAGAGACAGAGATAGAGACAAAGAGAGAGAGAGAGAGAGAGAGAGAGAGAGAGAGAGAGATGATGATGATGATGATGATGATGATGATGATGATGATGATGATGATGAAACTTTATTTATCAACGGTAACAAGTTTTGACAGAAACAAATCGTCATTTTACAAACTTGCCGTTGCTAACATCTACAACATAAAATAGATTTAAAAAATAATAATAATAAAGAATTATATTTACACATATTATTTCATGCAACAATAAAATTAAAAAAAAATAAAATAATAGTAACACTCAACATTCATCTTATACCATACACTCACACACACACACACACACACACACACACACACACACACACACACACACACACACACACACACACACACAAACAATATAGATAAATGCATATATTACATGAAAGCATCAACCATGAGGGTTTGTTTAAATGCTCAGTGTTGTTATGTTTGGTTCATCAGGTAATCAAAAAGTTTCGTTTTAAATATTCCAAGCGATGCTATAGTCTTCAAATGTGCAGGAATAGTGTTCCATACAAACGGTCCAGAAAAGGATAAACTAGTTTTAAAGAGGTCAAATATAGGTAGAGGTAGGGGTAAAGTATTGTTCCTCGAGGTCCGTTCGCGTTCTTGCTGTGGCATAAATTTGGTGGTTAGATACTGCGGTGTCATGTTATTTAATATCTTGTGCATGACGATACATTTGTTAAAATTAAGTTGTTGACGGAAGCCGAGAATGTTTAGATGTCTAAATTTGTCTGTGGTAGGAATGGGCCGCGTATCTATCATTTTGACAGCTCTTTTATGTATAGAGTTTATAATAATAATAATAATACTTAGTTCTTTTATAGCGCTGTTCTCCAGGAAAACACTGGACTCCCTGCGCATGCACAACAGCACACCTTCTCTCTCAGACACACGCACGATCGATTATACACTACTACTTTAAACCACCCCATCTCTTCCCAACACTATACATTCACTTCCTCTAGTTTAACCTGTTCATGTGAACATCACTACAACCGTCCCACACTGTGGAGACATAATCAACGTGAGACTTGATATGGGCATGAAGAAACAGTTTACGAGTATGTGTATCCGTTACTTGTCTAAGCTGGTACAACAGGAAAGTGTTTTTAGCAATAGTTTTACAGACTGTATTTGTATGCGTCTCCCAACATAATTCTTCGTCAACATGTATTCCCAAGAACGTACGCTCTGTGACTTGTTCTATCGGTTTAGCGTTCAGTTGTAAATGTAACGGCTGTGGTCGGCGTTGGTGTTTTTGTCGTGTAGTGATTAAAATACTCTTTGTTTTTCCTGGATGAAGAACCATATGATTCTCTCTACACCAGTCGGAAACCTCGCTGAGACTACTTTGTAAGCTAGGGTTAATGTCAGCTGTTTTTTTACCCGAAACATGGAGGCTCGTATCGTCCGCAAACAGGTTGCAATTGACATCAGTGTTAGTAATATGCAAAGGCAAATCATTCATGAATATTATAAATAGAAAAGGTCCCAAGATCGACCCCTGGGGGACACCGTAGTTAACTGGTCCTTGCTTAGAGTATTTTCCATGGGTATATACCTTTTGTTTTCTGTCTTTTAGGTATGATCTAAAGAATGCTAGGGCAGTTTCACTTATATGGTATGCTGCTAGCTTCTTTAAGAGAATGTCATGGTCGACAAGATCAAATGCTTTTTGTAGGTCTAAGAAAACAGCTCCAGACATCAGGTTTTTATTTATGTATTCCAGCCAGCTGTCTACAATGTGTGCCAGTGCTGACTGACATGAGTGTTTCGGTCTAAAGCCGGACTGATGAATATTTATGAAATTGCCCTTTTTTAGAAAATCGAGGAGGTGTTTTGTATGTGTTTTTTCAAGGGGCTTTGACAGGGCCGACAAAAGTGAGATAGGACGGTAGTTATTGACATCTTCAAGATCTTTTGATTTAGGGATTGGAATTACCTTGGCCTCTTTGAAAATAGTTGGAAACGTGCTGTGTTTTATACAGAGGTTAAAGATATAAGTGAGTGCCTCTACCGTACATAGTAGTGACATTTTCAGAATGTTGTTGTCTATACCATCCATCCCGGTGGACTTTTTGTTCGGAAAGCTAGAGATAAATTTGCCGACGGTAATATCACGAATGATGAATGTCTGCAGTATATTTTTGGCCTCACAGCTATTTTTCCAGTACACTAGGAACTTGGTACTCTGCGTTACTACTTGCAGCTGACTGAGCAAGTGTTTCAGCTGTCGATAGGAAGTGGTTATTTAATATATCAGCTGACAAATGGGATGATATTTCAGGGGCTGATTTACCCTTTGTTATAACTTTCAGGGCTTTCCACTCCGAGCTGTATCTTTTTTTGTCCCTAATCATTTCCTGGAAGAACTTTTTTTTTTGGACGCTCTCACTAAGTATTTAACACGATTTCGATGTTTCTTATATACATCAAACTGTTTTTCTTTCTTAAGTTTGTCCCTAAATGACATGGCCTGTTTGACATCTACTGTTAACCAGGGTGGCAGGGTAGAGTGCTTAACTCGTTTTTCTCGTATGGGCGCATGCTTATTTAGGACCCCAAGGAATAGATCCATCCAGTACGACAGAGCACTGTCAGGGGAAGTGTGGTTATACACGTCACTGAAAGGAGTATTGCGCAGATCCCGCAGAAAGTCGCCGCTATTAAATGTTTTGAAAGAACGATATTTACTTGTTTTATGTCTCTTTTTGTTTTCTTTGTCTAGTTTCATGGAAACTGTGCAACATACTGGTTATGGTCACTGACAGCTAAGGAGGGAACATGTACATTTTATATTTTATCATCATTTGTCACATAAATATGATCAATCAGGGTTGAAGATGTACATGTGGTTCTAGTGGGGGGTTTAATTAACTGTTCTAAACCGAATAGTGCTGTTGTTGACGCCCATGCAGCATGGGACCCTTTAGATTTAGAAAGATCAATATTAAAATCGCCCAAAAGAAACGTCAGCTTTATTTTGATTTACGCTATCTATCATTGCTACGAAGTCATCATACCAGTCCCAGCTGGCTGCGGGATTTCTATAAATAAAGCCTTTGAGGACGGGGGGGGGGGGGGGTGTGATTTAGATGTCTTCACTTCTACCCACAAGCTTTCCACTTGAGCTGACTCTAAGTCTTGTCGCCGTTTGACGTTACCAAGTATTGAATTATGTATATATACAGCTAGTCCAGTGTGTTGAGGGCTTGAGGCATCTCTGCGGAGTACTGAGAAATTTGGCACAGAAATGGAGTTATCCCTTATTGAACTTTTAAGCCTTGACTCGGACACACCAGAAATATGAAAATGTAAGGGCGTGTTTAGGAACACAGATAAATCGGGCACCTTGTTAACTAGATGGTATATGTTAAGATGGCCAATTCTCAGTTCGTCTGTTTGTTTCGGAACAGTATTTAGATTACGATTCTGCATGTCTGTAAAAACGCAAATGTAGCGAGAGATATAATACAAATATGGTCTCAAAAAAATAATCCAAAAAAATAAAAAATAAAAATCAACTAATATCAATATCTATAGAATGCTTTAAAAAACGCTCAATAAAAAAATACACGGCAAAAAATCACAATGTTTATCACGCGCTTAGTCTAAGTTCAGCAGAATGTTTACGGTTTTCTTGCTTGGTTATGTCAACAAAAAATAACAAAGTCAGCAACTATTTAAAAAAAACGAAAAATGACTTGTCAAGGAACTATGCAAGTTCACCTGTGACAAAGTTCATAATACACAAAGCTATTTTGACGACTTAAAAATAAGAAGAAATAAAAACAAACAAATTTAAAGTCTAAGAAAATGGTACAACTATAATAATTTTAAAAATCGCTAAGTGAAAAAAGTATATTTAGATCGGGAAATGAGAATCAGACAACACCCTTAGAGCTCATTCAGTGTCTTCCTCAGCCCTGAACTGTCGCCGCTGTCTTATAACCACGTTGTGGGATCGGTGGAGGCTGAGCTGCTTTCATGCACTTCCCTGACCCCGATCTAGTGCGTGGCTGTCATGGTTGAGGAAGGAGGTAGTACCGCTGGTGAAGGCTGGCCCGCTGTGCTGTGCGTAGCTTGACTAGTGCCATCCATCCTGTTAGCTGCATTAGTTGGCATGGCTGAAAGAAAAGGAATAAATTTACAGTCCCGCCCAACCAAGACAAACACTACATGATTTAGATAGGCCATAATAGTTCAAAGTTTCACCATACTAATGTGGCAACTCTAGGCGCCAAGATATTAGAAATATCGCCGATGGCATACTCCCGAACTGGTATGTAGTCTTCAGAGGAAAACTCTCACTAGACCTCAGGACCCGTTGTGGGACAGAGAACTGGGACGATCATTAACAGTGAGTGAGTAGTGAAGTGTATTTTCATAATCCAAAATTGTGTCAGTCTGTGTGTAAAACTACTTCACATTAAGATGCCATTCTTGAACATAGATACATGGATGGACGGCTGACTTGTGGCTCAGTACACAAACTAACTTTTGCTATCGCAAGCCACCCGGATATCTATGTAAGTATTTTTCTCAGCAGCAAAATAATGAGAGCTTACGCTTGTTTCTCCTGAGGACAAAAACAACGACAGCACCCATAGTCAGCAGGCCGACTCCAAGCACAACGCCGCTGACGATGAGTCCAGTGTCTGTCGATGCTGCATTAAAACGTGCAGTATTAAGATATTACTGTGCAATGTAGTGCATGCAACTCTCTTATGTTCCTTGAACGGAAACATTGTTTTTATTGTCATGATTCGTGTACTGTAGTATAAATAGCAAACTAAATAGCACGTATCATAGGTTCATGATGTACCGTATGTACAAAATCAGCTGGAGTACAACATGTACGCTGTGCTGCTTTGTGTCAGGTACCGCTGTAATACCGTTCAATATCAAGGTCAAAACAGCTCCAGCGCCTGAACGATCGCTTGATGCATCAACGCACAGACCATCGACAGGACTGGCACTTCAACCGTTCAGTGCAATAAACATCACACATTCGAAAGATCTGGCACCGGAACCGTTCTGACAAGGTTCTGTTGGAAACTTATGAGGTACATACACACGTTAACACATTCTGCCCCAGGACTGAAATCCCCAAATTTTGAAGTTGCCCTCTAAGGGACTGTATCACAATTCTAGAGACAGATCGAGCATGATAGTTCGAGGGTGGTGCTAGAATAGCTTGGCGCCTATGGGCGCCAAGTTACTCTGGCATCACCCTTGAACTATCATGCTCGATCCATGTCGTGTCGGGGCTGAATGAGTTAACGGCTTTAGCATAATAAGGATTGTTTGGTGCTAACATGTTCTGCTGAACAGCACGGTGCATGGTACTGCTTGAGCCTCATAAGGTCCCGTCACTGCCATATTAACGCTTCCTGTAGTAGACTGTTTGACGCCGGCACGTTCTGATTGCTTAGTACGCTCCATGGTAGTGCTGGAACCTCAAAGGTCTAAATACCGTCGTGTGGTAACGGTTGATCCTGTCTTAGAATGTTTGACACAACTCTGTTCTCCTTACCTAGCATTTTGCAAGTCTTGCTCCCCAAACCTGCAGTACAGTTGCACGTAAATTCTGCAGCATCGGTGGCGTGAAGACCACAAGATCCGTCGTTTTCACATGGATTTGGAACACACGGATCTGAACGATACACAGAGAAATACATGTATGCCTGTTAGACTATGGTGGAGGTGATCAGGTTTCGAGGCGACATGTTGAAATTAGACTTTACATAAATTAGGAGCCAGTCGTACGTTACACATTTTAGGGCTTAAAATCTTTTGTCCATCTAGAAGGGGCCTCGCGCTTGGACCGGGGTGGTGGATAGGGGGTCCCTCGTGAGAGGGGTGCACCGAATGAAATAAAGTGCCGTGAACCAACATGGTCTAAGGGAAGGAGAACCCGTCAGAAACCCCTGGTCCTCCTAGTAAGGGGGTTGGGCGTGGGGATAGCTTCCCCACCCTGCATATAAGGAAATAGCTACAGAAACGCCGACGAATAGACCAACAGTAATTCCTTTCCTGGAGAAGGAAGGTTCTTCTATCAGAAGATTTATCACGTCGTGTGGTGAAAGCCGGAAGTCTTCGGAAGCCACAAGACCGAGCCGCCTCTCTCTATCCAGGGACACAATCATGGGCACATAGAATGTCAAGACCATGTACCAGAGCGGCAAGGCCGCCCAGATAGCATCGGAAATGCAAAAGTACAACCTTGCCCTGCTAGGTATCAGTGAAGCCAGATGGACGCAGTCTATCCAGAAAAGGCTGACAAGTGGGGAGATGATTATGTATTCCGGACACGAAGAGGAGAAGGTGTAGCATTCATGCTGTCATCAGTGGCACAGAAGGCGCTGATGGGCTGGTAACCTCTTGGACAAAAAGTTATCACAGCAGCCTTTAGAACCAGGAAAAAGATTAAACTCAACGTCATCCAGTGTTATGCGCCCACTAATGACAGTGACGAGGAAGAGAAACAAGAGTTCTACGACCGACTCCAGAGTGCGGTGGACAAATGTGCGGCACGAGACATCACCATCGTCATGGGCGATTTTAATGCCAAAAATAGGGGAGGACAACACCGGATATGAAGAGGTGATGGGGAGACATGGACTAGGGGAGTTGAGTGAGAATGGGGAGAGGTTCGTATACTTTTGTGCTCTAAACAGACTGGTCATAGGAGGCAGCATCTTCCCTCACAGAAGAATACACAAAGCAACTTAGGTCTCACCTGACCATACTACAGATAACCAAATAGACCATATCTGCATTAGCAAGAAATTTAGGAGATCCCTTCAAGATGTTCGAGTGAGGAGGGGAGCGGATGTCGCCTCAGACCACCATCTACTTACCTTAATAATAAAGCTCAAGTTGAAGAAAAGCCGCACAAAGACAACAAGAAGACAACGTTATAATGTAGGCCTCCTGAGAGAGACTGGAGTGAGAGAAAAGTTCAAACTGGTGCTGTCCAACAGGTTTCAAGCGCTACAGGAGCTAGTAAATGAAGAGGAGGCGGCCACCACAGAGCAGCAGTGGAAGGCAGTTAGAGAGGCGCTGAACTCAACCTGCAAAGACACTGTAGGTTTCAGGAAACACCATTACAAGGAATGGCTGTCAGCACAGACCCTGAAGAAGATAGAAGTGAGGAAGCAGAAGAAAGCATTTGTCAACAACAGTCGCACGAGAGCAGCCAAAGCAAGGGCACAGGAGGAATACTCAAAAGCCAACCGCGAGGCGAATAGGACTATCAGGGGAGACAAGAGGGCCTACATTGACAGCCTAGCAGCAAAGGCAGAAAAGGCAGCTGGCAACAGCAACATGAAACAGCTCTACGACATTACCAGAAGATTGTCGGGCAAGTATGGCCATACAGAAAGACCAGTAAAAGGCAAAGAAGGCAAGCCTATTTCGGACAGAGCAGACCAACTCGACAGATGGTCTGAGTATTTGGAAGAGTTACTGAACAGATCCACCCCCACCCCCCCGACCCCCGCCGACATCCAGCCAGCAGAGACCGACCTAACCATCAGCTGTGACAGACCCAGCCGGGAAGAAATCAGAAGGGCAGTGGCATTTTTGAAGAACGGCAAAGCAGCAGGGCCAGATGACATCCCAGCGGAGGCTCTGAACGCAGACCTAGAGACAACAGTAGAGCTGCTGTACCCACTGTTTTGGAAAGATCTGGGAGGAAGAGGTGATGCCGGCTAACTGGAAGGAGGGGTACGTAATCAAGCTTCCCAAGAAAGGCGACCTCAGTAAGTGTTCCAACTACAGAGGAATCACCTTGCTGTCAGTACCAGGAAAGGTCTTCAACGTGATCATCCTGGAGAGAATGAAGAGCTCCGTCGACCCCCAGCTGAGGGCCCAGCAAGCAGGATTCAGGAAAAACCGATCATGTACAGACCAGATCGCCACTCTCCGCATCATCGTGGAACAGTCTCTGGAGTGGATATCCCCGCTGTACGTCAACTTTGTGGATTACGAGAAAGCATTTGACAGCGTGGACCGAGAGACTTTGTGGAAACTCCTACGACACTACGGTGTACCCACAAAGCTCGTCTGCCTGATCAAGAGCAGCTACGATGGCATGACATGTCGCGTGATCCACGAAGGGCAGTTCACCAGGGAGCTACAGGTCAGAACCGGCGTCAGGCAGGGGTGTTTGCTGCTGTCTCCGTTCCTCTTCCTACTGGCCATAGACTGGGTCATGAAAAGGATCACTGAGCAGAGAAGAAGCGGAATACAGTGGACACCGTGGACACAGTTTGACGGCGTCGATTTTGCAGATGACTTGGCTTTACTGTCCCACACTCGTCAACAAATGCAGGACACGACCACGAGGCTTGCTGACATCTCGTCCCAAGTGGGCCTCACTATCCATAAGCAGAAAACGAAGACAATGAGGCTGAACGCAAACAAGGAAGAACCAGTCTTGCTTGCTGGCACCCCGTTGGAGGAGGTGGAGTCCTTCACCTATCTCGGGTGCATCATCGACAAAAAAGGCGGCACTGATGCAGATGTCAGAGCACGAATCGGTAAAGCAAGAGCAGCTTTTCTCCAGTTGAAAAAAAGTGTGGAGTTCCAGAGAGCTGTCACAACACACCAAAGTCCGGATTTTCAACTCAAACGTAAAAGCAGTTCTCCTATATGGAGCAGAGACTTGGAAGTTGACAAAACCCACAGTCAACAGAGTACAGACCTTCATAAACAGTTGTCTTAGAAAAATCTTGAAAGTCCACTGCCCTGAGAAGATCAGCAACATCAGACTCTGGGAGAGAACACAGCAGATAACAGCAGAGAATGAAATTGGGCGAAGAAGATGGGGATGGATATGTCACAGTCTGAGAAAGCCAGTTTCCAGTATCAGTAGGCAGGCATTGTCATGGAACCCCCAGGAAAAGAGGCAGGCCGAGAAACACCTGGTGTCGAGACCTCCAAGCAGACATCAAGAGACTGGGAACCACCTGGAGTAAATTCGAAAAAGAAGCACAGGACAGGAGTCGTTAGAGGTCTCTCGTCGACGGCCTATACCCTGGGAAGGGTGATAGACGTAAGTAAATAAGTAATCTAAAAGGTGATTTCAAAGACTGGGCACCGAATAGGGTCTGAACAAATGTTGACCCCAGCTGGATTCGAACCCGCGTACTCTCGGACGTTGGGCGAACGCTCTACCACCCAACCACTGAGCTACCCTTATGAACCAGGCGAATAGTCAAGCTGTTCACACATCTGAGACACAGAAATATATGTATTTGTGATCAAAAAAGTGGCGGTGGTCGATTTTGAAAACAGACTTTAGGTGACACATGAACCAAGCGGGATGTCAACCTCATTACTGCTGTGTAAAAACCAATGTGTTCGCATGTTGTTCGGAGTTTTTACGAAACTAAAGGAGTTGATACAGTACGTGAGCAAATACAGTGACAACCTACTATCTATCTTCCCAGCGTCTTGACTCCCACCGCCAGGGGTGACGACCACTCTGTACAGAGCATCCTCCGAAGGCCAGGGCATGGTGACGTTACAGTAGCCGTTGACGTAGGTGCCGTTGGTTGGAGTGACGTCAGTAGTTGGCGTGGTATGCATGCTGACTGTCTTGTTGACGGCTGTCTCGGAAGACTCCTGCTTAAACGAAAAACAGCAACCTTTAGTACATCAAGCCCTGAGGTCGACGTCACACTTAATATGACGCTATCGCCAAGTCAGAAATAGGTCAAACTAATGCCAGAGTTTGCTGTTCACACAGCGCCTTCCGTCTGCAAGTGTGCTGACTGTAGATCACTAAGATAGAATGCCAACGACCCATGCACACATGTCAGCAGTATCTGTTGCCAACAGTTTTTCGACTCTGTTGGGATGATTTGTCCAAGAACCCATCTTTCATGTAACTGTTAATCAATTAGTTAGTTCACCGCTGAACGCGACGAGTCCAGGGTGGGCTTTGATTGCCTCTACTAAGACTTTTCACCCTTCTGTTTACAATTCGTGTATGTAGGCGCAAGAACACAATTCTTCTGCTATCCTTTATGCACATCTCTACGTTCAGGGGGAAAAAAGGGCAGAAAAACTTTCATTGTGGTCAAAATTGCGAGTGTTTCGATGAAAACGTGGATCATAAGCCCGGACAAACACGCGATGTAGTGCGTTTGTCCGGGCTATTAAACCACTTTTTTCGTCGAAACACATGCAATGTTTACCTATTTCTGATTTCCGAAGACCGTCTGTTGCCGCTTTGTCCAACAGCATTGCAAGACATAATAACTCATTCAGCCCGACGCAAGAATTTCCCAAATTTAGGAGGCGTCATCTAACGACTATGCACCAGTTGCAAGAGATGGATCGTCCATGATAATTCAAGGGTAGTGCCAGATTAGCTTGACGCCGACAGGCGCCAAGCTAATCTGGCACTACCCTTGAATTATCATGGTCGACCCATCTCCTGCTGTAGTGCGTCAGGGATGAATGAGTTAAGAACATTTGTAAAGGAGATATGGCCAGCTATTAAACACTTCTTGTTTCGAACAGTTCCCTTTGAGACAAGTCTACTTACACATTGCTAGACGTTTCCTGCAGCCTTAATTCAAGACACTAAGATTGTGGTCCTTTCGTCTAGTATGAAACGCGTGACGAAAGAAACGAAAGAAAATCCACGTCTCCCTGGACTTACCCACTGACATCTGTATCTGCCAAGATAGGAGTAGACCTTTGTGACGTCACAGCGGCCGGCAACTGTCCACAGAGAAGCGCTCTTTACTGGCCGCACTTTGCAGGTCACACTGGAGGGTGGAGCTGTTTTGAATCATGGACAAGTAAGCTGGTGCATTGTGTATGGAAACGAGTGGCTTTATCATTACGAGTAATAATAATAATAATAATAATAATAATAATAATAATAATAATAATAATAATAATAATAATAATAATAATAATAATATAACTCTTCCATAGCGCAATATCCCCACAAAAAGGCTCAGAGCGTTTTACATCTAGTTAATCTAACTGAATGAAACTAACTAAAGAATCGACAGCATAAAAATACACTCATTCATAAGTACAAATGCACATTTACACAATACTGAAATAATACAAATAAAACATTTCAAGAAACTGATCAGATATATAGATGGGAAAACGTTTCAAAAGCCAAATTGAAGAAAAGAAAATACGTTTCAACCTAGCCCTGAAAATGGCCAAAGATGTTGCGTGGCAAATGTCATGCGGAAGGACATTCCACACATAATACAGGCTTTGACACATTTCACGGTATTTGCAGCGGCGATCTACCAAAGTCGAACATGAGATGTGTTACAAATAAAGCAACGCATAATATTAGATTAGTAGATTAAAACTGTATTTTCAACGATTAATCGAACTTCTCGCACTATGTTAAAAAAAAGCCATTATATATTCCGAACAAAAGAAATGAGACATTTTTAGAATTTTTGTAACAACGCGAAATTGTCAGCGACATCGGCGTGTAACACAAGGTAGCGGGGACAGGTAACAACGTGAATGTGCGTACTTCTCTACTCCATCATGTGGCGTCGGTCTCCGAACATGTTCTGACTCACTTTAGTGCGATCATTGGCCACAGTGATTCAGAACATATCACTGTTTTAAAATGTAGTGGTCTCTATTCTCTGTTCGCGTGTAATGGTTAGATAATTACCCTGTCTTAAAATAGAAATGGGAAATACCTGTTCAAAAGGGTGTCGCCCGCGACATTACACATCGACGTTTGCCAGAGGCGTTGCATACTTAAAGTAATAGACTTATGGGTAACCGAAAACGACAATCACGCTTTACGATTGTAGGGCATACCCCCCTCGCTAATCATCACTTTAACAAACTTTAACGTTGGCATTTTCTCAGGTATCGTTCAAGCAACAGGCTTCAAATTTGATCAAAGGACTCCGTGTGGTGTGAGCTTTCTGGACATACTTATTCTGACCTGCCTTGCTTGAATGTCAGAAGGTGTTTCACATATCACTCCTAGTACGCACATATTGCCTTGCTGTGGCAAAAGCTAGTATGTCTGTTTTTGTCAAAAGCGTTGCACTCTTGTTTATTGTAATCGTATACCGACGAGCAAAAGAAATACTTCATTTTTGCAATCATCGGAAACACTAAAGTGTTTTCGATGATTTGAAAAATGTTAGTATAATTCTATGCAGCATAATGATGTGGATAACAGAACAATTCTGACACGCACTCACGCGCACGCACGCACGCCAGCGCACGCGCACGCACCCACCCGCGCACACACACTCACACGCTTTATTATGCATTCCCTTACATACAATATCCAGACGGCTCTTGACTTCATCAGTGTTTCCCAGAATGGCAGTCTGACATACCAGAATGACATTCCTGACAAAGTCCACACACACACGGGGATTGATGGTCAGTACACTGGTGTCCGCAGATAGTCGGGTGGCCTGGTAACCGAGGGCACTTGTATTGGCACACACGGTTCCGTTACACATGCCGACTACAACAGTACTCTTTCGGTTCGATAGTTTCGCGTGCCAGTTTACAGTGTGGTTAATATCCGGGATCCCGCTGCACGTGACGGCGTTGTCTACCCTGGTCTCCAACAATTCCACTGTGTTGTCAGCACCCCATGGAGATAAGGTAATGCCTGAAAATTAGCTCGGGCCAAAATCACAAACCGCTCAGGCTAAAATAACACAAAAATAAAAGCAATACTGTTTTAGGACCGAACTGTGGTCTTTGTAAATAAGACTTCATTGCAGTGAAGATTTTCGGAAATCAGAAGTAAGTCAAACTTGCACGTGTTTCGACGAAAACAATGGATTTAAAGCCTGGACAAACACGCGATATCGCGTGTTTGTCTTCGCTTTAATCCACTGTGTTCATCGAAACACCAGCCTTTTGCAAAAGGCACAGACCCTTCGTGAGGTAAAACAGTTACGAGGGCTCATGATGTTCTTTGCATGCTGCTGTTTCCGTTCATATTCCGTACATTAAATATGGCGTGCGGCAAGTATCTATTCCGGGCCCACTACTTTTCTTAATACAGTGTATTTATTAATGACCTTCACCACGTTCGACGTCAACTACGACTTATTTGCCAATGACCTAGTCTCCACGCAACAGGCAAGACTACTACTGACATAAGTCTTAAGTTACAACAAAATTTAGATGAAATATCTGAATGGTGCAGTGAGAACCATATGATCTTGCATCCAGCAAATTCAAAATCTATGCTTATAACTACGCGCCAAAAATACCAACTTCGCCCTCCACCCTAGCACCTTAAGATACAAAATAAATCAACTGAACAAATTACCACTCTAAAGTTTTTGGGAATATGTGTCAATCATCAACTAACCTGGGAGACCCACATAAATTGGTCGGTGTGGTCTAGTCAGTCAAATGTATTTATTTGTTTTAAGTTCACATTTGTGGTTTTTGTACAACTGTTTTACAAAACTTCCCCTGCAAAAATAATTCACATCTTGGGACAATAAAGGTATTCGTATTCGTATTCGTAAATGCGCTATGTAAAATAATTTCCAAAATATTTTTCTGCTTTCTCGACCGAGCCACATTACCGACAAGCACAGCTGTAAACTATTCTGTAAGGCGCACATAAAATTTCATATTGATTTTATCTCCACTGTCTGGGATGGATGTGGTGATGTACTATACAATCGGACTAAACTCCCTGTATAAAAGAGCTGTCAAAATCATGCAGCCTGGATCTGCTTCAAACACACATAAATGAAGAAACATAATATTTTTAGTTTTCGAAACCAGCTTGTTTATAACAAATGTGTACTTGGGTACAGAATCCTGTACAATAGCTCTCCCGAGTACCTGACGCTCACAACGGCTCGCAATCAACGCGAATTGACTTCAAGGAATGACATTTTACCTTTCCCGTTGCCCAGCATAGATCTCTATAAGACAAGTTTTGCCTTTGCGGGACCAGCATTATGGAATTCGCTTCCAACGAGCGTTAAAGCTGGGGATTCACTTAAACAGTTTAAAGGTAGATTACACGCGCACCTACTGAATCATAATATGCAACCCACATATATTCACTTTTTATGTCTTATATGCAAGCAATTACCATTTGCACTATACATAATTTGCATTTCTACATTATCTGTTATGTTTTAGTTGTGGTTTATCTGTGCTCATATGTAATATAATTATGTATTTTAGTACAGTGTGTGAACGTGTAACACATGAATGCTGTAGTTTTGGTTTCATCTTCTATGTAAGATGAAATGTACACATATCTCCTCTAATATGGCAGGCTTCCTGTTGCAGTGAAGAAGTATAAACCGCATACTCAAAGTGCGGGTTTCACAGACATAGTCAAGTGTGTTGGAGACCTTGCACACCCGGTGTTATGTTACTGTTAGGAAAATATCTGGCACTGACGAGACAATGAGACTTTGGTCACGGACTCGGAATTTTTCTCGCGCCTGTCAATGACCTAGAAGCACTGGCGATGCCGGCAGCTCATACTCCTATGTAGTACCGAAGTTACTAAAGGGTTAAGAGACTTCGTTCGTGGATTCTGGCAGTCCAGGGGTTAAAGAGAGCACGTACCTGTCACTGAATGTAACAAGACGTAGACGACAATAACGGCGTAACACCTCAACCTCCTGATTGATAGTGTCAACGGCATTTTCTTCTGTCACATGTAGACACGAATCTTCACAACATCCTTATGCACCATCTTCCGAAACCACCGACACGCTGCAGAAATGAAAGTGTTGATATTTAGCCGACGGTATTCGACGTAATTCCTTCAAGAATCACAGCTAATCCAAAGGTTATTATGCGTTTGCAATGCTAGTAAACACCACTTTGCCGCACTAAATTCTGCAGGATTGTTACGTTTGCGATTGTGTTATTCTTTTTAGGGTATGTGTATGTTGATCATAGGAAAGATCCGATGTTCAGTTGAGTTATTTTAGATTTGAATCACGTACCTTTTTAGGACTTCCGTTTACTTTTGCGTGGAGAATTGAGATCGATTGTTGTGTGTTGTGCTACTACAATGTTCCACATTTCGCTAAGTTGTACCAAAGTCCGGCCAAGATTAAGTTGGACGGTTCTGGAAAAGGCGCGATTGTTCTAGTGACCTCAAACATGAAATCAAAGTTTTTTTAGTACACACGTTGTTTACATTTCATGGCGTTTAATGCACATAGAGTTTAGTGGAAGATTGTAGAAAAATCTAGAGTGTTCTTTTTAATGATTATTAATGATTTCGGTTATGTTTTATTTTCTAATTGGTTGAGTTGTGTAATTTTAGGGATTATTCTAAAAATATGTGATAGTATAAAAAGACAGTGTATCAAAATGTGCACGCATTATAAGAGACAGTATATTAAAGTGTTGATGCATTGTGCTAAGAGTGCATCGTGCGAATAAAGTTCTGTTGTAAATGTTACTCCAGAGTGGTCTAAAACTTTATGCCACGTGTGACGAGTTGCCACTGAGTGAGGTTTTTCTACAAGAACCCTACGTGAGTGTGTCTGGTGTGGCTGCATCATACTACGACCACGACAACCACGTAACGAGCAGCATAAGTGTTTCTTCCTTGTTTAAAGATGTTCCCCCCCCCCCCCCCCCCCAAAGTTCTGTTGTTGAGATTCGCTAGAATAATTGATTAATGAGCGTCTACACGGCCGTCCCAGTAGAGCAGCGGTCCTCGGGCCCACGGCATCCACAGTGGACCCGCGCACAGCTGTACAAGGGT
Organism: Semisulcospira habei; assembly: GCA_036245525.1. Classification (NCBI taxonomy): domain Eukaryota; kingdom Metazoa; phylum Mollusca; class Gastropoda; family Semisulcospiridae; genus Semisulcospira; species Semisulcospira habei. The sequence continues at coordinate 73,362,468 of BTPG01000003.1, forward strand.
TCACTGCGGCCGTTCTGGGCCCGAAAACGTTTTGCTACTGGGGGTTAGCACTCGACTAAAAGGAGCAAAATCAGAGGTTTTGGTTAGTTAAATCTCCCCCCCCCCACCCCCCGCTTCCCTCCCCCCTAGCCCCCCTCCCCCCTCCCCCTCCCCTCTCCCCCTCCCCTCCCCCCCCCCCCCTTCGAAGAGATACTCTCTGAAGTGGGTTACGCGTAAAGACAAGTTTTTCTCCTATCGCAAGCGTATTTTCATGTGAGAAACTCTGTGTCATTTTGTAAGGTGGACGCCATTCATCGATTGTAATACTGCAGTTTTATAAATGACATGTAGATCCCACGGGGTAGTCTTCCGGCTGATTTCCACACTGCAAAACTCACAATTTGACCTAGTTTAATCGTAGGAATTCTCGCCCGGAAAGATTGATTTTATCGTTTAAAAGTTCACAGTTATTAAACAAAATATTTGAAAAACATCACTAAACCGTAGGAGAATCGCCGGACATGCGGGCACATTAAATTTGCACTAAATACCTGAAGTTAGGTCGAAGAGAGGCTAGAATGTGAGAAAAAGTTGCCAGGAGGTCGTCAAAGGAACTAACAAAGTCAAAGAAGTACCAATGTCGTTCATAAATGACAGAATGGTGAAGCTGTAGCTCGCCAATGCCGTTAATGGATGACAGAATGGCGATGTTATGCACCCTTCTGCCATCAATAAACAGGATTCTTTGACATTTTTAGTACCTTTGTAGGTTCACCATTATGTCGTCTATGAATAGTATTTGTACACCTTTGACTTTGTTAGTCTCTTTGACGCGCTGTTCGTAGTCCATTGCTGTTCCGATGCCGAAGAGAAGCAAAAATTGTCCAGACGTCCGATACCGTTGATTGGTGGGATGTGTATTCTGTTCAAAAGGCTATGGCGATTTACACAGTGAAAAAGTGGCGGAATGATAGTGACAGAAGGTCTGTACACAAATTAAAAAGTGAATGCAGTCAGCTGTCTACCGGAGATGACGTTTATTCAAAGCCACGAGCATCGAGGAAAAGACTAATATCAATGGTGACGTCGATTTTTGAGATTGCTTTAAAATGCTACAATGTTTAGAAAGAATAATTGACCTATAATTCATGATTGCGTAATCCTCTCTTTAAAGTGACGTCTCATGGACACACGTTTAGAGGGGTATGCTTTAGTACTGTAAGTGTGATCATTTGCGTGTTTCGGTTTTAGATGGACTTTCGCTTAACCAGCAAGACCTGATCCTCTATCCGTTCGCTAGCCAAGCGAAATTCGACATCTATGCTTTGAACAACATGGTACGCGGTTTGTTTGTTTTCTTGTTTTTTTGTTTGTCTGTTGTTGTTTTTTTGTTTTGTTTTGTTTTTGTTTGTTTTTTTGTTTTGTTTTGTTTTTGTTTTTTTTTTTGTTTTTTTTTTTGGGGGGGGTGGTGTTGTTGTTTGTTTGTTTGTTTGTTTGTTTGTTTGTTTGTTTGTTTGTTTGTTTGGGTGTTTGTTTGGTTTTTTCCTTCAGAATGAACCTTTTCCAGCCGTTTGATATTTTGGCGGGAGTTTTTACGGTTAAAGTGCGTAAAAACAATCATCGAACCATGCCCTGTAGATCAGGACCATGTTCGTCAGAGGCCGGTCGGCTGATCATTTCTGTTTACACTTATTCATCGGTGAAGACATTCTAGTTGAAGTAAAGATTGAAGTAAAGTAGTTTTAATCTCTCCAAGCGGCTTATTAAGTCTCTTCTATTTATAGAAGGGACTTTTTAGGATGGGTCGCGGTGGGGCGAATTTAATAGCATGAAAATGATGTCAAAGGCGAGCAGGCTAAACCTCTAACAATTAAAGTAACAAGATAAAAATTACGTCATGCCTAGTTGCGCTAACTTTGCTGCTGAACGTACATTTGGCGCGAAGCGCCGTATGTGCGTATCTATGTATATGCGAATGTATGTTTGTATGTGTGTGCGTATGTATGTAAACAAGAGAATCTCCGATATTTCTGTACACACAAGCTTGAAACTTGGCGAAATACTTTCTTATGTGGGTGGCTAAGAGAGCCTCCGAGCATATTGTAATTGAATGTCTCATTGAAGACAGAAACATCCGTTTATTGGAAGTCGGTTGACCCAGATTAGAGTCCGTAATTTTTGTCATATTTACTTAAACTTTTTGCATACAGCTAGTTTGGAGAACGACATTGGATGAGTTCGTTAGCCAGCTTTGTATCCTTTAAACATTTTTAGTAAAAAACATAATTCTTTTCAGAAGATAATTAAAACGCTAAAAAAAATTAAACAAAATAAAAAAACTTTACTTCTAGAGAAAGTCAGACAGTGGCGGTGACGTAAAAGAGACAACTCCGTCACCAAGCAGATATTACGTCATTCTCTCTCTCTCTCTCTCTCTCTCTCTCTCTCTCTCTCTCTCTCTCTCTCTCTCTCTCTCTCTCTCTCTCTTTCTCACACAATCATTGCGCTCATCTCCAGGAGGAATAGATCCTCAGGCGCCCGCCAGGCGCACGAGGATCTATGCCTCTTGGAGATCTTTGGAGCGCGCGCGCATGCACGTACTAACACGCATACACACATCGACGCGCTTTCAGAAGAGCATGCAGGTGACCCGTGTACTTAGTATATCACGTAGCTAGGATTATTATTAAATTATTATTAAATTATAGCAAGACTGAAATTGTTCCGTGAAGTTCTAGTTTTGTCACCATTTTTCAAGCCTATGAAGCGAAAGTAAAACTCATTGTCACGACACGCCTGACGGGGTCAGGGCGCCGTGGACAATGTGAGTGCAGACACTCGAGAAAACCCACCCACTCTAAATAAATAACACAACGCCAGTGATAAACAACAAACAAATCCTTTATTACCCACTCTTACTCTAACCCCCACCCCAACCCACTAACGCCCCACACACTCACACATACCCACACATGCACTCATAACGTATTAACACATAAAAAAGATTAACAGATAAAAAATGACTAACAGGTGAAAATGACTAACAGGTGAAAATGACTAACAGACGAAAATGACTAACAGGTGAAAATGACTAATATGGCTAACGGCTATACAAGGCGGGTAACTTTGTCTCTGTACAGTGTCCTCTGTCCCACACTAGACAGGGTGGCTCGTAACGTACGAGTACTACCCCTACACCACAGAGCACCGTAGCCGCGCTTGCCCACGCACGCCTGTGACCGACGCGCAGAACGTAGAATCAGCCTGCTGTAGCCCAACGTACTTGTCCAACAGGACCGGCTAGCGAAGGCGTTCCGACTCCCGATGATGCGTCACCGTTGGTCGTGGATGAGATCGAACAACGACGAAATCGTCGAAGCCACCCTTCGAAGCCAATCTTCGAAGCCAATCTTCGAAGCCAATGTTCGAAGCCAATGCACTGGAAAAGGGCGCAATGTCAGTCAAAGTGCTAACACAGTTAATTCTGGCCTATTTGACACGCACCTACTCACAAACCACGTGAGTCGTGTCTCGTCTCACCCTAATATCCGCCTTGGCCATATTAAATATACAATCATGGATATGAAAGCTTCCTATGTACATTCAACATTCACCAGGTCTGCACTATTCCATTACACTAACATTAAGCTAGCACAACCACTTTTGTATAATAACATTGCCACTGCTAAAACCAACATTATCAAAATATCCACATGTACATACGATATGAAATAATCACCAGCAACCACCCAACGTGACAATCTTATTACGTTGCATCTAGGACTTAATACCAATATATTTGAAAGGATACCCACTTTAATTCGTTTTACAACATGGCCCTTTAAATATACTCACTCGGCGACAGCCGAACATAAACAACTAAATCCGACACCCACCACACTACAACCCAACCTAAAAAACATGGTTAAAGACTCGATTAAAACATCACTAAAAAACTAGACGAACATACCCTTCCGAACCTATGTACACATTCAAACACCCGAGAGCACAGCAGCTAACTGAGAAAATGGCATGAACATTTACCTGTCACTGTTGAGTCCTCCGGCAGGACGAGACAAAACAAGACGAAGACGAACCGGAGGGGTCTTCTGGTGAGTAGCAGCCGTGGTCACAAGTCTCTCGGGACACCCACACCAAGGAACACTGGTCGTGGTCTTGCAGGGAGGGTAAAACAACCCTCACACAGCTTGTCAAGGGCTCCAAACGAGGCCGCACCCTGACCCAGACTCTCACTTCGCTGGCTAACTCCGCTGACTGACTGTAATATCCTTCTGCTACCTTGCAGTTTAACTTTACTTCTGAACACTGTTCGGTTAAAGCTACTTGGCTAAAGCGTGCAACCGCTGTACTCGCTCACTGTTAAGCTTGCTGCACGGGCTTTACGATTACGCTCACACTACATTTATTAACTTCCCTAAACTAAGGCTATTTACAGAAGTCGGCGACCTACATTATTTAACAGAAAAACGACTTGGCGAAAAAATAAAACAACATGTCACATCCGTTACGTGACATACCCCCCTCCCAGATCAAACACCCGGGTTTGATTACTATATGACTGTCCCATTACTGCTTCCACATTTACGGTTTCTACCACCCTGTCCTACTCAAAAAGTCAGCAGGAACATTTACTTTACCGGCTATGCTTTCCACTCTAATGGAAAATGGCTGCAACTGCAAAGCCCACCTCATCAGTCGACTGTTTGTGGATTTAGCTTGTTGCAAGTACTGCAATGGTCTATGGTCGGTCTGTACGACGAATGTCCTACCATACAGATACTGACGGAATTTGTGAATTCCCCACACGATTGCAAGACACTCTTTTTCGATGGTGGAGTAGTTACGCTCTGCTTTGGATAGTTTCTTGCTCGCGCATGCAACAGGCTGTAAACCGTTACCATGGTCCTGACATAATACGGCTCCTACACCCCCTTCGGACGCATCTGTCTGCAACACGAAGAGACGATCGAAGTCTGGCAATGAGCACACAGGACCTGAACACAGTCGCGCCTTCAGCGTCTCAAATGCTGTCTCACATGCATCGTTCCAACCGATCTGTCCAGTTTTCCCTCCCTTGGTCAGGTCGGTTAGTGGGGCTGCTATGGCCGCAAAGTTAGGAACGAACCGGCGGTAATAATTTGCCAACCCAAGAAACGATCTGACTTGTTTCTTTGTTTGTGGTCGCGGCGCGTCTTTTATCCGCTGCATCTTGTCTCCCTCTGGTTTTATCTGACCGTTACCCACTGTATGCCCCAGATATTCCAACTGCTTGAACCCCAAGTAACACTTTGTAGGTCTGGCCGCCAACTGGACCTCTCTTAACCTACCAAAGAGCTGGGCCATACATTGTAAGTGACGTTCTTTAGTGGAGGAAGCAATCATGACATCGTCCATGAAATTGCTAACTTCTGTCACTCGCAAATGTTCTAGTAACCTCCTCATCATTCGGGAAAAGATTGCCCCTGCCGTCTTTAACCCGAAAGGCATTACCTTCCACTGAAATTGCCCTGCCGGTGTGGTGAAGGCAGTTTTCGGTTTGTCGCTCTCTAACATGGGTACCTGCCAGTAGCCTTTAGCTAGGTCTAACCTACTTAAGTACTTAGCCTTGGACAGTAAGGAAAATAGGTACTCCACGTCAGGCATTGGCTCCGCATCGAACACGACCTTTTGGTTCAGTTTTCTAAAATCCACGCAAAACCTAACAGTGCCATCTTTCTTCTTCACCAAGACGATCGGTGAGTTGTATGGGGAATTGGCTCTCTCGATTACTCCCATCTCTAGCATAGCATCTACTTCGGTTTTCACTACTTCTAGTTGAGAATGAGGTAGAGGATATTGCTTCGTTCTCACCGGCACTTCATCAGTCAAATGGATTTCACACGAGTCTAGTGTCGTCCTCAACGGATAATCTGTCAAAATATCCTTAAACTGGACAGTCAGAGCTTCTATACTAGAATGGATCTCTGGACAGTTAGGATCAAGATGGACGTCGGAGGGTCCCTCAGACGCTACCAAAGGAATGGTCGGTACTTCCTTTACCACCACGAACGCCTCTCCCCCCTCATCTTCGTCCTCCTCATCTATCACTACTGTAGCTACTGACACTCGTTCTTGGAACTTTTTCAACAGATTTGCATGGTACAGTTTATTCTTACTGCCCACCCGTACCCTGTAGTCACACTCTCCGACTCTCTCTAGAACTTCGAATGGTCCTTGCCAAGCCATCTCCAGCTTGTTGTGTTTAACTGGAAGTAACAACAAAACCTTGTCTCCTGCATTAAAACTGCGTGGTTTGGCTCTGCGGTCAAAGTGCCGTTTCTGCTTTTTCGAAGCTAGCTTCAAATTCTGTTGCGCTAACCTGCACGTCTCTTCAATGCGATTCTGTAAATCTACTACGTACTGGCTTGCATCTCTCACCTCTTCTCCCATCTGCTCTTTCGTCCACAGATCCCGTAGAACTGACATGGGCCCCCTTACAGTCTTGCCGTACAATAACTCGAACGGCGCGAACCCTGTCGATTCCTGAGGAACCTCCCTGTACGCAAACAGCAATGAGGGAATGTATCTGTCCCAACATCGAGGTTGCTCGCTAGCTAACTTCTTCAACATGGACACCAAGGTACCGTTGAAACGTTCGACTAGGCCATTTGCCTGCGGATGGTAAGGAGTAGTACACTTGCCTTGGATGCACAGCAAACGGTTGACTTCAGACATCACTTGTGAAGTGAACTGGGACCCTTGGTCGGTGAGTACCTCCCTCGGAATCCCCACCCTAGACCAGATTTCTAACAATGCCTCAGCGACCCTTTCTGCTTCGATCCCCTTTAAAGGTACTGCCTCGGGGTATCGAGTGGCGTAATCGACGGTCACGAGAATGAACCGGTTTCCTCTGTCGGAAGCTGGAGCAATAGGCCCCACAATGTCTACCGCTACTCTCTGAAATGGTTCTTCTACTAGCGGAAGCTGTTGCATAGGAACCCGTGGTACTCTCCCTCTTGGTACTACTTTCTGACATTGTTCGCACGACTCACAGTACCTGCGAACTTGAGCACACAGCCCCGGCCAATAGAAAGTACCCCAAATGCGTTCCCGGGTTCTCTTGCCTCCCAAATGCCCCCCCATCGGTGGGTCATGCGCTAAACGCATTACAGTCTCCCTCAAAGGCTTCGGGACGACTAACTGGGACGATTGGCTGCCTCCTTTGCTATAAACCCGATACAGAATTCCCTTCCTCCTGCAAAATTCTATCAGACTCTTCCCTGACGGAATTGCTCGGCCCTCTTCGGCCAACTTCCTAGCGCGAGCTAGAGTTTCGTCCTGGTTTTGCCACTCTATCAGTTGGGCAGGAGTCACATTGAGATCGGCCTGCTTAACGACTTTAAGCGCGCTCTCTCCCCCCTTTTCCCTCTGAATCTGAGCTCGAGTTTGGACCGCTGCTGCCATAGCACACTCACTGGCATCGATGGATACGGGACTACGTTTCCCATCTGAAAAAGTCACCCAGTTTCCTAGGATTACGTCTGGTCCCATGCGCTCCATTACGATAAGTTCGATCGTCCCTCGCACGAATGGGGAATCGATTTCAACCCATGCAGTCGGATACTTATCGGACTTAGTATGGTCGACGGGATTGACGTCGATGAACCGACCTGTAAAATCCCTGGGTTCTATCCACTTGGCGGCGATCGCACTCATATCCGCGCCGGTATCACGCATGATACGAACTTCCTTTCCCTTGGCTAATCCCCTACTCCACGGGTCGTAGGGCCGGATCGTCCGCATCCCTACGGTTACGGGCTCTGTCATTACGGCTACTGTCTCAGGGGCAATGGTGACTTGGTTAACTGACGCCTTGCTCTGACAGTTCCTTGCTAAGTGCCCTGGTTTGTTACACTTAAAACACAGCCGTTCACCAGTCCCTCTGCCTGAACTAGCTGGTTCTGTCCTATGTTCTGCTTTGGTCTCAGGGGGTTTATTCGACCCTTTGTCCTTCTTGAACGGCGGACGAATCGGCCCCCCACCCAAATGGACGCGAGACTGCCCGTTTGGTGTCGATATGGAGCTGCGCTAGCTCCGCGGCCTCTTCACCATTCCTAGGACGTTTTTCCCTAACGAACATTTCAAGGTCTGCATTCATAATAGCATAAAGTTGCTCAGACAGAAACACGTCTAGCACTTGTTCTACGTCCTCTATGTTCTTATGGGCTAAAGTGAACCAACGCTTGACTGAGGTTTTCAACCTAACGAACAACTGGGGAAACGTTTCGAGACTCTCCTTTTTAGCTTCGCGAAACTGGCGTCTGTAATATTCAGCGTCACGCCTGAATCTTCTCAGTAAGGTCTCCCTCACCACCTCGAAATCTTTCCCTTGCTCTACGGTCAGCCTAAGGTATGCATCACGGGCCTCCCCCTGCAATAGAGGTGCTAACCTGATCCCCCATACCTCTTTCGGCCACCCCTGGGTTTCGGCTACTCTCTCAAAGAGCTGAAGGTAAGATTCCACATCTTCCTTATCCTCTAACGGACACATCTTGAGCGAGTAATGCTGACTAGACTCCGTAACTGACTTCTTTTCCGATGCTGCTAACTGTAATTTGAGCCGCGTCTCGGCCGCGACGAGCTCTTCTTTCCGTGCTAGTTCCGCGGCAGCTAGCTTACGTTCGGTCAATGCTAAGTCATCCCTCCTAGCCTGCTCGGCCGCGACGCGCTCTTCTTTCCGTGCTCGCGGCAGCTAGCTTACGTTCGGTCAATGCTAAGTCATCCCGCCTAGCCCGCTCAGCCGCCTCACGGTCTAGGTCACGTTCCCGTTTTTCTTCCTCTCTCCTAACTTCGGACAGGATGAACTGGGTTAGAGCTCCCCCACTAAGTCCTAGGCCCTCTCCTATCACTTTATACTGCTCGTATGGGTTTACCATCACCCCCAACCCCTCTTTACTTTCCTGATCCCTACTGGGTGTCAGTCCTGCTGCAGTGAGAGTACGGGTAAGGGTACTCACCACCGTTTCCTTCCGAGAAGGAGTGGCCAAAGTGGCTCCTCTCTCTCCTGGACCCTCATCCCCTGCACCACCACCCTCGGACTCAGGGTCGTGCCACGACGTGGCACGGGTGGCCCTGGTCTCCCGTTTAGGGGGCATCCTGATGTGGGTGTCCCGGAGGCAGCGACGACAACTGCTCCCCAGCAGGACCCCTGTCAAAGAAAAAATAAAACAAATAAACACACAGAATACAAACAACGAATAAGGGCTAGACAGTGACAAGAGCCGAAGGGTCCTCACCACTCGGTACCTGAGTAATGAGAGGCAACCACTCATGCCACCCCTCGTTTATGCGCACTGCACTCTCTGGCCGTGGCCCCTGGCGCAATACGCCCCCACTCCCGCCAACCGCCCGCTAAATCTTACTCGTACCACAACACGAACAAACGGTCACTGGCGCACAAAAATACCCTAATCTACCTAATCTGTTACCTCCCCCTAATCCTTATCCCACCGCTGCCACCAAATATGTCACGACACGCCTGACGGGGTCAGGGCGCCGTGGACAATGTGAGTGCAGACACTCGAGAAAACCCACCCACTCTAAATAAATAACACAACGCCAGTGATAAACAACAAACAAATCCTTTATTACCCACTCTTACTCTAACCCCCACCCCAACCCACTAACGCCCCACACACTCACACATACCCACACATGCACTCATAACGTATTAACACATAAAAAAGATTAACAGATAAAAAATGACTAACAGGTGAAAATGACTAACAGGTGAAAATGACTAACAGACGAAAATGACTAACAGGTGAAAATGACTAATATGGCTAACGGCTATACAAGGCGGGTAACTTTGTCTCTGTACAGTGTCCTCTGTCCCACACTAGACAGGGTGGCTCGTAACGTACGAGTACTACCCCTACACCACAGAGCACCGCAGCCGCGCTTGCCCACGCACGCCTGTGACCGACGCGCAGAACGTAGAATCAGCCTGCTGTAGCCCAACGTACTTGTCCAACAGGACCGGCTAGCGAAGGCGTTCCGACTCCCGATGATGCGTCACCGTTGGTCGTGGATGAGATCGAACAACGACGAAATCGTCGAAGCCACCCTTCGAAGCCAATCTTCGAAGCCAATCTTCGAAGCCAATGTTCGAAGCCAATGCACTGGAAAAGGGCGCATTGTCAGTCAAAGTGCTAACACAGTTAATTCTGGCCTATTTGACACGCACCTACTCACAAACCACGTGAGTCGTGTCTCGTCTCACCCTAATATCCGCCTTGGCCATATTAAATATACAATCATGGATATGAAAGCTTCCTATGTACATTCAACATTCACCAGGTCTGCACTATTCCATTACACTAACATTAAGCTAGCACAACCACTTTTGTATAATAACATTGCCACTGCTAAAACCAACATTATCAAAATATCCACATGTACATACGATATGAAATAATCACCAGCAACCACCCAACGTGACAATCTTATTACGTTGCATCTAGGACTTAATACCAATATATTTGAAAGGATACCCACTTTAATTCGTTTTACAACATGGCCCTTTAAATATACACACTCGGCGACAGCCGAACATAAACAACTAAATCCGACACCCACCACACTACAACCCAACCTAAAAAACATGGTTAAAGACTCGATTAAAACATCACTAAAAAACTAGACGAACATACCCTTCCGAACCTATGTACACATTCAAACACCCGAGAGCACAGCAGCTAACTGAGAAAATGGCATGAACATTTACCTGTCACTGGTGAGTCCTCCGGCAGGACGAGACAAAACAAGACGAAGACGAACCGGAGGGGTCTTCTGGTGAGTAGCAGCCGTGGTCACAAGTCTCTCGGGACACCCACACCCAGGAACACTGGTCGTGGTCTTGCAGGGAGGGTAAAACAACCCTCACACAGCTTGTCAAGGGCTCCAAACGAGGCCGCACCCTGACCCAGACTCTCACTTCGCTGGCTAACTCCGCTGACTGACTGTAATATCCTTCTGCTACCTTGCAGTTTAACTTTACTTCTGAACACTGTTCGGTTAAAGCTACTTGGCTAAAGCGTGCAACCGCTGTACTCGCTCACTGTTAAGCTTGCTGCACGGGCTTTACGATTACGCTCACACTACATTTATTAACTTCCCTAAACTAAGGCTATTTACAGAAGTCGGCGACCTACATTATTTAACAGAAAAACGACTTGGCGAAAAAATAAAACAACATGTCACATCCGTTACGTGACACTCATATCACGTAAAATATAAAATTACGTAAAAACTAAATCTTACGTCATGACAAATGCCGTTTGACAAATCAATGACCCGTATGTCCTGCGCCCCTTATAGAACTCACTGACGCATTGGCAGATCTGCGAGACTTTTTCAATAGGAGATAATTCAACATTAGAACCATGACAAAGATAAAAGGTAGAGACCATTGACAGCGAGAACAGCTCTTATATAGAAGGGACATTGTGGGTTATGGTTCATCCCATCTTGTTTCCTATCTAAAGCACGCAGTTTTCCATGACAAGGCTGGCAGGCATGCAGGCAGCAGACGAAATAAAATTACCAGAGTTGCAACCTGCAGTCTAAACGCTGGATCGCTCTGGAAGTGACGTGGGCATAATTTGCAAGGTTTGACGTCACATGATAGTGTTGTTGAAGCGGTCGCTTTGTTTAGGCGTAAATCTGGAGTATTCATAAATATCGGGTATGAAGCTATCTAGCGCGAATCCACCTAATCTGCCCAATATAAATTTGCAATGCTGAAATTCCACTCATATCAAAACGTCGCTAAGCGCATATTCTCACAGAAAATGTACAAATCGAAACCTGAAAAGTGGTGGGAAAAAAACACTTTGTTGTATGAAGCGAAACTTTAATGCGTTACCATTAAAAACTTTCTTTCTCGGGTTACTATTTGAACAAAAAGTGGCAGTATTTGATATTCTATCTGTGAGTGATAATTGCAGCTTGATCAAATTGATTTTTGCGATTTACGTGATGGACCCTTGTAATCTTTGACAGGCGAGTTAGTTAGTTAGTTAGTTATTTGGGTTTAACGCCGAGCAGGCAACTAAGGCCATCTCACGGCGGTTTGACAGGCGAAAACAAGGTGGTAACAAGATGGGATGAATCATAACCCACAAAATCTCTTCTATATGATAGCTATCCTCAATGTCAGTGGTCTCTAACTACTGTCTTTGACTTGATTCAGATGTGTTGAGATTACTCCTATCGAAAAAGCCTCGTAGATTTGCTAATGCCTCAGTGAGCTTATATTTGGCACAGTGTATACTCGACACTGGTTTGAAAGCGTCATTTGTCATCACGTAATATTTGTTTTTCTGTAACTTTAGAGTTTACGTGATATGATTTTCACTTTCGCTTCTAGACAAATGGTGAAATTTCAGTCTTCACTACTGTGCACGCGCATGCTTGTCTGACATGTGCGTCGATGAGCACGGGCGCGTTTATTATATATATATATATATATATATATATATATATATATATATATATATATATATATATATATATATATATATATATATATATATATATATATATATATATGTGTGTGTGTGTGTGTGTGTGTGTGTGTGTGTGTGTGTGTGTGTGTGTGTGTGTGTGTGTGTGTGTGTGTGTGTGTGTACACGAAAGAGCTCAAATGGGTTACTGTCTTTACCATCCTTATGAAAAATGGGTGTGTGTAAAAATCTGGGTGACCAAGTCAGACACCCATTTTTTCTGAGGGTTGTTTCTGCATTGTCTTGGGGTAAAGATTCATAAAAAATAAAAAGATCAGTTTTTCTCGTTTTGGCGTTAAAACATGCACTTTTGTGTTTAACAGACACGCCTGCAGTGTGTTTGAAAACTTGTCCCTCCCAGCAATGTGTGTGTTGTGCGCAAAGAACCCTGAAAATGAGCGTGTATATGACATCACCCTTCTCAGCTATAAATAACTTCATAGCTGATATGGGTCAGGTGTGGGGAGGGGGGATATTTTGTTGTTTGAGGGAGTAAATTGTTTATGTTCCTACAAAATTAGGTTTGTTATTTGAGGGTGTGGTTGTTTTGTTAAAAAAGTGTTGAGTTGTGATGTACTTCCGGGGTGATGTGGAGAAAGGTCATGTCTAGTGTCAAATTTGAGATTCATGTATACGTTCACCAGGGACTTAGCCTATACGTTTTCTACGTTTGTTTCCATGTCAGATGAAGAATATTTGATCTGAAACGTCGTTCTTTGTTTCTATTTTAAAGGGTTTTCTGCCACTATCTTCTGTTTTAGTTTGACTTAGCCTATAATTATATTCGTGCGCCGGTTGCTAAGAAGTGAAGTGATTGTATGAGTGCGCAGTAAGAGAGAGGACGTATAGACTTTGGGTGAGGCTGCTGTTGTCTTGTGTCTTTTGGTTCAACCTGTTGCTTTGTTTAAAGTGGGTTTGTTGGTGCTATGCTTTCGTTTTGACTGCAACTCCTGTCAGATTGTATGCACAAATTGATTGAATACAATGACGTCACACAGTCAGTGTCGTTAGGTGTGTCGTCTGCTGCAGTCGGTCGTTTAGTGCAGTATGTAATGCTAGGTCAGAGAAAAAAACCAACAACAACCATCTAATGTTGCCAAAGGGTGTAATAGTAAAGCATTGTTTGTGTGAATGCTGCGTGTTTGAGGGAAGGACTGTAGAGTCGAGTGCTGAGTAAAGAGTGAAGGCGACAATGGGGAAAACTATGATATCCAGCAATATTACGTTGGAATAGATTGATTGATTGATTGTACATTGCTTAACGTCCCGACAGCAACAAGGCTTTCTCAGGACGTGCCTGCACTGCTTGTGAAAAAAAAAACTAAACAGAATATTGAATGTATGTTGCCAGCCGGTCCAATACGTTAAATAAACCTACGACATGGGGCCTAAATAAAGCTAAGACCATTTAGCAACACACATCCAAAATCAAGAGTTACAGGCAGCGCAGACAGTAGGGAGAGTTTAAAAAAGGAAAATACAGATGAATGGACCAAGGTAGACAGAAACACATGCCCCAGAATACAGAAGAAAACCCACGCTGTGGGGCTGATCAGGGTGACCCTGGGAACTAAAAATTAGTTACCCCACCCAAGTCCCCCAGGGCAGACCCGGGTGGGGGACGTTGGAATAGATGCATAACAGTTACGACACGTCTGTAAATGAAAACACTTTTAACATTAACAAAAGTTGAGTATAAGGAGAGGTTTTAAAACAGTTTTAATAAAAACTGTTGCCCGACAGGCTTCTAAAATAAGTTTCTTAGTTTTAAACCTTGCACCGCGCCATAAACGCCACGATTGCTTCTCAGTCTTAACTATACTATAGTGTGGAATGTGGGACTTGTCCAACTGGATCCATCTGGTGCACTCCAAATGTGTATTTGTGGGTGGTTTGATGTGCAACTCGTTGCGCGCCTCAGAAATGACCTCCTGATTCAAGGGATAATTAAAATCTTTCATTCATAAGAGAGCATTCAGCAGCTCTATAAAACCCAAAGTGATGACCCTCCCCAGCTTCACCCCCACCCCTCCCCTCCCCCCCCCCCCCCCACAACCCTACCCAAACAATCATTAGAAAATCAACCAGAGGTATTTTAGTAAGGTATTTGTTCATTGTGTTGTTGTGTCATTGTGCTTTACATTTTATATGCAGGAAAAAGAAGGAATATACATTAAGCTGAAAAAAAGAATGACAACAATCAAATAAATGTGGAAAAGAAGCATCAAATATTCCGTGAACTTTACCTTATTACAGACACCTAATTTTCTTGAGATGTCCATGCTAAAATGAATGATTTGACAAGGACACCCATTTCTACTGTAATGCCAGTTTTTGTGTGAGAGGCACCCACTTTATTGGTAGAAACCCATTTTTTCTCCATCCAGTGGCTCTGTTTCTAGAAAATGTCTTTTTTATTTTCAGTTGTAGAGCTTAGTTACAAGGTGAGTTCTAAACATTCGCATCAACTCCAGAGCCCTAGAATAAATAGAAATATGGGAACCCATTTTCACATAAAATGGTAGGTAACCCACTCTGATGGTTTTGTCTCCCTGTGTGTGTGTGTGTGTGTGTGTGTGTGTGTGTGTGTGTGTGTGTGTGTGTGTGTGTGTGTGTGTGTGTGTGTGTGTGTGTGTGTGTAAACACGAAAATTTCCGATATTTCTGTTTGCACAAGCTTGAAACTTAACGAAATAATTTATTCAAGGGGTGGCTAAGAGAGCTTCCGAGCATACTGTAATAGATCGACCCTTTTTTGGGGTGTAATGTCAATCAGACTTAGCCTCTCAACCAATCAAAACGCTGTAGGCCACGTGCTTCTCACTACCAACACAAAAGAATGCAAAAGAAAAGCTTGTCGCGGTCGGCCACATGGTCAACTGTATGAGAGAGTCACGAGACATCACTAGGTATGCTCGAAAGTAAAATTCCTGCTTTTCCGTGTTCTGTCATAGTATTCACAGACTGACTCGATCGATTATACTTACATATGATCTGTTAACTTGGATCGTAGATCTTGTCAGTTGTGTGTGACGCATTCGTGCTAAATTGGATCAGCGATTAGATCTGTCAGCTGTGTGTGAAGCCTGCATGTACGCTGACCCCGTATGTTTGTGAGAGTGAGTGAGCGACGCCTCATTGATGTAAACAAACTAGTACTAGCAGAAGTTTTCAGGGGGGGGGGGGGGGGGGGGGGGGGCGAAGAGACGTTTAGCTAGAATCCAGAAAAGTGTACTGATTGCCTGCACGAGAATTTGTTTTAGAGACTCATTAGCGGGATATGCTCATATGTGGCTCATAGGTGGATCACCCATAATTTCATACTGTAAACACATACAAACTGATTACCATCGGAAAGAGCGCATAAAAATGTGTGGTCGTGCAAAATTTCAAAGTTCTACCTTTTTTTATTTTATAAACAAAAAATACAACTTGATTTGGCGAAATAAGACTATCTTCGCATGCCATAAAATGCAAACTTTACTGTTCAACAACTACATAATCGCTTGACTGACAATATCCCCCACTTGCTTTAATGATTAAACCCAATACCTAGTTTGTACTAATTATTTTACAGCTCCAATAATGGTATCATTTAGAAAATATGCCATCCTAAAAATTGTAAAAAGAAATTAACGTCGAATAGTGCGCATTACTATGCTAGCAAACTACGCTCGCGCTCTTTCCGTAAAGAACGCGTTGCATTCTTGCGGATCCCCACTAAAGGGGTTGAGCCAAATTCAAAATGGGTCGGTCTATTGGATGTTTCATTGAAGACATAAAAGACCGTTAATAGAAAGTCGGTTGACCCAAATTAGAGTCCGTAAATTTTTGTCATACTTACTTGAAATTTTGGATATTGTTTGTTTGGAGAAAGACATTGGATGAGTTCGTTAGCCACCTTTGTACCTCTTCAACGTTTTGAAGAATAATTATTTTTTGCAGGTTTTGGAGCCACGTTTTGCTCCCACCAAACAGTCAGCCCTGGAAGAGGATGTGTGGAAGAAAATAGTCAGCTTTGGAAGAGGCCGCCTGCCGTTCGAATGAGTGACGTGAAACATCAAATTCGTCGCTGTGTGCACGGCGTCATGGGACTAGCCATGCCATGACGTGAAGCTTATAGTGACGTCATTTTGCCGCTCGTGCTATTCTTCTTCAGAATTCCTGTCGCTACTCCAGCCCACAGAGCGTACTAATGGCGGGAAGCGCCGTGCGTCCGTCTTTATTTGTGTTGTTCTGGTGTGTGTTGATCAGAGGTTGGGTTAGAGAGGAGTTGGTTAGTTATTTGGGTTTAACGCCGAACAGGCAACAAAGGCCATCTCACGGCGGGGGCTAGAGAGGAGTAAAAACGATGAGACGGATAAGCTTAAAAATATGATCAACTCTGAATGTGCCTAAATGAAAAAAACACGTGAGCTATAAACAGTACGGTAGACTGGATGAAATCGCCATCTTGTTCGCAAAGAATTAATTTTACTGCTAAAGTTAAAAAGGTACAGAGCTGGTTAACGAACTCATCTAATGTCTTTCTCCATGCTAGCTATATCCAAATTCCAAATGATTATGACACAATTGCGGACTCTAATGTTGGTCAACCGACTTTCTATAAACGGTCTTTCTAAATCAAACTGTCACACACACACACACACACACACACACACACACACACACACACACACACACACACACGCGCGCGGAGAGAGAGAGAGAGAGAGAGAGAGAGAGAGAGAGAGAGAGAGAGAGAGAGAGAGAGAGAGAGAGAGAGAGAGAGAGAGAGAAACTTGAAACTTTATTTCTGAACGGAAGAAGCAGTTAGCACATGTGCCATTTTTCACGCTTGCCGTTGAGAGAGAGAGAGAGAGAGAGAGAGAGAGAGAGAGAGAGAGAGAGAGAGAGAGAGAGAGAGAGAGAGAGAGACAGAGACAGAGACAGAGAGAGAGAGAGAGACAGAGACAGAGACAGAGACAGAGACAGAGACACGGAGGGAGAGAGAGGGAGAGTAGGAATGAATGGATGATACTTTATTTCTCAAGGATGGAAACAAAAGGCGCACAGGCCTCTTTTCGTGTTTGTCCTTGCTAAACTACAAGAGAGAATGAATGAATGAATGAATGAATGAATGAATGAATGAATGAATGAATGATACTTTATTTCTCAAGGATGGAAACAATAGGCGCAAAGGCCTCTTTTCGTGTTTGTCCTTGCTAAACTACAACATTAAAAGCAACATTAAAACAATATGTTAACAGCACAAAACAAGCGGCTACACCCACAGATCACTTGTGTTACATTTCGAAAAAAGTTCTAAAGTCGCTGAAGATTACACACACACACAGCAAAATTACAGGGTCTTGGGGGGGAGGGGGGTGGGGGGGGTGCGATGTAAAGTGTGTTTATAGAAAGCGACTGCACGCTTACGATACAGCTACTCATGTGTAAGAATTTAGTGAACAGGCAAAACACTACTACGATAAAGAGAGATATGTAAAGACTAAAAAGTGCAAAACTGAGGACCACAGGAAATCATTGACATGGCTCTTTTGGACATATTATCTACGTTTTTTTCAAGTTTGCTCAGAGATGTATTTAAAAGCTTTCGTCCTAAACAATGGAAGATGTCTCGTTTGCTGTATATGTGGAGGAAGTGAGTTCCATATATAGGCACCCGCGTACAAAAGGTTGGATTTCAACAAGTCAATTCGGGGCCTTTCAATGACGAGACTGTTCCTCAAAGTGCTGTAAACTCTTTCGCTCTCAGTGAAAAGCTTAGTCAGGTATAGGGGGTTTTCCCGTTCAGTGCTTTGTGCATAAGCACGCATTTATTTAGCGTAAGGTGTTGATGTAAAGGAAGGAGTCATGTTGCCTTAAGCTTTTCCTCCAAAGTTAGAGAGGGGATTGGGAGGATCAGTTTAAATGCGCGCTTGTATAGAGAATTAATCCGCTTAAGGTTAGCCTTACTACAGCCGTCCCAAATAGTAGATACGTAGTTAAGAGGTTTTATGTAGGAGTTGAAAAATAGCGTACGTGTCTTAGTATCAATGTTAGATTTTAATATTGACAGTAAAAATAGCTTCTTTGATAATATTTTCACTAGTTGTGTTAGATGGGGCAACCAGCACATTTGTTCGTCAACAATTACCCCGAGGAGGCGATATTCCTTGACTTGCTAAATGGGAACTGAATCAAAAGAGAGGCTAAGTGAATGGGGGCCGCGCTCATGCTTTTTACGTGTTGTGATTAGCATGCTTTTCGTTTTAGATGGATTAACAAGCATTTGATTATTTTTGCGCCACAGTGAGACCTAGAGAGAGAGAGAGAGAGACAGAGAGAGACAGACAGACAGACAGAGAGAGAGAGAGAGAGAGAGAGAGAGAGAGAGAGAGAGAGAGAGAGCTTTGTGTCAATTCATGAATAACATTGACGTGTTTGGTGTTTTGAGTCAGTTCAGCAATAATGTATAACACTAACCTGTCTATTGCTTTTGAATCATTGTCGCTGTCTGAAGTCGAGAACTGATCGTTTCATTAAGTCCCTTCTATTTATAGAAGGGACTTTATAAGACGGGTCGCGGTGGGGCAAATTTAATAGCATGTCCATGATGTCAAAGGTTTAATCCTCTAAAAACTGAAGTAACAAGATACAAATTACATGTTTAGTTACAACCTCGCTGCCGAACGTACATTTGGCTCGAAGCGCCGTATATGCGTATGTGTGTGTGAGTGTGTGTGAGTGTGTGTGTGTGTGTGTGTGTGTGTGTGTGTGTGTGTGTGTGTGTGTGTGTGTGTGTGTGTGTGTGTGTGTGTGCGTGTGTGCGCGCGCGAGCGCGCGCGTACGTATGTATGTAAACACGAGACTCTCCGATATTTCTGTAGACACAAGCTTGAAACTTGGCAAAATACTTTCTTGAAGGGGTTGCTAAGAGAGCCTCCGAGGATATTGTAATGGGATGTCTCCATGAAGACATAAAAGACAATTTATAGAAAGTCTGTTGACCCAGATTTGAGTCCGTAATTTGTGTCATATTTACATGAAACTTTATAGCTAGTTGGATAATGACATTGGATGAGTTTGTTAGCCAGCTTTGTACCATTTCAACTTCTTCAGTAAAACATAAATCTTTTCAGAAAAAAAAAATGAAACAGTAAAAGACCTTGACTTCTGAAGAAAGTCAGACTGTGGCGGTGACGTAAAATAATGCTCTAAATATGACGTAATTCTCTCTCTCTCTCTCTCTCTCTCTCTCTCTCTCTCTCTCTCTCTCTCTCTCTCTCTCTCTCTCTCTCTCTCTCTCTCGCTCTCTCTCTCTCTCCAAATAAAAAGTCCTCGGGGCCTGATGACATCAGCCCGAAAATACTTAAACTGTCTCTCCCATACATTGTAGAATCCTTAACTTACATTTATAATCTCTGTATCCAGCATAACACTTTTCCTAACGAACTTAAATATGCAAAAGTAATTCCACTTCCAAAAACAAAAGATCGTTCTGACCCTAATAACTATCGGCCTATTTCTTTATTATCTGTTTTGTCCAAACCACTGGAAAGGCACGTTTATAAACACCTGCTTGCTTACCTAGAAGACCATAAGCTCCTCCGCCCTTCTTTCCAATCCGGATTTCGCCCGCAGCATTCATGCCACACAGCACTTAAACACTTTGTTGACACATGGCTCGAGGGAATGAATAAGTCACAGTTAACAGGAGTAGTCTATCTAGATTTTAAGTAGGCCTTTGATCTGATTGACCACACCTTTCTGACTGCTAAGCTTCACAAATACCTTAATAACAGAGACGCAGTTGCTTTTTTCACATCTTACCTTACTAAAAGAAAACAAAAGATTCTTGTTCCTGGCTCATACTCCTCTCTCAAAGATGTAAGTTTCGGTGTGCCCCAGGGGTCTGTACTGGGCCCTGTGCTGTTTTGCTTATTTATTAACGATTTGCCTCTACATATTACTTGCCAATGCGGCCTTTTTGCTGACGACACCTCAGTTCATACTACTTGTAAAGAAATATAGGTAATTTCCGACAACTTACAACAAAGTCTTCATGACGTATCCGCTTACTGTATAAACAAATCTATGGTTGTTCATCCAGTCAAATCGAAATCGATGATAGTTGCCACGCGGCAAAAACTGCAGATAACGCCTCTATCACTTAACCTTTCACTTAAAGGTAGTCAGGTAGAACGGGTAAACGAACATCGCGTACTAGGGATTTCAATCGACAGTCAGCTAAAATGGCAAGCTTATACAGACACCTTATGCAAAATAGTAGCAAAAAATCTCTTTATGTTATCAAAACTGAAATATTATACTGATTCAGATACCCGTAATCTATTTTATAATGCTCACATACGTTCTCACATCGATAACGCGTCAACCGTATGGGATGGATGTAGTGAGGTCTATTTAAAGAGACTCAATTCCCTACACAGACGGGCGGCCAAAATAATCTGTCCTGATCCAAACCTAACCACAGAAGTAAAGCTCACACTAGCAGGTCTCCTGCCTTTTCAAGTTCATTTCAAATATAACAAAGCAATGTTTATGTTCAACGTGTGGAAGCGCAAAACGCCTGAGTACATCTCCACTTTGTTCCGCAAGTCTGAGTCCAACTTGAAAAATCAGAAAGCTTTTCATAGTCCCAAAACCAAGGATCGATATATATAACACCAGCTTATCCTTCTGTCAACCAAGACCAAAGTCAGGATCTTCAATACCAATGTCAAGGCAGTTCTTCTATACGGAGCAGAAACTTGGAGAACAACAGTTGCCATCACAAAGAGAATACAAGTCTTCATTAACAACTGCCTGCGCAAGATCCTACATATCCATTGGCCAGAGACCATCAGCAACAACGAACTCTGAAATAGAACCAATCAGCTGCCTGCAGAAGACGAAATTAAACAACGACGTTGGAGATGGATAGGGCACACCTTACGTAAGCCAGCAGACAACATCACCAGGCAAGCCCTAACATGGAATCCACAGGGCACGTGGAAAGAGGCAGACCAAGAAACACATGGCGCCGAGAACTGGATGCAGACCTTAAGACCATGAAGATGACCTGCAACCAACTGGAAAGGAAAGCCCGGGACAGAGACTCTTGGAGATCCTTTGTAGGCGGCCTATGCCCCAGTAAGGGAGTAAGGGTGCAAGGCATAAGTAAGTAAGTAAGTATCCTTTTCAGAGACACATATCTGGACTTCGCTTCCCGACCATGTAAAATCCGCCTCCTCGCTAGCCTGTTTTAAAAAGGGATTATGCATGTATTTCGTGGATCACTCGTAGGGCCTAGGGATGTCTTAACTACGTGTATTATAATTATGTCTCTTTCTATGCTGGGTGCAATTTATTCGCAATTAAGTCTGTTATCTTTTGCATTTATCATTTGAACTACTGCCGATGTGAACAGTGTTGTCAATTGTTTGCAAGTATTATGTTTTATGTTACGTGGTGGGGTTGTAGTCGTAATATGATAAACACACCAGACGCACGCACGTAAGGTTTTTTTTTAAATAACTTTCATTCAGCTGCAATCCGTCACACGTGGCTTAAGGATGTAGACAATACTGGAGTAACAGTTCCAACAATATTTAATTCAGCGATGCGATATCCACACAGTGCAATTCCAAAATGCACAAACTACTGATACAAAGTCTCTTCTGCAATGTCCACACTGCGACACAAAGTTTCTCATACACAGCGTCTCACAGAATGTACATCCAACACGGGCCACGTACCTACGCTAACTGCGTGTCTCTATCACTGACAATGCAAGACAATGTACGAACGGGCTTTTCCAGCGCCCTCCTTATATATACTACCAAATTCTAGAATCATCTACGGAAATAATACAATGCAACCAATCGGAACGAAATACGCAACTGAAATTCATAAATAAGAAACTTCTGGAATCGCTAAAATAGGCTACAAAAACTCGGCTGTTCACTTAAGCTCTAAATTCTAATGTTTAATGAAGACACATAAAAGTATGGTAGCCCTATCACCACGTTCTATGATAGCTCTAGAAAGTACGAGAACATTCCCAAAACAAAATAAAGGCTGCTCAATTCACGCGCACTGAAAAACAAAATGTAGCGAAAAGTTACGAACTGTTGCCAACTACTAGACGTCACACATACGAGGTCACTAGACAGTGCGACCCTTCTAGAACGTTCTGGATTAAACTTAACATAACAAAACGAAATCGGCTCTACTCACGAACAAAAGAAAATCTTACTAAAAAGGCACGTGAAACGTAACCATGATAGCTCAAATAAATATCAGATCGTTTCCTACGATAAACACATGCACGCTCTCACAGGATAACACAACCACAATCGTAACATTTTACTTGTATGTATGTGCATGTGTAGATAGTCTTGTAGTTGTTAACAACGGCAGGTTTGTAAAATGGCTGTGTCATTGATTCATTGATTCATTAATTCTCTCTCTCTCTCTCTCTCTCTCTCTCTCTCTCTCTCTCTCTCTCTCTCTCTCTCTCTCTCTCTCTCTCTCTCTCTCTCTCTCTCTCTCACATGCAAATATTTCCAAGAGGCATAGATCCTCAAGCGCCCGGAGGGCGAATGAGGATCTATGTCTCTTGGAGAGGTTTGGGGCGCAAACGCACGCACGCGCACGCACACGCACCGAGACACACACACACACACACATCGACACGCTTTCAGAAGAGCATGCAGGTGTACTTAGTGCATCATGTAGCTAGGTAAAGTCAACCTGATTTCACACAAATTATTGCAAGACTGAAATCGTGCCGTGAAATTCTAGTTTTGTCACGTCTTGAAACGAAAGTGAAATTCATACCACAGAAAATATAAAATTACGTAAACACAAAAAAAACGTCATGACAAATGACGTTTGACAAACCAATGACGCGAGTGCACTGCGCCCTTATAAATCTCACTGACGCATTGTCAGATCTGCGAAGCTTTTTCACTAAGTAATATTTCAACATAAAATCAGGTCAAAGACGAAAGATAGAGATCCTTGAAAGCGAGGGCAGATCGCATATAGAAGGGACTTTGTGGGTTATGCTTCATCCCATCTTGGTTTTTTTCTTTCAAGCGATCAACTTTTTTTGTCTACCGCATTCAAAATACGGTAGACTTTGAAATGGGGCTGGGTCGGAGCGCAATCCGGAGCATGCACATGACGTTTTTGGCGTGCGGCGCAGAATTTCTAGCAAAGAAGATACACGATAAAAACGACGCCACGTCTATCTTCGCAAAAACCTTGCTAGTAGTCTAGCAGCTTTTCGCAATTTCTGCAGACTAAGTACTGTTCGTCAAAAGAGTAACAATGGTTTGCAGGTACGAAGCGAAAGTACTAATGCCATATAGTTTATGCATGGCAACAATATTTGTCCTTAGGATGGAGTCAATTTTGTAGAAGTGTTTTTCGAAAGCTATTTTTCGATGTGAGGGAACCAGTCCTTGTACACGGCCCAGATAAGGTGCAAGACATTTTTTGTGCATAACATTGAAAATTTCGAGCATACAAGTTACACGTTTATTCCAGTGAGTAAATTAAAATAATCAGCAAGTAAACATGCATAATATTTACGATAAAATAATTTAAAAAGTAATATGTTTAATGCCGTAAGCATACTCGCGTCGCTAGTTTCAAAATGGCGGTCAGCGAGATGCCTTCGAAAGAAGTCGATCAGACGCGCACGGTTAATCAGCTTTACTTTGCTCCTGAAGTGAAACAGAGATTATTTTGGATTTGAACTTTGAAGTACATCTTATCAACGTCAAATACGTTATTTTTCCTGGTCTTGAAAACAGCCTTTCCCATAGAACTCGGGTCTCATTTGTGGGAGGAAAGCATATCGAAAGTAAACTACCTTAGTCGTGCATGTTGTGCATTGTGTCTGCCGACCATCTTCAACATTCTGCAGACTTTATGTCCGGATACAACATGCATGTTGTTCGTCCGTTTTCCAGCCTAACGGCTCTAAGTGTAGGTCTGCTCTTTTGTTATTAGTGGAGATGGGATTTGTAACTGGTCAAGCAACTCTTATCTGACTGGTCTTAAGCACAAGCCAGGCAGAGTGAAATCCATCTCCGAACCGTTTCCATCTAAATCACCTTCTTCAGCTAAACACCTAAATATAAAAATTGTAGTTTTTGCAACCCATTCAACCAATCCACACTCAAGTACTCACAAAAACTCACTATGATCAAGCTTTATCGGTACTGCATGAGACACAATACAGGTAGTAGCCCTCTCCATTGTATTACATGTTTTATTTATTTATTTATTATTGATTCATTTATATATTCACTTACATATATTTATTTATTATTTATCCTTTTAATTATGAATGGAAGGAATTCCTTGATGTACATGATCGCTGGTGGTATGGTGGTGGCCACGAAGGAGAGGAAATTATTTTTCAATATGCATACATCTGTGCATGTTCATAATCTATCCATAGGTCCCAGGTATCCCCGACTTATTTTATTTATTAATTTATTATTTTTTTAATTTATTTATTTACTTATTTGTTTGTTTGTGATGTATGTTTGCACATACACATCAGCATACAAGATGAGAACATACATGTACACATATATGGTAATAGGTGCATAACACCTGCTCCCCACCCCACATACAAAACCATAGAACGCCCATTAAAAGACATGCAAGTCTGTGCATGTTCATAATATATCCTTTACTTGGTATTCATGTCCCAGGTATCTTTGATTTATCTTATTTTATTTATTAAAATTTATTATTTATTTTTATTTGTTTGTAAAGTAGGTTTTATACATATGCTGATGTTCTCATACACATACATGGTAATACTGCCCACTCCCGACCCCACTCCACAACCACAGAACACCCACTAAAAGACAAGTACATCTGTGCATGTTCATAATCTATCCTTTACTTAGCATTCATATGGCCCATGTATCTTGACTTACTTTATCTTATTTATGTAACAGCCACGAGATGACATTAGTCGCCTGCTCGGCATTAAACCCAAATAACTATTTATTTAAATTATTTATTTATTTACTTTTGTTTGTTTGTAATGCAGGTTTTGTACATACACATCAGCATACAAGAAGAAAATATACACATATATATAGAATTTTAGATGGCAATAGGTGGCATACCGCCCGCTTCCAACCCCTACCCAAATACACACACAAAACCGCAGAGCACCTACCCAAAGACATGCACATCTGTGTATGTTCATAATCTATCCTTTACCTAGCATGCATATGTCCCAGGTATCTTAGACTTACTTTATCTTATTTATTTAAATTATTTATTTATTTTGTTTGTAATGTAGGTTTTGTACATACACATCAGCATACAGGCTAAGAACATACACCATGATGCCTCTGTGCATGTGGCCACCAGTACTATTCTGTCAGATCTGTCGCACCCAGCCAATGATCTCTTCGAGTTTTTGCCCTCTGGCCGGCGGTTCCGTGCTTTGAAAGCCAGAGCCTCTCGATTCAGGTGCAGTTTCTTTCCAGAAGCTGTCCTCAGTACAGCACCATCCATGGAACAACGTGATTCCATGATTTGTGACATATGACTGATTAGTGTTTAATATTGTGAGCACCATTCATTTGGAAGTTAAGCACTATATAAATGTACATTATTATTATCTATCGTTTAGTGCTCTATACAGGATGATCGCCAACTGAGTGTATGGCATGATGAATGCCCTACAAGTGAGGATGTATTTTACTGTCGCCATGCCACACAAAAATCCTTGCAACGTTTTACTTGGTGAATAAATGTCTTATACATGTACATTGTCATAGGTGCCATACCGCTCGCTCCCAACCCCACTCCAGTTACACACACAAAACCGCAGAACACCCACCAAAAGAATGTATATCTGTGCATGTTCATAATCTATCCTTTACTTAGCATTCATATGCCCCAGGTATCTTTGACTTACTTTATCTTATTCATTTAACCATCATGAGGGTGGCCGTAGTCGCCTGCGTGGCGTTAAACCCAAATAACTATTTAAATTATTTATTCATGTTTTTGGGTAATGTAGGTTTTGTACATACACAGTAATAGGTTCCATACTGCCCCGCTTTCAACCCCACCCCACATACAAAACCGCAGAACACCCACAAAAGACATGCACAATTGTATACTGATGGGCATTAGTGGACTGTAAAACCTATATACATGTGTATATAGAGATTTGAGATTTAAAAAGTGGCTTGTATTGACTGCCTGTATTTTAGCCTAACCTAAAAATCTCATGTGTACAGTTAATCACACTGCACATGCAGCCATCAGTTCTGTGAAAAGTAATGTTGGCCTCATGCAGTGATGCACAGGGGCACCAAAACTTACAGATAAGGCCACACCTGATAACAATAACAGAACTAATATGCATACTCAGCCACTAGTTCTGTAAACAGCATCTTTGTAAACAATACTAGTGGCCAAATGCACACATACATTATAGATGACGCCACCACTGATCACTTCAAACAATAGGCTGCCCAGTTCACATTGATAAGGAAAACCGCAGAACACCCACAAAAGACATGCACAATTGTATACTGATGGGCATTAGTGGGTTGTAAAATCTATATATAGAGATTTGAAGTTAAGAAAGTGGCTTGTATTGACTGCCTGTATTTTAGCTGCTCACCTAAAAATCTCATGTGTACAGTTAATCACACTGCACATGCAGCCATCAGTTCTGTAAATAGTACTGGTGGCCACATGCACAGGGGCACCAAACTTAAAGGTGAGGCCAAAACTGCCACCTCAAACAAAACGATACCTACACACACATATCAATGATACAGTCAACCTCCATGTGCGATAGTCAGGACAGGTTTAAAGTATGGGACCAGCAGCAAGTACATGTATTTTGTAAATCACTCAAATAAAACATGAGAACTCATCGAGGCCAAAGGTGTTATGATGGGTGATGGAAACACTGAAAGAAATAGTATGTGCACAATATTATAAAGTATGTGCCTCCCCCCCCCCCCCCTCCCTTTAAATGCCACCACTGATCACTTCAAACAATAGGCTGCCCAGTTCACATTGATAAGGAAAACCACAGAACACCCACAAAAGACATGCACAATTGTATACTGATGGGCATTACTTGCCATTAGAGTGGGCTGGCTGTATAAAACCTCATTATATATGAGATGATGTTGAGGTTAAGTAGAAAGCTACATAACGTACACACACATATCAATGATACAGTCAACCTCCATGTGCGTTAGTCGGGACAGGCTTAAAGTATGGGACTGTAAATCTTACAGCGAAATGTCAAAGCCAGTAAGAAAATAATATAACAGCAGCAAGTACATGTATTTTGTAAATCACTCAAATAAAACATGAGAACTCATCGAGGCCAATGGTGTTATGATGGGTGATGGAAACACTGAAAGAAATAGTACGTGCACAATATAAAGTATGTGCCTCCCCCCACCCCCCCCCCCACCCCCCTTACTTTAAATAGCTGTTCATCACAAAGCATATCTCATTCATTTGATCACTCTGTGTTACCTGTCTCCGTTTTCTTTCTCGTTTTAATCCCCAAATATATGAGTGTCAGTGCTAATGCCAGATGCTAAGAATCTTGCAGCAAACTGCAATAATGCAGACAAACTTTAAACTATGCAGCAGCAAAATAGTTCCTCTTTTGTGCAATAGGCTACTGCTAGCAAGATAGGGTTTAATTTGAAACAAAGCATTGCATGAACTTCCAAGCGTGTTCACATTGTGCTGCGTATTTTTTACGTGTCAAGTGTACTGTACCATCAGTGATCACTGATAGAGACTGCATGGCACTGATCGCACATCACAACATAGCTTGCCAGTACAACTGATTGAATTAAGTGTTACAGTATAATAATAATTAATCAAGTTCCGAAACTTTGTTCAGCCATGACAGTTACAACCTAGTGGTGTGGCACTCTTTTACAGCATGCAACATGTTGCACTTCGGACATAGGTTTCGAAGATAGCTTTTTTTTTTTTTTTTTTTTTTTTTTTTTTTTTTTTTTTTTTTTTTTGCTGTGGTGACGAAATGAAACGGGCAAAGCGATGATAAAGTGAATGAAAATAAACGTGACAAACCTTTATCAAGATGTAAAAATGCACAAAGCAACGTTGCATGTTCGCCTTTTTGGGAAACAAACACGCTTCTGTAGAACAAATCAAAAAGAACTCGCCGGTACATCGAAATTCATCGCAGGGAAATCCGCGTGTGCCGATGTTTTGATCACGTGATCAGTTTGGGATACCTTATTGTTGAGTAACGATATTTGAGTTCAAGGCAAGCCTTTTCGTAACTGCTTCTTCTCTTAATATACCTAAGTGTGCAAATTTTATTTTTTTAAAAAATGAAATCCTTTTAAGTGACATATAGTGCATACTATCACTGAATACAGGAACAATGAGACCCGCGTAAACTACTGATCCCCTGGGAACATGGCTGCGAATGTCCTGGTTTCGTCTGCAGGCGAACTAGAAACAAAATGTGCTACAGAAAAATGTCTCCAACCTCCGGCGGTTTAAAACGAGTGCGCACTGCTTTTATTCAAACTAAACTTCATTTTGATATACCCAAACCTTTGTTACTCTCTAGAAAATCACTATCTCGTAAACGGCTGATCGTCTATGAAGGGCAGCTGCTAGACTATAGAGAACGTCTTTTGGGCGCCAAGCACCGCGCACGCGCGCGCGCATGTATGTGTGTGTGTGCATGTGTGTGTGTGTGTGTGTGTGTGTGTGTGTGTGTGTGTGTGTGTGTGTGTGTGTGTGTGTGTGTGTGTGTGTGTGTGTGTGTGTGTGTGAGACAGCGACAAGAGCCCGCGTTTACGGACGGACCAGCTTTAAATTTTAGGATATTGTCCCTAAAAGAATTATCTCGGGAAACGTTTTTCGATTTTTTCATTAAGAGGCTCACTGGCGGGGAAAATGGCCGTTTCACAAAACCGGTTGTTCCACACATCAGTCCGTAATTTTTCTTCTTTTTACTAGATATTTTGCGTATAGCTAGATTAAAGGGACATATTAAATGAGTTCGTTAATCAGCATTGTACCTCTAGAACCTTTTGAGTGATAATTAATATTTTTGGAAAATTAATTGCACGAACTATATGGGTTATCTTAAAACAATTGAATCTGTTTTACAAAAAAACCAAACATTTTTCTCAGTAATAATCGCATGATTCTTTGGGTATACGGTATTTACATAAGCCTACAGTTTGTCTCGGCTGTCGGGTACGATTAGGTCAATTGGGACCTGCATGCCATAGGTGTGAAAATCAGACAATGTTCTGCACCACTTTTTAAAGAGTCATTTGTAAAACAGCTAGCATAACTTTAATTTTTCTTTTACGAAAAAAAACTATCTTCTCATCTTTTGATTTTTCATAAACAGTGTTTGCATAAGCCTGCTGTTTGTCCGGCCCTTGGGTAGGTTTAGGTCAACTTGTGACCTGTAAGCCCTAGGCGTGAAAATCAGCAAGAAATCTGCAAAGTTGATTCTTCAATATGTTAAATGTTAGTACTGCAATGAATGACGTACAACATAATAATAATAATACCGGTTATTATATAGGCGCTTTTCCCCAATTCTGCGAATCGACTCAAAGCGCCGCGAACTGAACCCAACACGCACGCTCACGTGACACACACGCATTCACTCTGAAGGCACAGACACAGGACATTCACGTGGTGCGAAGGGTCAGCTCAGCTACTGAGGTTTCGGAAATTTTGATCGCTTGTATTTGAAATTTATAACGTGGCCTGAAACCTGTACACAGCGTCGTAGGACTAATGATGCCATGACGTAAAGCTTGAAAAAGGTTTATTCCAGAAAATGTAAGTTTCCCACAAAAGAAAATATTATTAAGTGTTAAATGTTACAACATTTTAAACCAGAGCCTGTAAGTCAGATTATTTACATGAACTTTGACAAAGAGCCAATCAATTTTTTCCGTCTTTATTCGGAACATCTTTAAGTTAGTACTTTTTCATATAAACACAAGCAAAACATCACAACATTCCACTCATGTGCTGGTTTCTTTAGCCCTTCCGCTAAACGAATATGACAGTAATTTACAGGATAAATAAAAGGATTGACAGAGATAACAGAGAACGGTAACATGGATTACCAGAAGATGTTCATAAGGCAGATAATGAAAATCCGATGAAAAATGCCACACACACTTCCCCCACCCCCAACCCACACCCCCCTCCTCCCGCCCCCCACCCCCAACCCACACCCCCTCCTCCCGCCCCCCCCCCCCACCCCCCGCCCCTCACCCGCTCCCCCCCCTCTCCACCCCCACCAGGTTCTCTCTTATTACGTAATACGATAAATGACGTTATCTCAGAAAATGACGTAGCTCAGGTAATGTCTGCTCCTTTCATGCAGATGTCCGCGCGCTGAAAGGAAAGTCTGATTCGTTTCGGAGAGGATCTAAATGGGTTACGAAATATGTCGAAAACCTCAAATTCAACTGACACAATTACAACACTTCCCTGATTCTCAAAATCAGTTTGTTTTCGTAAGATATCGAGATTTTTCAATATGGGCGTCTTTATTTAAAGCCCTCTACAAGCAACATTAGAAATACAACTAATGGGGTTTCGTTTGCAATGAACGACGCCCAACAACGAACGACAGCGAAATCATGGTGGATAATCAGCCTGTACCATGAGCATAGACAACACTCCAAACATCTCCAAGAGGCATTTATAGGCCTCATGAGGATCTATGCTTCTTTGAGATGTTCGGAGTGTTGTCTATGCTTCTGGTAGAATTTGATTATATAACATGACTCTGTTTTCGTTCGTTATTGGGAGTCCTACGGCGTAAACGTAACCTCACTACTGACCTTTTGGCATATTCGCTAACTCAGCTTGGAAGCATGACAACAAAGATGATATAATAGTTCAAGGGTGGTGCTAAGGTATTCCGGCATCACCTTGCCAGCATCACGTTCACGGCTCTGGGAAAGCCATCAATCTGTTTTCCTATACAATAATAATAATAATAATAATAATAATAATAATAATAATAATGAGTATTTTTATAGCGCCTAACCTCGGATTAGAGCTCTAGGCGCTTAACAAAAACTAATTGTACAAAAATAACTAATTACAAAAACGCAATTTACAAAAGTTTTTTTTTTAATACAACGCACTCTATAAACAATCTAGGAAGTCACCCCTCCGTGAGATGGCCTTAGTTGCCTCGTCGGCGTTAAACCCAAATAACTAACTAACAATAAAGTCACCATTCAAACGTGCTACGCTTATGGACTCATACTCGCACTTACGCACGCGCTCGCGCGCGCGCGCGCACACACACACACACACACACACACACACACACACACACACACACACACACACACACACACACACACACACACACACACACACACACACACACGTTACTTATATTAGAGATAGAGATGACTTCAACATCACAGGTCTGTGACAAAAGTCATTCGTTGCAGACAGAAAAAGAATATGGTTCTTTAGGGCTCGCCTAAATGCCTCTCTCGAATCCACGAATCTCAGTTTGCGTGGGACGTCATTCCAAACAACTGGGCTCTGGTACCTGAATGACCTCTAACCGAACGACTTTGTTTTGACGAGAGGGATACGTAGGACTCGAGAGTCGGCAGCAGAGCGCTAGTTCTGTCTTGAGGGCGTACACAGCTTGATAAGAGAGGCAAGGTAGTGTAGGCAGGAACAGGTAATACAACTGCATGAAATTGTATACTGAATCCTAGCTGTTACAGGTAACCAGTGAAGAGCAGACAGATGCAAAAAATGAACTTTAAAACAAACAAAAATACTTGATAACAAATCCCATAAGCTATGACTTTCTGTGACCTTCACCTTTCAAAGTGTCTTACTATGACTGCAGAGTTGGCTATATTTTGTTAACTTCTTTACACATTTAACACCTTCCTTTAAACTTCAGTTTACTTTTGCATTTGGTTAACGAAATAAATAAGCCCAGTACCAACCACCTTTGTGCCAAGTTTGACTGAAAAAAATGCTACAAAGTGTCAATATATACTAAACTTCTAGCGACATCACTGGCATTCATCACACACCAGACGATTTCTTGTGACTTTCACTGTTCAGACGAGCTGCGAAAAAAATTACTGACGACCGAGAGACATTGATCCGAATAAAAGACTGACGCTTAACCGCTTAACTCACTCTACCCCAAGACCGAAATCCTTAAATTTTGCCGTTGTCCTCTGAAGACTGCATTGCAGTGCAGGACACAGATCGACCATGATAGTTCAAGGGTGATGCCAGAATAGCTTGGCGCCCATAGGCGCCAAGCTATTCTGGCATCACCCTTGAACTATCATGTTCGATCCTTATCTTCCTGTGGTGTGTCTGGAGTATAATGAGTTAACTTACAGACATGCTTTTGCTATCGCACATCAGCCTAAAAACGCTCAAAGCCAAAACAAACCAAAACACACACACACACACACACACACACACACACACACACACACACACACACACACACACACACAAACACACACACACACACAAGTCCGTATCCATTAAATCTTTGCGTGTCGGTAGCGGTTTTCGTCGCGATGATTCCTACAGGAATTATCGCGACTAAGACCGCTAGCCGGCCGACACGCAAAGGGTTAAACGTCTACTCAGACAACACCCTTAGAGCTCATTCTGTGTCTTCCTCAGTCCTGAACTGTCGCCGCTGTCTAATAACGATGGCGAACGGTGGAGGCTGAGCTGTCTTTATGCACCTCCCTCACCCCGATCTGGTGCGTGGTTGTCATGGTTTAGGAAGGATGTAGTACCGCTGATGAAGGCTGGCCCGCTGTGCTGTGCGTAGCTTGACTAGTGCCATCCATCTTGTTAGCTGCACTAGTTGGCATGGCTGAAAGAAAAGGAATAAATCTACAGTCCCGCCCAACTAAGACAAAACCTACATGATTTAGATAGGCCATACTAGTTCAAAGATGTGCTATGCTAATGTGGCAACTCTAGGCGCCGAGATATTGTGGCACCATCCTAGAACTATCGCCGACTGGCATTCTCCCGAATTGGTATGTAGTCTTCAGAGGAACACTCTCACTAGACCAGCTGTGGGACAGAGAACTGTGATGATCATCACACAGTGAGTAGTTAGTGAAGTGTATTTTCATAATCCAGCATTGTGTCAGTCTGTGTGTGAAACTATTCACAGTGAAAAATTTCATTGATCTCGTGTGCGACTCGTCAGGCCAGATTCTGCAGCTGAGCTGCGTCTGCACTTCACTAAATACACTTGTCGACGTTCTTGCCGGTTGTACAAATAACATTCTGTAGTTAGGTTAGGGAATTGTAGTCTCTTTCGTGCTGAAAAAGGTTATTTGATGTTGGGACTACCATGTGCAAGGGATGATCTCGGTGTTCAGAAATGACCTACGGTGTGAAGAATATGGGTCTACACTGTGCACATGAAGTAAAACTAGATTCAAGAAAGAGCGTCAGCAGGCCATGTCAGAACTGGATCACATCTGTGACGTGGTGAAACATTATCTCGGATAACAGCGAATTCTGCAAACTTACACCTGTCGTTCGGGATGTTGACGGACTGTATCGGTTGTTTTCGAAAATGTGGACACAGTTTTGATATTCATATAAAGGCACACTCGTACTGATTTGTACATTTATAACCCCAAGGGGATTCCTACCATGTATCGCGCTCGTTAGCTGTAACATGTTAGATGGCTGCCACACTGTGGCACTTTTCTCCCCCATCCCCTGTCCCCTTTTGCAAAGGGCCGATGGCCTATGCAATAAACATCTTAAAGTAAAGTCGAGAGAGAGAGAGAGAGAGAGAGAGAGAGAGAGAGAGAGAGAGAGAGCGTGTGTGTGTATGTGTGCGTGTGTGTCTAAGTGCGTGCGTGTGTAAGTTTGTCTTTGTGTGTGCGAGTGTGTGTGCGTGAGTGCATGCGTAATTGCGGTGTGCATGTGTGTGTGTGGTGTGCATGCGTGCGTACCGGAGTGCGTGTGTGTGTGTGTGAGCGTGCGTGTGCGTGCGTATGTGCGGGCGTACGTGCGTGAGCGAGTGCATGCATGCGTCAGTGTGTGGTATGTGTATGCTTACATATGTCTATGTCATTTATGTAGTAGATGTAGCAACGGCAAGTTTGAAAACTGGTCCTGTTACCAATAACTTCTACCGTTGGAAAATAAAGGTTCATTGCTCTCTCTCTCTCTCTCTCTCTCTCTCTCTCTCTCTCTCTCTCTCTCTCTCTCTCTCTCTCTCTCTCTCTCTTCTCTCTCTCTCTCTCTCTCTCTCTCTCTCTCTCTCTCTCTCTCTCTCTCTCTCTCTCTCTCTCTCTCTCTCTCTCTCTCTCTCTCTCTCTCTCTCTCTCTCTCTCTCTCTCTCTCTCTCTCTCTCTCTCTCTCTCTCTCTCTCTCTCTCTCTCTCTCTCTCTCTCCCCCCCCCTAACCACAGAATGTCATTTGTACAACCCGCAAGAATGTTGACAAGTGAAGTGTAGACGCAGCTCAGCTGCAAAATCTGACCAATCAATGACATTTTTCACACTAAAATCTCGTCGATTTCGAAAGATATTTTACCTCTGCAAATTACTTCATACGTTAAGAAATGAAGTTCATTTCATTCCATATTATTTTATTTCATTTATTTCATCTCTCTCTCTCCCTCTCTCTCTCTCTCTCTCTCTCTCTCTCTCTCTCTCTCTCTCTCTCTCTCTCTCTCTCTCTCTCTCTCTTTCTTCCTTCCTCCCTCCCTCCCTCCCTCTCTTTCTCTTTCCATAAAGTACGAGCAAGCCTACCCACCACTGTTCTTTGGGCCTGACTCTAATTCTCGGGACTTAACTCCAGGTCCCTCAAACAGCAAAGAGCAGAAGTCAAAGTCTGCAAGTGCCCGCCGGTGGGAGGACTTCAGTGTTGGCGAGCAGCAATAACGGTGACAGGGCGGTTGTGTCTCGCCAAGCTGTCCCCGTCCCCAATAACCACAACAGCCAGCCTCCCGTTGACAAGACATCTCGCGCCACCGGTACTACAGAGAACTCACATACAGATGTCACCACTGGGGCCAGCATTCCTTCCCTACAGCCATTGTACCATCGACCTGACGCTGTAGCCGTGGATCCTCACGCCTTTTCGTCCTACTACGGGAATTACGGCCGCTCCATCGTTCCCTGGTCCCAGGCCACACACCCCGGACTGCCACCGTATCCAGTCTTCCAGCCGCCTTTCCAGCCGTACCCGCCACCCTTCCCTCATTGGCAGTTACCCTACTTGATGGATGGTCTGAGGCCCCAAGCTGTGGTGTAATGAAATTAATCCGTGTCTGCTCGGCCCAGTGAGTGTGTTAGTTAGAACTAAGACGCACCGGCCCTTGGATAAAGTGAACGACACTGGTAAAAATGTTCTCATTCTGGGAGACTTTAACATCGATATGCTGAAACCCAAGCCTACATGGCAATCAGCGATCACTCTTTTCGGGCTAAAGCAGATGATTAAATCTCCAACGCGAGTATCACGCTCTGCAGCCACCATCATCGACCACATTTACACTAATAACCCAACAGCAGTAGCGGAAACTAATTTTTTTTCATTAGCCGTCAGTGACCACTTTCCCATCGCCTGTACATGGTCGCGCAATCTGCCCGCAAAACAAAGTCGGGACCAGCACTCGTACATAACGTACAGATCGTTTAAAAAGCTTAATACGAATGCTTTCTTACATGATCTAAGCTATGCCGGATTTGATCAAGTGTATAACTGCACTGACCCTGATAATGCGCTCACTATATGGCTTGATCTGTTCCTCGGTGTGCTGAATAAACCCGCGCCGCTAAGAAGGAAGCGACTAGTCCGACGCCGCGAGCCTCCCTCCTGGATAACGGAGGAAATCAAACAAACTATGGAGGCACGAAAAACCGCTAAACGAGAAAAGAACTTCCCTGAGTTTAAACGTTTGCATAACAAAGTTAAGTACTTAGTTCGAAAAGCTCAAAAGTCATTTGTTGAAAAGACAATTGAGAACGAAAAATCTCCTGCTTCTGTTTGGACTGCTTTGAATACTCTAACAAGCAACACGCGCAGGCAGACTCATATCATTCCACACGAATTCTCTGCGGAAAGCATAAACAATTGCTTTCTCTCAGCTCCAGAACAGCTACTTACTTCCAACAGCCCTGATCCGTCAGCGTATGTAATATCGGATCAACTGTCCATGTTTTGCCAGGAACGATTATCGTCCGATGATACGTTTGGTATCCCCTTTATCGCTGTTCACGAAGTCGGGTGTTATATAACGTGCTTTAAGAACAAGACATCTGTTGGTGTGGACGGTATAAATGGTTATATACTCCACATATCACTGCCTTATATTGTTGAACCCCTCGCTTACATTTTTAATTTATGCATACAGTACAATACTTTTCCTGTGGCGTTTAAAAAGGCAAAAGGTGTTCCTATACCCAAGACCAAAGATACTACTGATGTAAATAACCTTCGTCCCATTTCTCTTCTGACTGTTTTATCAAAGCCACTTGAAAAGCATATTCAAAAGCATCTCCTCCAGTACCTCGAAGAACGGTCCTTGTTAAATAAGTTCCAGTCAGGGTTTAGACCTAAACACTCATGCCACTCAGCATTAGTACGTATGGTTGATTCATGGCTAGATAACATCAACAATAACAAAATGACTGGCACGGTATTCTTGGACCTGAAAAAAGCGTTCGATTTGATAAATCATGAAATCTTGCTGAGGAAACGTAATGTTTATTTCAACAACAACAGCCCGTCAGCCCTTTCATTCTTTAACTCTTATCTTTCTGCGAGAACTCAAGCTGTCTATGTAAATGGCAACTATTCCACAGAGGGTAAGGTAGAGCTTGGTGTTCCTCAGGGTTCGGTTCTGGGCCCATTGTTATTCTGTATCTTTATTAATGATTTACCACTACACATCACATGTGCTAGTGCTGAGTGTGACATGTTTGCTGACGATTCGACGCTACATGCATCCGGAAAAACTGTAGCTGACATAACCAACAGCCTCAGCAGAGCCTACAAGAAGTCTCTGAATGGTGCAGTAGAAATAGAATGATAGTCAATCCAACTAAAACAAAAAGCATGCTAGTCACAACACGTCAGAAACATCAGCTGCAACCCGCGCCTCTAAACCTCTCATTTGAAGCTGTCCCCATAGAGCAAGTACGGCAGCACCGTTTACTAGGGGTAATTGTAGATAACCAACTTAGTTGGCAGCCTCATCTCATACACATCGGAAAGACAAATTTAAAGAAATTATTTTTACTGTCTAAACTGAAAGCGGTCATTAATCTGAACACGCGTAAACTATTTTTCAATGGATACATCAAGCCCCACATTGATTATGCCTCAACTGTTTGGGATGGCTGCAGCGAGGTCCAGTTCAGAAAATGAATTCGCTATACAGGACAGCAGCCAAACTAATTATTCCTAGCTCATCTCTACCCACTGAGGCGAGGCTCGAGGCAGCTGGATTCCTTCCTCTTGACAAACACTTAGTATTTAACAAGTGCGTACTAGTGCACAAAGCTCTTAACGGTAAGGTCCCCGGCTACTTATCGGAACTCTTTACTCTTACTGAGAAGAGATACAGCACCGCTCGGAGCAACCTAAGCATAAAACGGCCCCGCATTGATTTGTATAAATCCAATTTGTCATACTCAGGTGGTTTCCGGTGGAATTCTCTTCCTCTGCATCTACAAGTTAATTCCCTAGCTGCGTTTAAAGCAAAACTGTACAAGCACTTATCCAAGGCAACGTAAATTTAATTATCTCGTGTTGTCTAAACATAATATATTTTACTCCCCAATTTCTTTTTATGCAACTATATTTTTTTTTATCATACCATTTGCGCTCACGTGCCGTTTGTGGGGGTGCTTTCCGTATAGACCTGGTCAGGGGATACAGTGCTGGTGCACAGTTTATTCAAACGATGCGCTTAGCATGTCATTCGAGTGAAAGTATACTTGTGGCGTGCCCCCCGGGTGGGAGTGTCTGGGGAGGGCTCCCGCAAACGGATATTATGACACGTGCAAACATCTTCGTATGGGTACCTGTGTGTTTTGCTAAATCATTGTTGCTGTTTGTAGTGTTGTTGTAATTAGCATTACTTCCGATGTTGTTTGTGAGTGTAATGTAGCTGTGCCTGTTATTATATTTCAGTAGATGTAGCAAGGACAGATTGGAAGAAAGGCCTGTGCGCCTAGTATCTCAATCCTTGATAAATAAAGTTTCAGTCAGTCAGTCAGTCTCTCTCTCTCTCTCTCTCTCTCTCTCTCTCTCTCTCTCTCTCTCTCTCTCTCTCTCTCTCTCTCTCTCTCTCTCTCTCTCTCTCTCAGAAATACTTGTTGACTTTTTGTGACTACCTTTCCGGTTTTTACATTTAAAATGTATTTAAGATGCCAGACATGAGGAAAGCCTGCGTGCCTACTGCCTTTATCCTTAGATAATAAAATTTCCGGTCAGCAAAGTGTGTGTGTGTGTGTGTGTGTGTGTGTGTGTGTGTGTGTGTGTGTGTGTGTGTGTGTGTGTGTGTGTGTGTGTGTGTTGCGTGCGTGCGTGCGTGCGTGCGAAAGAGATAGAGAGAGAAAATTTAAACATAACATGCACTGTAGCCCCTGTGACTCGATCTTACGGCCACCTTCTTTGACTGGCCACATTGAAAGATACAAAGACGACATTTACTGCATATTGCACCACGACTTTCCTGTCTCCTGCCGAATATGGTCAGCGGTCGGCGTATCGGTGCCAAAACCCCCAAAAAAGTACCCACATTTCACGAGAACGGCTGGACTGGCAAAGTTAGTACACAAACCAAGGGGAATCAAAGTGTCCCAATCATCAAAAATGGCATATGTAATCAGTCACATCGATTGTTTGTTTGTTTGTTTGTTTGTTTGTTTGAAGTGTTTGTCTGCAGCGAGCTGACAATGACCTGCCGTCGTGAGTGACGGCCTAACTTTGCCACTCACAAACCAGATAGGTGAGGCTTTGTTAGGAAAGCCTTTCCAAAATCTCTCGAATTCGAGCTATGAAAAGAAAAGTCTGCCTGAATAACGTTTGAAACTTTATTTCTCGTTCTGTATTAAACATCACAACTATCACGTGCTCTGGAATAAGATCATAGAAGATGCATTTGCCTGTGATCATCATATCCTTACTTCAAACAAACAAACAATCGATGTGACTGATTAGATTTGCCATTTTTGATGATTGGGACACTTGACTTAGCCGAAAGTAACACACTTATGGTGTGACATGCAGTCATCATGATGGCACATGGAGCACGCAAAAGACAGCACAGGTATAAATTAACCCATGTAAACACTGCAGAGGTTCCTGCGATCACAAATATCATTCAAGGGGGACCTAAATAGAAGTTAGTTCCTGCAGGGGTTAGCCAATGGACATCTATAATTAGCATAAGCCATTACATGCAGCTGATATTACATGCGTGTAACGTGTGTTGTGTTCGTTGTTCCCACAAATAGTCGTATCCATCAGCCTCATAGGAACCAGCCAACATTCCAGCCGTGTATTTCAGCAACGCCGAACGCATTAGGTCATAACAGACACTTTTTGGCCTCTATCATATTTATTTTTCTGGGATGTACCTTTCTTGCTTACTTACTTACGCCTGTCACCCCTCCCAGGGTATAGGCCGTCGACGAGAGACCTCCAGCGACTCCTGTCCTGTGCTTCTCCTTCGATTTTACTCTCTTGATGTCTGCTTGGAGGTCTCCACGCCAGGTGTTTCTCGGCCTGCCTCTTTTCCTCTTTCCCTGAGGGTTCCATGACAATGCATGCCTAGTGATACTGGAAGCTGGCTTTCTCAGACTGTGACCAATCCATCCCCATCTTTTTCGCCCAATTTCATTCTCTGCTGTTATCTGCTCTGTTCTCTCCCAGAGTCTGACGTTGCTGATCTTCTCTGGCCAGTGGATTTTCAAGATTCTTCTAAGGCAACTGTTTATGAAGATCTGTACTCTGTTGACTGTGGTTTTTGTCAACCTCCAAGTCTCTACTCCATATAGGAGAGCCGCCTTTGCGTTGGAGTTGAAAATCCGGACCTTGGTGTGTTGTGACAGCTCTCTGGAACTCCACACTTTTTTCAACTGGAATGTACCTTTCTTACGTCATTTTAATGGAATTCCAACTAATTTATTGACTGCGTTTTTACCGTATGTTAAAATTAGACAGTTACATAAAGAATCAGTGCAACAATTCAAAACAATGTAGGT
This sequence comes from Semisulcospira habei, assembly GCA_036245525.1. Classification (NCBI taxonomy): domain Eukaryota; kingdom Metazoa; phylum Mollusca; class Gastropoda; family Semisulcospiridae; genus Semisulcospira; species Semisulcospira habei. Next base: position 73,403,334 of record BTPG01000003.1, read on the forward strand.
TAAGATCTGACGTTAATTTTTTTTTGGGGGGGCGTTTTTTGCACAGTGTAGTCCCACATTCTTCTCATCGTAGCCCATCTCCGCGCAACTGCGATCAGTCCTGCACATAGTAGTACGAACATCGGACAACCTTTTCAGGTCGAAAGAGACTACAATTCCCTAAATTAAACACAGAATTCCACTTGTACAACCCGAAAGTAGTGCATTTAGTATATTACGGACGCTGTTTTGCAGCAGAATCTGTCCCAACGAATCGGACACGCTATCGATCAAATTTTGCACACTAAAAGGTTACCGATTTCTTCAAATTATGAAAATTTCCTGCCAGCTTTCGAAATTCTGCAATTAGCTGCATGTGTTCCAGTCTATTTGCAGTCAGCAGATGCTAAACATGAACAATACTGACTTATATTTAATCTGATAAAAGCATAAATTACAGCCTAGTGGGTCTCTGGGGACGTAGTCCCTCCTTCCGCTGCGTGAAACACCGTAGGCCTGTCTACATACCCTGTTGAGGACAAAGACAGCACCCAAAGTCAGCAGGGCGACTCCAAGCACAACGCCACCGACGATTTGTCCAGTGTTTGTCGATGCTGCATTAAAAAGTACAGTCTCGTCATTAAATATTTATGTGCAGTGGGTGTATACAACTCTCTCATGTTCCTTGAACGGAAACTGTTTTCATTGTCATGATTCAGAAACAGAAAACAAAGTAGCACCCATCATAGGGTCATGATGTACCTTATGTACAATTCAGCTGGAGTACAACCTGTACGCTGTGCTGCTTTTTGTCAGGTACCGCTATTATACCGGTCAATATCAATGTCAAAACGGCTCCAGTGCCTGACCGATCGCTTGGTGCATCAATACACAGCCCATCGACAGGACTGGCACTGGAACCGTTCAGTGCAATAAACATCAAACATTCGAAAGATCTGGCACCGGAACCGTTCTGACACGGTTCTGTTGGAAACGTATGAGGTACATACACACGTTAACACATTCTGCCCCAGGACTGAAATCCCCAAATTTTGAAGTTGCCCTCTAAGTGACTGTATTCTAGAGACAGACCGAGCATGATAGTTCAAGGGTGGTGCCGGAATAACTTGGCGCCCATAGGCGCCAAGTTATTCTGGCACCACCCTTGAACTATCATGCTCGATCCATGACTTGCTGTGGTGTGTCGGGCTGAATGAGTTAACGTCTTTAGCATAATAAGGATTGTTTGGCGCTAACATGTTCTGCTGAACAGCACGGCGCATGGTACTGCTTGAACCAAATAAGGCCCCGTCACTGTCATAGAAACGCTTCCTGTAGTAGACTGTTTGACGCCGGCACGTTCTGATTGCTCAGTACGCTCCATGGTAGTGCTGGAACCTCAAAGGTCCAAATACCGCCTCGGGTAACGGTTGATCCGGTCTTAGATAGTTTGACATCAATCTTTTCTTCTTTTCTCTCTTGCTCCCAAAATCTACA